>CM042145.1:85814624-85877124 GCA_023376005.1 Doryteuthis pealeii
GGGTGGCGAGAGAGAGAGAGAGAGAGAGAGAGAGAGAGAGAGAGAGAGAGAGAGAGAGAGAGAGAGACATGGGAATCGGTGCTGTCAGCACGAACTGATGATGATGAGAATGATGCTGATGATGATTTCTTAATTTCTTTATTCGTCAAGTGATTCGTCTACCAGAACGAGACGGGGTTGATCTACTACAGTCTCCCAGCCATGAAAAAGCTCTGTATTCTCTGTCTGTCTGTCTGTATGTCTCTCTCTCTATATATATATCAACCTCTCTGCATGAGCAGGATGTGAAACAATGTCAATTTCTTAAACGGAGTTTAACATGTTTCAATTCAGAGTTTTCGTTCTCCTAACTGGTTGCCAAACCAAACTTAAAGAGACCATTCTTCCCTACTATTTATCCGTGTCGGGAGGGAGTATAGTTGGATTCATGCCTTTCCCAATTAACGCAATATGAAATGCAAACAAGACTTGAACTCGTCAAACTGTATCCATTGCCTATGACGGTAACCATTATAACACATGCCCGTCTATTATATAAAAGCGTCTATCCAAGATCAAAGGTGTCCATGATGATATTGATGCTTCTATTTCGGAAGGGGTTAAGGATTCTAACTTGCCGTTAAAGTCAATCAATCAACCAATCAATCAATCAGCTTACCGTGAGTTCTTAGAAGCAAACATGAACTGAATGTTTTCACACGGTTTTTGCTATTATCTAAGCATTGTTGCTGTTATGTTTTTTTTATATGTTTACACTGAATAAAAATGCAAGACTAGGTTGTTGGAAATCAATAAGGTTTTATCTAACACAGGGCAGAGAATACTTCTACCCTAAAAGTGACCCAACTAGCTCAACCGTGCTGTGCACATGCGTCCTGACCATTCGAATCCCAATCCAAAAGTGTCATGGCAGAAACCCCACTTCAGGGTACAGATCAGCCCCCTACTGATCATGGGGAATTTTTCTTAGATCTATTACGATTTTTGTAGCCAATTTTAGGCAGCAAATGAGAGCATTTTACATCGGAGATCCCTTGTGTTAAGCAGAGGCTGATCCTTAGTAAAGAATCATTTAGTTGTTCCTCGGTGTCCCTTAGTGTTGGGTAGAATCCTTTGGTTGTTCCTCGGTGTCCCTTAGTGTTGAGTAGAATCCTTTGGTTGTTCCTCGGTGTCCCTTAGTGTTGGGTAGAATCCTTTGTTTGAGCAGAGTCCTTGGTTGCAGATCCGTTCGTCGGTGGCGAATACGTGCAAATGAACGGCTTTCAAGATCGGCGATTAAATAGTTAACTAACCACGTATTTGAGCTGGTGATTAGCTAGCTTTAATCCACACGCCCACTCAGAGTCTATAAGTTTAAGTGGTGGACTCCAGCACACATTCTATCACCAAAATATTCCAACAAGGTTGTTCAAGCGAATATTATCCAAGGCCGAAATAGCTTATAGAAGGGGGAGAAAATAGAGGGGGGGGGTAAATAGATATTTGAGTCAACAGTCTTCGACCAGCAGCTGAAAATCATTCGTCGTCGTCGTCGTCAAAATAATCTTTTCTGACTGCCATCTCACGTAAGCCGAATGCTTCTCTGCTTGTCACGCCACGCTCCACTCGCTTTGGTTATTTTATGGGCATGTTACCCAAACATCCGGGCACATCTGTCGAACCTCGCGTCCATCCAGTGCCCAAATCGCATTTATTTTTGCATGCGGGAGGACGCGGGCTCGATCCCGGCAGGCAACACAATGTCTTGCTCTTTTTCCTTTCTCGTTCTCCGTTATAGGAACCTAAGAGTTACCAACCTGAAAAAAAAATCAGTTTCATCAGCTTCTAGAACGGCCACGTGGGAATCTTTATTTGTGATTTCTTTTGGTTTTGTATTACTGACTGACCTTCTGAGTGATTCAGACAAGCGGTTAAGTGTGACCCGGAAAATCCGATTTGATTGTTGTCAAATCTGATGAGTATTCTGTGAATTGAAAACTTCCAGACATACAAGGAGAAGGAGATCGTTTCGGGAAAGGGGAAGGAATGGTGAAAAGAAAGAAAGAAAAGAAGAGAAAAAAGGAAAGAAATAAAGAAAAGAAAGAAATAAAGAAAGAAGGAAAGAAAGAAAAAAAAGAAAAGAAGAAAAGAAAGGAAGAAAAATGATGGGACGCCAGCCGGAGCAAAATTGGTCGGATTCAAATTGATCAGTAAAATAGGCGGAGAAGTCGGTGCAAATGAACTTGTTGTATAAAGAGGGAAAATAGATAACGAAGTGGGTCACAATGATAATGTTTCTTTTTTTGTATGTTTCAAACGATGTCTTTCTTTCGGTTCATTTTCTTTCACCATCGGCTAATGAAGTCCTTTGAGTATCTTTACATCTTTTAAAATGTTGCTTACTTTTATTTTTTTAGCAATTTTCACTCACCCACGTAAACACAAATGCCCCATCCTAACACACACACACACACACACACACACACACACACACATATATATATATATATATATATATATATATATATATATTAAAAATTTGAAAAAACAAGTGTTCAAAAAATAAGATGAATTTATTTATCGACGCTTAGACGTTTCGGGTTCTTTAAACCTTCATCAGATGTATTATGGGGTGAAGAAATTGATGGATGTTGTATAGATGACAGGAGATGAAAAAATCTTTATAAATTTTTGTTGTTGTGTAACTGTATTTGTTCAGCGGTATATTTCAATAAAGATTTTATAAAGATTTTTTATATTCATTAAATAAATTCATCTTATTTTTGGAACACTTGTTTTTTCAAATTTCTTAATATTGTCGGATTTATTTCCATATTTACTCCCATATATATATACATATAAGTGCATACAATGACTGCTGTTTGCAGAGCAGCATTACTTTCAACAAAACCATCATCAGATGATGACACTGGGTTCAGGAATGATTTCGGGATCAAAGCATCATTATCAATAGCCAAGAGCACCCCAGCAGTATCTCACAATACCACCAAACTTTGTTGGATTGTCGTCTCTCCGTGGGATTGCTGTATCCCTACTGATGCAGTTAGAGAATTATCTTGAGTTTTTTAAAATGTATTTCCTCTTGTCTAATGGACAAACTCAAAGGTTAGTCAAGAATGCAGAGATTGAGTTTGTAATGAAACCTCGGCATCCGACATCAACAAGAAATAAATTTGTTATCCAGCCATTCACACACACACACACACCACACACAGACCACACACACACACACACACACACATCTATTTATTTTTATTCATATATTTTTATTCGGCTGGTCACGTCAAGCCCTAGCACCTATATGATTTTCCCAACCCTATTGCCTTTATGGCAAGCCCCAACCCCTTTTTATCATATGGGTGCTAGAAGGCGGTGGCTGAGGGTCTACATGTCCTGGGAATGACGTTAAACTCTATCTGATGGTGAGGTTCCAGTTTTGGAGGTTTGGGGAATGTGGAGCACCCCTTCATCACCATTGCTCCCTGGTCCACTCTGACCCGGATTGGTAGTACCTGTTAGTGTCTCATCTATGGGTTAAATAGAAAAATGTATTTATAAAAAAATGGTATTATCCATTAGGAATTGATTTATTTCAAAACTTTATCGGCATTAAATGACCCACTGAGGTTGATATGCCGTAAAACAAAGCAAACCAAAACCAATATTTTTATTAATTTCTTTTTCTTTTAATTTATTTAATTTTATTCTGATTTATTTATTTCTTATTTAATTTATTCCCAATTATTTAATTATTGCTATAAACCATGTTCGATTTGAAAATCACATAGGGTAAAAACTGTCATTTACCAAGTGCCGTTGACTTCATGTCTTTGCTACTCCAACATGCTGTATCAATGATATCAATTGAGAACTGTTTAGCACTGAGTTGTTTTTCTCCTATTCCATATACTACAACTGCTGTTACTGCTGTAACAATTAATTATTGTAATTGATCTTTCTTTTCTCTTTTTCGTGTATTCTTCGAGTACCCGAATAGTCGCATCTACACAATCTTCAATGTGGACAATCTCTCTTTATCTTTCTTTCCTTGAAACTGTCAATTTCATCTTTTGGATGTGATTCCTTGTACATGGTCATACGAGTCCTTGTCCTTTGGTACACCTTACGGAGTTCCTTCGTTTTCCATTTTAACAAATGGAAAATACATATTTCTTTTAATGCAAGGTGACTTCGTTGAATTGAAATGGTAGATTTTCCACCCAGAATAATAAAAAGGGCATTAATCATACAATTACATCATCAGATATAGACACCCTTGTCACAGTCATGGAAGGCATCCCATAGTAAAGTCGTCAGTTCAAGTGAGAACAATGTAGGGGCTGGTATATCACCTTGTTTCACTCCATTATCAATGAGAAGTTCATCAGAGAGCTGACCATTGAAATTGACACAACCCATTACACAATAATGTAGTTGTTTGAATTTGTACAGCCAAATTTTCCCAGCACCTTTCAGTGAACCTCACGATTCACTGAATCAAAGGCTTTAGTTAAGTAAACAAAAACCTGACAAAGTGGCACATGCTTTTCAATACATTTTTCTAAAAGCTGTTTAGCAGAAAAAAATCATGTCTACAGTTCCTCTTCCACCTTTAAAACCAGATTGGGATTCAGGAAAGACATCAGGACATATATATATTATATATATATATAATATATATATATATATATATATATCGGCATTGCAGTCTCTGTAGACTATATAATTCTTGTGCCCCTGAAGTTACAGCATCTCCTGTGACTGTGAAGTCCAATGTTCGAAAAACAGCCTCAACCACAGATGTCGCATGTGAAGGTTGTCCCTGCAGATGTTGATGTACCGGTGCTTTGTTGCCACCGCTTTCTTCCGGACCTCTTAGTTTCATGGTGTTGCACCAGAGTGGCTTCAGACATGAACAGTTCGCTACAGAGAGCCAGCCGCCACGAAAGCGGTCCTGAGTCAAATTTTCCCAGCTGGAAAGTGTAATGCCAAAGCACTTGAGATCATTCTTGCATATATATAATATATATATATATATATATATATTATATATATATATATATATATATATATATCGCATAGAAATAATTCGGTGACCCTTTCGGTATTCAGAAGACAGAGTGAAAATTTTCTTTAAAATCCGATTAATATGCCCTCAATTTTGTTCTTTTGATAGTTTTAGTGGATTTAATTGTGGATCTGTGTGCATAAGCTTGTGTGTCTGTTCATTGATGAGTTTGTGCCTATTACAAGCGCATACATACAGAGTGGCTGGATCAACACGTCGTCTTTTTACATAAGATTTTAATGGGATATCCTGTGAGGATCCAACTCGCGATTCAATTATAATTGATCTGCGAGACCATCTTTCTCCCCATCTACCTAACCAACGCCGGGTAGCAGCTTCTAATACATATATAAAGGACAGTTGGTGTGTATGTATGTACAGGGTGTTCGGGAGAAATTTGACAGTTTCATTGGGAAAAAGAAAAAGTGCTTTGTAACTACAAAATTTTATGGATTGTAAAGAAATTCAACAGGCACGGAAATTGCACTACTGTCAACAAGTTTCACTCAAAATAACCACCATTTGTGTCGATCACAGCCTCAATCCTGCTCTGGGACCTGGAGCAAGCTAATGTTACAGTTTCCCTGGGAAGGCTCTCAAAAACTACCTTAATTCTGTCGATTAACTGGACTTTTGTAGTACTGGCACGGTGATTGGTGTCTTTCTCAACAGCGCCACGTACATAATAATCCATGGGGTTAAGATCTAGGGAGTTCTGAAGCCAAACATTGGGACTGGTGTAGTCTTAAAAATTCGCCGACAACCATTTTGGACTTTTCGCAGTGGTGCTGCCATACATATGTTCTACTATTGGATACTATTGTTATCCAGAGCTTGCCTACAGTGTTTAGCAACTCCATGTAGGCATCTGAATTCAACCTGATACTTTTTCTGCAGATTTTCGAGGAATTCTGCTGTACGAACGCAATCAGATCGTCTATTATGTTGCTTTCTTCTAGCCAACACCTCGTAGTCTCCATTGTAATTCTCCAGTTCATGCCTGATTGTTTTAACAGTGTTCAGGGAGCATTGGGTAGCAACAATAATCTTATTTTGATGACCAGCGCAGATCATCATGATACAAGTTATTCTCTTCCATGATTCAGGTGGGTTCCAGTCATACATTCTATCTGTCATTACGTATATGAATGAAAAAGGGTCCAAGTTTTTAAATGATGCGTAGTATGCGTCAATACCTCCAACCTACGGAGAAAAATAACGAAATATATGTCAAATTTATCCCGAACACCCTGTATGTGCATATACTAGCATGCGTCTTTATATACACGACGGATCAGCTCGTGGCGGTCGTGGGTGTAAAGGAAAAAAGGTAAGGCGGAGAGAAAGACGGTGGATGGTGGAAGGGTGAGAGAGAGAGAAAGGGTGACGACGAAAAGAATGACAGAAATCTGGTGTGTTTTTAACTTGTAGTCGTTTAAGCGTGCTTGTGAGGATTATGGTTGACGTTTGAAGTTAAAATCATTTTCACATGAGCTAGTAATAACTTTCCACTATTGCAATATATATATATATATATATATATATATATATATATATATATACACACACACACACACACACACCACACACACACACACATATATATATATAATATGGGGGGTTGCACTTTAAGCTATATTAAAATCAACTTCTGAAACTTCTGAATAACTTTCATATTTTCATATCACCGGATTTATTTCCATCCCCTACGTATATATATATATATATATAATATATATATATATATATATTATATATATATTGTGTGTGTGTGTGTTGTTCCCCCAAATTAATGGCAGGCCTATTTAAAAAAAAGATGTTAAAGATACTTTTGTTTTCGAAAGAGTGTGGCAGGGTGATTTATTTGTTAGTATATTATAACGCATTCGTTGTGTAATGGTTATAGTCATAGGAAATGAACATAGCAAGAGTCCAAATCCAGGACGAGGCGATTTGTATTTCACAGAACACTAATATCCTTCAGAAAGGTACGAACCCAAGTATTCTCCCTCCTGCTTTGGTTAAAATAGTAAAACAGGCTGTTACATAATTATTAGGTTCCTATTACTTATGTACAGTAGTGTAGAAACCAAAATGGCTGTTATAAGTGCAACCGGCGGCCTTGAAGGATTAGAATGACAAGGCTTAACTTCATCCTGATCCTTACGGTGGATACCGTGAGAATCGGTGGAGAAGACCCTCTTCCGGTTTAAATTAGAGTTTTTAGTCAGTATCGGCCAAACTACGAAGGTGGTTAGTCGCGTTATGCACACTGCCGTACTCAATGTACGCAGGTAGACTGGTGGGGATTTCGAAATAAAATAGAATCTAAGTAAATCGAAGTCTTGTGTTATTATCTAAAAACTACCAATGACACAGGGCTTCTGATAAAGAGAAATCCCCAATGGAAGACCAGACACGAAGTCCCCAAGACGAAGTCCAGACGCTAGAAGAAGAACGTAAGATACCAAAGATGAGCAGAAGAATAATAGAAGTAAAGAAATGGTATACAACAAGACTTGGCTCTTTAACCTTGGTATGGCAACCAGTTTAGGAGAAGTAAAACTCTGAAATCAAATTCAGCTTAAAGTGACCTTATATCACATCCTGCACATAGGGAGGTGCTAGGTAAATACATATGTTATGATAATCTTGTACATGTTAAGATGAAGTCGGTAAGGACTTGTTAAAATAAAATTTCAATAAATTTTCTAAAATCCTAAAAGAAGAACAAAAAGAAAAAAATAACTTAGGAAGAAAAGTGAACGAATTTTGTTAAAGACACGCGATTTGACGATAGAAATTAATGAAGACAGTATGTAACGTAGAATTAGGTGCGCGGATGTATAATTGAAGAGAGACTGAAAATACAGAGACATACAGATATATAATACAACTATATGTAAAAATAAATAGATATAATATGAAAACAAAGAAAATAAGAAGAGGCGTCCTTAAAGATGAATAATGAGCATTTGTTTGCTAATGACCGTCCATTGACGTGAATGGTCTGTAATTTCAGCGGGAAATCGGCGGTGTGAAAGTTTAATTGGAAGTTTTAAAAAAAAAATCAACAGATTCCTCACCCCACACGATTTCTTATGAATGTTCTTTTTTTACGCACACAGAAACATACGGTCATACGTGTGAAAGTCTGTGTACATCAGTGCACACACACACACACACACACACACACATATATATATATATATAAATATACAAGGTGTATAAAAAGGTATCATCATTTTTTGTACTTTTGACACACCTTGTATTCTGAAAAAATAACGTTCCATTCGGTATTTTTTTCAGAATACAAGGTGTGTCAAAAAGTACCAGGTTAAAAACTGTATTTACCAAGATAGAATTGAAGAATGAATGGAACGTTATTTTTCTTTTTCAGAATACAAGGTGTGTCAAAAAGAAAAAAAATCTCGATACGCTTTTGGAACACACTTATATATATATATATATATATATATATATATATATATATATATATATATATAGTTTATCTATCCGTACACCTTTATATATATATATATATATATATATATATATATATATATATATATATAAAAGGTGTACGGATAAACAAACTATCCGGATGAGGTGAACAAGATATGCCGGACACTGGTAATCTCATAGGCAATAGCGTCAGTCAAAAGCTCCATCAGAAACAACAGCTAAGCCAAGACTGATTGTGACAGTGAAGTACACACAGGGCCCAGGCGCAGGTGCAGGTGCAAGCGCAGGGGCAGGCGCACATACAACAAAAAACAAAAATGTTGCCAATCGTTGCACGAACAGTTTTATTTATACTTTGAAAACAATCATTTTCTGGACGTAAAAGAAATCCCACTACCCTTCCCGCTTTTTTTCCCCTAAGAAACAATTCTTACTTCCTCTTTAATTTTTCACACAAGGATACAGTGTCAAATGCTACTGGAACTCAAGTATGAAAAAAAAAGAAAGTTCAGCAAATGGTCTTACTCGTGCACGAGTTGGCAACCAACAATTTTTCATTTCTACCTTTTCTTATCAAAATATGTTTCTTCTATTATACTTTCCGACAAGTTACTTAATACCCGCCTCTCTCTATTTTTTTTAGATTGGTGTAGCGAGTGATCGGTCAATGTCGGAATTAAGTCGATCGACTCGATTCGTTGACCCTCTGTCCAGATGATTGGTCGTATAAATGTATGCGCTTCGGAGCTCAATCAGAATTTGATCCATCTCCATTGTTTTTTCTTTTATATGTTGGGATTCATCACATTTCCATTTCGATGGGGTACACTAAATGCATTTCATGAAAATCTTTAAAAAAAACAAAAATTAAAGAAAAGAAGGAATCAGATCTACTGACGTATGAAATAGATTTTTTCCTTATTTAATCCGTTTGGGAAAAAGTTGAGTAAGATCCCGCCCTGGTATGAACAAAAAAAGATCATGTGACAATGAGAATCAGTGATTGGATTGCGCACTTTTTAAATTTAAGCTAAAATGGCTAAACAAATAAAAAAAAAAAGAAAGAAAAACAGAAAGAAAGAAAATACAACAGATGATCAAAACATAATAAAACCTAGCCCTGTCGGGTTGGGGCTTTATAATACACCGACTACCCCTCTGCAGAGGGTTTAGATCTCCCCAATGTAGCCATCTACTGGCCGAGGGTGGCGACCCGTGATGCTTAAGTATAGCTGTTGGCTGAGCAGAACATGACATGCAACACTTCACTTTGGCCCTTACTTAGGCTAGAAGGTCAATCGGTTGGTCACATCAAGCCCTAGCACCTATATGATTGTCCCGACCCTATTGCTCTTTTGGCAAGCCCCAACCCATTTTATCATATATGTGCTAGAAGGCGGTGGCTTAGGGTCTGAATGTCGGTGTTATAATAATTTCATAGGAGCACAATTACTTTGCATATCAATTCTCACTTTTTACACCCTTGTGCAAATTAATTGAAACAACTGCTTTAGTTTCCGCCCTTTCGCCATACGGTCAGTTTTAGACCCACCGGAGTTACAAGGTATAACCAATTTCAATTTTTTCTTTAGATTAGGTCATTTGCAGTGATGGCAGTAATATGAATCTATTTTCGGGCTAGATGATGAAATTATTTTGGCCTTGAAATATATTGCGTCATTCGTGATTGCATCAGATTTTTATCACGCTCAGATACTATTGTCCCGACTGTCAATTCGTTGTCCTACGACTATTGTCTGCGATGGACGTTACTTCGAGGAAGCGCACGAAAATTGTAACTCTGCACGAACACATTGGCAAGCCTAACAGAGAGACCACGGACATAACGGAATTATTCGTTTTGTTTCAACTATATTTGCTCAGGGGTATAGGAAGCCATTGTGCGACTTTTATATTTATTTTTGTTGTAATAATTTCATTGAAGGCGCGTGGTCTAATGGTTAAAGTCGTAGGAAATGGACTCGTCGACCCGAGTTCAAATCGTGGACGAAGCTATAGTTCACATAGCGCTTGGGAAAAGTATGAATCCAACTACTCTCCTTCCAGTTATGGGTAAATAATAGGACAGACTGGGGTCTTTAACCTTAGTTAGCCAACCAGTATAGGAGAATGAAAACTCTGAATTCAAACCTGTTAAATTCTGCTTAGCGGTGGTCACTACTAGAATAGGCTCAGTCCTAAATTAGTGATTTATTTCACGAATTTTTAGATTAAAATTTGTTTTTCATAGCAACACAACTCCTTGGCATATCAATTCTCGCTTTCTATTTCTTTTTGGTCGGGTCGGGGAGAGACGTACGTTTATATACCGTAAAATTACACGGATTTACGTTGGCTTTATCAGTATTCATTCATAATTAAGTTGTCATGAAGGAGACGCATTCGTGTTTTTTATGAGCTTAATACATCAAGCAGGTAAAACACGCGCAGTAACTTCAATAACAACTTTTTCCTCCTTTTTTTAAAAAAATATGTTCATTGAATTTTTCATTATTAACTTTTACACAAAAGTGTTTAACACAACTGCGTTTCCTTAATCATTTTTAAATTTGAGTATCTAGACTCGACTACTTGATCACGAAAATATCTAATCGAATTTCTAGACAACTGTTTAAAGGCACGTCATCATCTTTTTGGCAGTAATCACGGGGGTGGGCGACCGTCTGATCAGTGTTTATATAAGATTTGTTGTCGTGAGAAATTATAATTTCGCATATATTGTTCTTTGGGCAAAAACTTCAGAAGTTTTTGGAATAGGTAGAGGAGGGTGAGAAGTAGTAGGAGTAGTGCTAGAGGAGCTCTAGTTTTACTAATTTTGACTCACTGGAAGAGAGCTCTAGTTGACTAATTTTGACTCACTGAAGAGAGCTAGTTTGACTAATTTTGACTTCACTGGAAGAGAGCTCTAGTTTGACTAATTTGACTCACTGAAAATTTGACTCACTGGAAGAGAGCTCTAGTTTGACTAATTTTGACTCACTAGAAGAGAGCTCTAGTTTGACTAATTTTGACTCACTGGAAGAGAGCTAGTTTGACTAATTTTGACTCACTAGAAGAGAGCTCTAGTTTGACTAATTTTGACTCACTGGAAGAGAGCTCTAGTTTGACTAATTTTGACTCAAGAGAGCTCTAGTTTGACTAAGCAGAGTTTGACTACTATTTTGACTCAGCTCTAGTTTTACTAATTTTGACTCACTAGAGAGAGCTCTAGTTTGACTAATTTTGACTCACTGGAAGAGAGCTCTAGTTTGACTTTTGACTCACTGGAAGAGAGCTCTAGACTAATTTTGACTCACTAGCTAGTTTGACTAATTTTGACTCACTAGAAGGAGAGAGGACTAGTTTGACTAAGTTTGACTCACTAGAAGAGAGCTCTAGTTGACTAATTTTGACTCACTGGAAGAGAGCTCTAGTGACTAATTTTGACTCACTAGAAGAGAGCTCTAGTTTGACTAATTTTGACTCACGAGCTCCTAGTTTGACTAATTTTGACTCACTGGAAGAGAGCTCTAGTTTGACTAATTTTGACTCACTGGGAAGAGAGCTCTAGTTTAACTAATTTTGACTCTAATTTGCCTAAGTTTAACTAAGTTTAACTCCAGTTTGACTGAATTTGATTAACTCGAAGAGAAATCCTTTCGCTTTGATTTCAGATTGTTTTCCTTCACTCAGACCAGTTTCCTCTTCTACGGAAGCCAGGTGGTATCAATATTCACCTGCTTATCTTTCGATTTCATTTTATCAACCATTTTGCGGACAGAGCGACATTTTTGTTGCCAATGGAGCACAGGCAGAGCGACTTTTTTGTTTGTATTTACCGAACCCTCCGCACGAGCAGGATGTATCACAAAGTCATTTCTTAATGAGCAGAGATTAACAGGTTTGAATTCAAAGTTTTCCTTTTCCTAGACCGGTTGCCTATACCAAGGATAAAAAGCCCAGTCTGCCCTACTATTTACCCATAGTTGGAGGGAAATAGTTGGATTCAAGCCTTTTCCAATGGTATTAGCGCTATATGAAATGCAATCTTCCTCGCCAAATCGTAGGCAGATATCCAGCTATTTTTATGGTCCATTATCAAATGTGGTTTGGAGCAGCGTTAACGGCATGTGAAGTAGACATTGTGATGCATATCATAGACACGGGGGATTTATGACGTTCTAACATTAAAATAACCATAACTAAATCCTTATATATCTAATTTAATAAATTTAAATTGCTTTAGTATTATCTGCGTTATTCGGACTATTGTCCTCATCTTCATTGTTATCTGTACAACGTTTCGGCCGATATGCCCTCCGGTCTTCTTCAGGTATTTCTTGTCGGTCTTGGGAACCTTCTAGGACTCCGAAAAGAAGGTTCCCGAATGCGAGAAGGTTCCCACGTCCGACAAGAAATACCTGAAGAAGGCCGGAGGACATATCGGCCGAAATGTTGTACAATGAAGATGAGGACAATAGTCTGAATAACGCAGATAATACTACTCATCAAGCCTCATCTCAAACATTCAGAGAAATATTAAATTGCTTTATTTTTATATTTGATAATTATGTATTTACCAATCCCTCCGCTAAAAAGAGGATGATACAAAATGTCAATTTCTTAAGCTGAGTTTAACAGGTTGGAATTCAGAGTTTTCCTTCTCCTAGACTGTTTGCCAAACAAGATTAAAGAGCCCAGTCTACCCTGCTATTTACCCATAGCTGGAGAGAGAATAATTGGATGCATACCAAAAGTATTAGCGCTATGTGAAATTCAAACAGCCTCGTTCCGGATTTGAACTCGGGTTATCGAGTCTATTTCCTAAAACGATAACCATTACACGGCAAACAACTCCGAAACATATAACTGCAAAAACAGTGTCTCGGATTTGAACTCTGGTTGATAGGTTGTGCTCCCGTCATAACAACGGTCCATGATGATATTGATGCTTCTATCTAACAATGTTTACAAATGGATAAACATGGATTTGCCACAAAGAGTCTGAGTTGAAAAAAACACACCGACTCTCCGGTAAAGAAAACATTCTGGGAGTAGTGGTCAGTAAACAAGTAAATTACGTCAGTCCCAGGTGTATTAGCATTATGTGATATGTAAACAGCCTCGCCCAGGATTTGAACTCGTCTAAACATGTTCACTTCATATGAGGATAACCATTAACACCACGCGCTTAGAATATGGGCATATAATTTAGAGAATACTTTTGTACACTTCTAAAATCCAAAATGCCCTTGTGGTATTACTATCTGCCGATCTAGTTATTTTTCTCTAATCTGAGTTTATGTCTCTCTTCCGTATGTGTCTAGTAATTTTTTCTTTTGTACACTTCTAAAATCCAAAATGCCCTTGTGGTATTACTATCTGCCGATCTAGTATCTTCGTATATCTGAGTTTATGTCTCTCTTCCATATGTGTCCAGTTAATTTTTTCTTTTGTGCACTTCTAAAATCCAAAATGCCCTTTGGGTATTACTATCTGCCGATCTAGTATTTTCTTCGTATATCTGAGTTTATGTCTCTCTTCCATATGTGTCCAGTTAATTTTTCTTTTTGTGCACTTCTAAAATCCAAAATGCCCTTGTGGGTATTACTATCTGCCGATCTAGTATTTTCTTCGTATATCTGAGTTTATGTCTCTCTTCCGTATTCTAGTAATTTTTTTCTTTTTGTACACTTCTAAAATCCAAATGCCCTTGTGGTATTACTATCTGCCGATCTAGTATTTTTCTTCGTATATCTGAGTTTATCTCTCTCTTCCATATGTGTCCAGTTAATTTTTTCTTTTTGTGCACTTCTAAAATCCAAAATGCCCTTGTGGTATTACTATCTGCCGATCTAGTTTTTTCTTCGTATATCTGAGTTTATGTCTCTCTTCCGTATGTGTCCAGTTAATTTTTTCTCTTTTTGTACACTTCTAAAATCCAAAATGCCCTTGTGGTATTACTATCAACCGATCTAGATTTTTCTTCATATATCTGAGTTTATGTCTCTCTTCCGTATGTGTCTAGTAATTTTTTTCTTTTTGTACACTTCTAAAATCCAAAATGCCCTTGTGGTATTACTATCTGCCGATCTAGTTTTTTTCTTCGTATATCTGTGTTTATGTCTCTCTTTCGTATGTGTGTTCTGTTGATTTTTTCTTCTTCTTTGTGTATATTAATCACAATGCCAATTTATCAGTGATCTACGCTGACATCTTTGTTATTCCGTTACAGATTTCGCCACTTTGTTAACAATAGAAAGAGTTATATTAATTACCTAAGAATAAGTATTGACTTCCGCGCGTTCGACAGACGCCAGGGTGCGGATCAGGAATAAAACCAAAACACCGACAGGGGTTGGCCCATTCGAATAGGCCGATCGATTCTTCTTCTTCTTCTTCTTCTTCTTCTTCTTCTTCTTCTTCTTCTTCTTCTTCTCTTCTTTCCAAATCGACCATCGATGGCGGGATCACATGACACTTCTTTTCCCGCCACTTCTTCAGACTGACTATATTCATTTACCTTGCTTGGTTTCTTCTTCCTTCTTTCTGTCTCTCATTTTCTGTCGTCTGTCTGTCTCTTTTCACATGACACTTTCTTTTTTTCCCGTCCACTTCTTCTGAGACTGACTATTCATTTACCTTTTTTTTTTCTTTCTCTTCTTCTTCCTTTTCTGTCTCTCATGTTCTGTCTCAGTCCTGTCTGTCTCTCTTTTCTAACTAACTCCATAAAATGTTTTTCTTCTCCCCCATTCCTTTTATTAATTATTTTCCATTTTTCTTTCTTTCTTTCTTTCTTTCTTTCTAATCTATCTATCTAATCTATCTATTACGGTCTGCTAGTTTCTTTCTACCTTTCTTTTTTTCTTTATTCACGTCTATCTATCTATATTTCTATCTATCTATCTACCTATCTATCTATCAATCTATCTCTTACGGTATGTTCATTTATTCCTTTCTTTCCCGGTCTACTAATTTCTTTCTTTCTTTTTCTTTCTTCTTGTTTTTCTTTCTTTCTTAGTATCTATCTATCTATCTATCTATCTATCTATCTCGTCTGTTACACCTGAGTCTTCTAATATCTATTTAACTCGCTCACACCGTAATTTGATTAATTTACTTACTAGATTTAAAAAAAAAAATTTCCTTTAAATTCATTGAAGACACATGCTTTCTTTCTTTCTTTTTTCTTTCATTCATTATTTCTTTCTTTTCTTCTATCAATGTGTCTTCTTCTTTCATCTACCGGTTTTATTTCTTTTAAAAATTTGTATACTTTATATTCCTTTTTATATTCTTTCTTTCTTTTTACTCCTTCCCTCTCAGTGTTTCTCATTTCTACTTGTTTCTTCTTTAAAAAGTTTCAACCTTTACTTTCTTTCTTTCTTTCTTTCCCTTTTTTTACTGTTTAAAAATACCAGACGTTTCTTTCTTTCTTTCTTTCTTTCTTTCTTTCTTTCTTTCTTTCTTTTACTGTTCAAAATACCAGACCTTTTTTCTTTCTTTTTTCTTTCTTTTTCTTTCAACTGTTAAAAAATACCAGACCTTCCTTTCTTTCTTTCTTTCTTTCTTTCTTTCTTTTTTTTTACTGTTAAAAAATACCAGACCTTTCTTTCTTTCTTTCTTTCTTTCTTTCTTTCTTTCGCAGTTTTCTTCCTTCTATTTGTCCTTTTTCCCCCCGCACCTACTTTTTCTTCATTCTCTTGTTTATCATCCTTTTCTTTCCCCGCTTTCATTCTCTTAATAAACTCTCTGCATCTTTCCTCTTCCAGTTTCTTTTTCCTTCTTTCTTTACTTCCTCTAATTCTCCTTTCCCTTCTTTTCATTCTGCTGCTAGCTTTATATTTCAAACTTTCTGCCGTCCAACCAACTTTGGGAAACTTCCATATCCTGACCGATTGAAATCATAAACGCAAGGGTCGTCTTCATACGATATTTTATCACAGAGGCCAAGGAGACGTTTTGTCGTGAGAGGCGCACGCAAAGCCGAAAGTGTCCGCTTTCAATCTTAAGTAACACAAACAAGAAACAGCTCAGGAATCGAGTCACATAATATTTTGCTTTTCATCGTGAGTAGGCATCTTGACTTGGAGAAACATAATGATAAATCTATTTAGAGATTAAATCACAGAGTGCATAATGCTGGCCAGAATATACAGGGCTAGAAAAAAAATCATATAAGAATATTTTCTTCACCTACAAGGATTGCCTAACTAAGGTTAAAGAGTCTCATCGGATGCAGGTTAGTGGTCTTACTTCTCTGTTAGTATATAGTTATTTACAAGGCTTAGCTTAGATGTGGCACATGGCCAGAAGTATGGGGCACCCAATGAGAATCGAACTCACTAATAATGGTCTGCGAATTTAGCTTGCTAGCCATTACACCACTTGAGGTGCCCCTCTATATGGGATATAATCAGCATATTCTAAGCCCCACCGACATGGCTTGAGTCATTCTCAAGTTAGAGTGATTAGAACATCATCTAATACACAATTACCAACCCCCTCATACGAACAAGATGTAACACAAGGTCCTTTTTAAGCGGAGTTTTGTTGAGAATTTTGGCGTATAAGGCGTGTGCTTTATTTTTTATTTCGCATTTTATCTAAATAGTTAAATTAAGAAAATTTAACAATGAAAGACGGAAGTGATGGAAGAGTAAGTTTCAGTTGTGCTATTCTTTGATTATACCTTCTCTGTTTTAAATCTTTTTATCTATTTAGTTTCATAAGTCTTTCTAATTTAATACAATATTTTATTACATTAAAACTTGAATACCTGAACCCAGAGGGTGCATATATTTGCTAGTATTTATAAAGAAGTTCAAATCGTTTAAATACAAACTGTATAAAAAAACAAAAAACTAAAACAAAAACAAAAAACAAACAATAAAACAATCGGTTTTATAAACATGTTGTAGACTCCAAAGAAAGAAAATATCAATTCAAGAAGTGAGTTCATGTACAACAAAATAAAATACTGACAAATATGGTATGAGAAACGTAACTTCCAATAGCTTTATTGACAGCATGGGGTATATTCAGATTATAATTCATCTAGAGTTGCTGTTGAATTTGAAAGGAGATAACCAGACTGGAAATAATTGTGCCTCACTTTTCAAAGATATTAGATATTTTTTTTTAAAGAATGCAGATACCTGAAGATACACGGAGCATCGTAAACAATCTGAATTCTTAACTTCTATGCTTTAAAAGATCTCAGTCGTCTCCGGGCAAATGTTATTTTGCCACCTCGCGTGATATCGTAGTTAGTGAGGTAGGTTAGTACACCATTACCAATGAGTTTGATTCTCGTGGAGTGCTCTATATTTCTGGCCTTGTGCCAACGTTAAGCTTAGACGTCTAATCGTGATGCAATACTCTGCAAGCTTGTTTCACAGATCAATTACTACTGAGGGCCGGTTTAGCTCAGTCGATCGGGCGTTCGCCTAAGAAACACAAGGTTCCTGGTTCGATACCGGCCCTCGCCAACTCAGCGTATGAATAGCAGTAAAGAAGCTGGTGGTGTGGCCCTCCACCTCAGACGCAAAAACAATCTCTTTGGTTTGCGCTAGTAAAAGGGGATAGACTTCCTGGCTGTCTGGCTGATACCAACTTTAGGCCACTCCGATGACTTACTGAGTACTATCCTCACTGGGCGCACCATATTTGCGGCACAGTACCAAATATAAGCTATGCTTATTTCGGTGCCACGCATTTGGTAATGGCTGGTTGGTTGATTTGTTTTACGGCATGTCAACCCATGGGTTATTTTATGCCGAAAACATTTTTATCTAACTCATTCTTGTTGGAATTCAGAACTTTTTTAAAAGTATTTTTAAACACTTTCTTTAAAACTCATTTTGAAAAATCTATTTCACCCATAGATGGGACACTAACTGTTACTATCTATGCGGTAAAGTGAGGAGCTGTCAGTATGTGTGGTACCCCAGCACAGACGCAAAAACAATCTCTCCCGGCTAGCACTAGCGATAAGGGGATAGACTCCCTCGATGGTTCAACAATTGGCCATCTGCCGACTTTTATTCAGTCATATCTAGAAGCGGCTACCAACAACGCCTGAGTAGAATGGGGAAAAAACTCCCCAAAACTGCTGTATAGATTTGTTTACTTTTGAGATTTACAAATGTTGTCCATTTTTAAGTAGAATTGCAATGCTATTTCTATGTATATTCTAATTTTTAAATATCTTCGAATATAAATCAAATCTTCATAATTTTCGCACAAAAAGCAAGAATTATTTATATTCAATGTATATATATATATATATATATATATATATATATATATATATATATATATATATTATCGTTAACTGTTATATTTTCGTAGTTTCATCCGTACATAAATACACACCCTTTATATATGTATGTATGATTTGATTTAAAGAGATTTTCAGTCCAAATTTGGTGGGCAAAGAGTTAAAGCATTTCTTCTAGTGTACTGAATTAATTTGATGATTTGGTTTACTTATAAAAGTTAGCAAATAAAGCGAAAAAGTTGCCAAGAACAGCAATATTTTGATTTATATTTACAATGTTCTTTTTAATTTCCGAAGTAAGGTCTCCATATGGAGTCAGACATTACTTTGTTTTAAGAAAGGTAAAAATAATTTATTTCTTCAGGGAATTATTTTTTAAATGTAAAAAAACAGAAAAAAGAAAAAGAAAAGTCAATCTATTTCACTTTGTGGAAGTAAACACAAAATCATCAAATTAATTAAGGAAGATGCCTACAAGTTAGAAAAAAAAATGTCGATAAGATTTGGAATGGAAATTTCTGTTAATGAAAAAAAAAACATCGTCTTCTTTTAAAATACTTGAATAGTTTATTAAAATCAAGTAATGAATTGATCTTACATTTTAAAAATTGATATCAGTTTTCTCCTTAACTCTTTGCCTACTTCAATCCGCTTGATTTGGCATTAAATGACCTGTAAAGTCAACATTTTCGGGTCATTTAATGCCGAATCAAGCCATTTTGATCTTAGGTTGCTTACAGTATTTGATGTCTGATTAAATAGTTACCCTTCTAAGTATTGAACAGGCTCATCGCTGTTTAACTTTGTTGGAGGTGCATGGTGTAGTGGACACGAAAGAAATGGACACAACGAGATGATTTTAAATACTGGATGCGGCTGTTTGCATTTCACATAATGCCAATACCCTTTAGAAAGGGACGAATCCAACTATTTTCTCTCCAGCTATAGGTAAATAGTAGAGCGGTTGCTATAGCAACCAGTCTAGGAGAAGGAGACCTGAATTCAAACCAAAAGGAGTTCTCTTCTTGTTAGTCAAAAACTATTTTCAGAGCTCCACTTCGACTCCATTCTAATACGCTACTTTGAACAAATGATCTTGTGATAACCGGTGCTTTTAACGTGACTTGACCGTTAGCTGTTTCATTTCTTATTTTAATGGAGATTCAGTGTCTGTCTGTCTGTAATCAAACTATGACACTGATTACGTCAGGAATTGCATAAGTTTATCAATGATTATTTAATTTATAGTCAAATTCATTAATACATAGAATAGATCTTATATATTAACGATGTCTCTATGAAAATCTGAGTTAGATTTGCCTCAAAACAGCCCCTTGTAATATGCCGTAAAACGAAACAACCAACCAGCAAAGGAAACCCAGCACTTCCTCTAATAGAATCGCGTTCATGGTATATTTATATTTCCATGTTTCTTGTAGTTGTTTCTCCCTAGATATTTTTGCACCGATTTAATAGGTGGGACCCTAACAAGTACAACCACATGGGTCAGAGTGCACCTGGGAGTAATGGCAATGAATGCATACAACACACTTCCCAGGTTTTTCAGAACTTAAGCCGCACTATCGTGTACAATTTGGTGTCATACCCAGAACAAAACTTTTTTGAGGTCATATACCACTGCAGGAGGGGCACCTCACGTGGTGTAATGGTTAGCAAGCTGGATTAGCAGACCATTGTTAGTGAGTTCGATTCTCACTGGGTGCCCCATACTTCTGGCCTTGTGCCATATCTAAACTCAGCTTAGTAAATAACTATACCACTGCAGGAGGTACAGCCGGTGTATTTATTTGACCCATAGGTGGAGACCCTAACAGGTACAACAACAACTCTGGATCACGCAATTCCTGACGTAAGCAGTAACGTAGTTTCGGTTACAGACACCGAACCTCAATTATAATAAGAAATGAAACAGTCAAGTAATTTTAAAAACACCGGTTATCACAAGGTCATTGGTTTCATAGCAACGTATTAAGGAGGAAGGGGAAGAAAATTTCTGAAAGTAGTTTTTGACTAACGAGAAGAGAGTCCTTTTGGTTTGAATTCTAAGATATATTTGACGAATTGCTGAGACTCTAACAGGTACAACCATTCTGGATCAAAGTTGATCTGGGAGTAATGGCACTGAATGCATACCACACAGTCCCCAGATCTTCAGAACTGTAACCTCACTATCAGGTGCAGTTTAGTGTCATACACTTTTTATTGCACCCATTAAAGTGCCCTAAGTAGTGGCCCATTTTCCAATTTATTACTGAAAAATTACTTATAAGTCTCTTTATAATTATTTATATGTCTCTTTATAATTATTTATATGTCTCTTTATAATTACTTGTATGTCTCTTTATAATTATTTATATGTCTCTTTATAATTACTTATATGTCTCTTTATAATTACTTATATGTCTCTTCATAATTACTTATATCTCTCTTTACAATTACTTGTAAGTCTCTTTATAATTACTTATATGTCTCTTTTATATTTACTTATATGTCTCTTTATAATTACTTATATGTCTCTTCATAATTACTTATATGTCTCTTTATAATTACTTGTATGTCTCTTTATAATTACTTGTATGTCTCTTCATAATTACTTATATCTCTCTTTACAATTACTTGTAAGTCTCTTTATAATTACTTATATGTCTCTTTATAATTACTTATATGTCTCTTTATAAATTACTTGTATGTCTCTTTATTTTACTTATATGTCTCTTCATAATTACTTATATGTCTCTTTACAATTACTTATATGTTCTTTACAATTACTTATATGTATCTTTATAATTACTTATTGTCTTTATAATTATTATATGTCTCTTTATAATTTATATGTCTCTTTACAATTACTTATATGTCTCTTTATTAGTTATATGTTCTTTATAATTACTTATATGTCTTTTATAATTATTTATATTTCTCTTTATAATTACTTATATGTCTCTTTATAACCTCGATCAATATAATTTCAGACCGCATAATAAATGTATTATTCATGTTTATACATAATTTAACATCATCCCTTCGTGATACGGTTTTATTTAGTAGAGCGTCTCAGAAGAAGTAGTTACAAATATTGGAATGTTGACAAAACAACCGGAACGAAACAAATATCCTTAGTATGAAGACATAAACAAAGCATTGGCTCAGATATCTCTATACTGTTGGCATATTCTAGATTTTTCCATGACCTGACTGATAATTTCTTTTCAGTTTCCTTTTCTCTTTAAGAAAAAAAATAAAAGCCAAACATTTAGTACTTTTATAAGTCACACGAAATATTTTTGGCTTAAGAATTTGACCAGTGGTTCTCAACTAGGGTGCACATGCTCAACCACTCACGCAGTTGCAGATATAAAAAAAAGTGGACTCTACGCCATCGTCTTTAGTAGACGGAAGGGTGCCAACCATATATATATATATATATATATATATATATATATATATAAATATATATAACATAATGTTGTTAATATAGTTTCCTATATTTATAAGTAAAATATATCACTGATAGACCATATATATCTATGTTAGTTTAGTGAAAACATAAAATCAACTACTCTTGGTAATTTTCAGTTCCTCGCCAAAATGATTTTCAACCTAAGTCCTTTGGTTTGCATTTGGTTTAAAAAATCATATAGGCGGGAAACTGACAGTTACCAAGAGCCGTTGATTTTGTCTTTGCTACCCTAATATCTAAATAACCTTTAACCCCTCCTGACAGTCAGATTTCTATATCACCGCTTTGGGAGTGATGGTGTGCGAGAGGCCAATTTACAACAAAGAAAACTCCCCGGTTTTGAAGACTGTGCTGCGCCAATTCTAGAATGACTAACGGACAAACACAAGATATCAAATGGTGAACAATCGTGACAGAGTCTGAAAGAAGACTAACAAAAAGGCAATAGCCGATGGATCGGTAATCTCAAAGCCAAAAAAAACGGGTAGAAAAACAATTCAACTCGGGAACTTGGAAATCCAAACAAAGATTATATTATATATATATATATATATATATATATATATATGAAATTTAACATTTTTTGAAAAACAAATTATGTTATATAATTGCTGACAGAAATCTGTTTCGACCGGCTCGATAAACTGGTCATCATCAAGAGCAACATATGAGAGATAGACGGGAAAAGAAAAAAATAATAACCGTTAGAAGACTGTTTTCAATGCTGGAATTAAAAAAAAAAATGCGTATTCTGTTTTAAAAATAAAATAAATTTTATTTTAATTTAAAAAAATCAGAAACATTGTCGAAACAATTATATAACATCATTTGTTTTTTTCAAAAATGTTAAATTTCATACTGTCGGATTAATTTCCATCTATTTTTCATATATATATATATATATATATATTATATATATAATATATATATATATAATATAGAGAGAGAGAGAGAGAGAGAGAGGGAGAAACTGAAATAGACAGATAACTGCGAACCGGACGAGACAGAAATGATAGATATAATTTTATTTCCTTTTTTTAAATAATTAACTATCTCCCAGAAAAAACGGTACACATAGAGCAATAGTTATAAGAGCAATACACTAAAAACGACATAAATTAAAGAATAAAGCAACATCCAATCCAATTTGTAACCGAATGATAAGTCTGCTTTTTCAGTGAACATCATTTTGTAATCTTCCAAACTTTTCGAGATACGACCGTAATAAGAATTGCATTCTCATTAAATTTTTTCTTATTCCTAGATAGAAGCATAAATATAATCATGGACAACTGTTACAACCGAAACCCAACTAGTCCTCGAGTAATCTATCACTGACAAATATTTTATTCGTGAATAAACCCCTTTTATATTCTGTAAGGAGTGGCTCAATTTCTCGAGATCTGGCGTGGAATACAACTTCTTTGACATTACTCCCAAGTCCACTCTGACCCGGATTAGAAGTACCTGCTAGAGTCCCATCTATGGGTCAAATAGATCTGTTTAACATTATTCGTATTCGATATCACTGTATGCACAAAAGATCTCTCAAGAAACAACAATTCAAAATTGTAAATATGAACGTACAAGGAACATGATTCCCTAACTAATAGGCATCAAATAACACTAGAGCAGTTGAAATGCTGTTAAAATCAATCAATTAACAGTTGATATCATATAACTCTGCGAAAATCTTCAGAAACAACTACACAAAATACAATATGAGCACCCAATGAACGGAATTCCCTAACCTCTAGGCATAAAATAACCCTCGATGGATTAAGATGCCGTTAAAAATCGTTCAATCAATCTATACGAAGTGACGTTTTTTCTTCATATGAAAATTAATTAGTTGATAATTAATGAATTAGGCGGATATATCTGTTTAAATGTGAAGCGTAAACAAATCGAGAAAAAGTCATTCTCTGAATGTACATTTCGGCCGAAATCAACCAAGCACATATTCTCCCAAATATATATATATATATATATATATATTATAATATATATATACACACACACACAGACACACACACCACACAACACACACACATATATATATATATATATTATATATATATATATATTTACCTAGACTAGCAAATATAAGCACCCTCCAGGTGCAAGTATTTAAGTTTTAATATAATAAAATATTATATTAAATTAGAAAGACAAATGAAACGAAATAAGAATGCAGATATAAAGATCTGAAACAGAAGGGATATAATGGAAAAATAGAACAACTGAAACTAACTCTTCTATCACTCTCGTCTTTCATTGTCAAATTTTCCTAATTTAACTATTTTGTTAAAATATCAAGTAAAGAATAAAATCAATTATTTCTTCTTGTTAATGGCATTCTTTTAAGATTTATTGAAGAGATTTTTGCTCATATTTATTAAGATAAAACCAAACAATTAGAAATCAATAATACTAAGCACATATTTATAAAAATCAAATTTCTGATATCAATATGCAAATTAGCCTTCCCGTTCACACTATGAACCACTATTTTGTTGTATATATAAATACAATTGCATGTTATTAGTATGTAGATAAGGTTAATAGGATTAATAATGTAAAACTATTATATTTATATAATATAGAGTGGCCGGGTTAGCTCAGTCGGTAGAGCATTCGGCTAGAAACCACAAGATTCCTAGTTCGATACCGGTCCTCGACAACTCAGCATATGAGTAGCACAGGGATCTGTGTGGTAAAGTAAGGAGCTGATGGTAGGTGTGGCGCTCCACCTCAGATGCTAAAACAATCTCCTTGGTCTAGCGCTATTGAAAAGGGGATAGACTCCCTCGCTGACTGGCTGATACCGACTTTAAGCCGCCCCGTCGACTTTACTTATTATATTTATAATTGAGGTTTAAATAAAAATAAAATAATGAAGAATGTGGCGTAAATAACTTAGGGAACTGTGACATGAGAAGGAATATAGTTTCGCTTACAGACAGACAAACACACAATCTCTATTATAATAAGATTTGTAAAGAAAAGTTTTCGCTTAATGTGTTGAAAATACCCGAATTTCGTGTTGAATGGTGCGGTTAGAATTTAGAATATATATATATATCCGCTAATTTTAACCACTCCATTCAACGCCAAATTCAGGTATCTTTATCACATTCAGCAATTAATTTTCTTTGCACATTTCGGTAACTGGAACCGTCTTTTCATTTATTCTGTATTAAAGAGATTCCCAGTCTTGTAGTCTACTCTTCGTGTAACCTTGCCGAATTTGCAATGGACCTGACGTAGGCTGACGTGTGAGGAACAAATGTTGAGTTACGATCATCGAACTTCAAATAAAACTTGTAGATACTTTGAGGAAGAGGCTTTTTGTTCGGAAACTATTTCGAGGCAGACGAAATTCGATATCTCCTGCTCCCATCATCTTTCTCTAGATATTTTCTAGCAATGTAATGGTAGCGGATTATTCATAAATACTATAGTAAATAGAATTGTAATGCGATGTTGTCTGATTCTGCTAAATAAAATTCCCAGAATGGAAGCAAATAAAGGTAAACAAAAAGTGAAAGAATATAAAAAGAAGAATAATGTAAAAGACAGGGAAAAGGATAATAAATGCGAGAAAAGAGAAAAAACAAAAGCAAAATGGAATTAGAATATGAGAAGGTATAGAGGGAATATATAAGGTAGGATGTGAAGGGTGGGGAGAAGAAGAAATATTTAGAATAAGGAAATATCAATAAAAAAGAATAGAATCAAGGAGAATAATGAAAGAATAAAAGAAGATACATGGTGAAGGGAAAAATAAGTTGAGCGACGTAGAGAAAAGAGATTTACAAGAAAGAGAGGAAAACAATGAAAACGAGTCAAAAGAAAAATGAATACAAAAGAAAATAGAAAAGAACGTAGAGAAAAAAAAAAAGAAAAATGAAAAACGAGATAAAAGAAAGAAAATAAAGACAACTGAAAGTGAGGTTGGGAAACGAATTTAAAAAAACTAGAAGTGACAACCTGGCGTCACTGGGTAGAGGAGACCCACCAAAAAAAAAAAAATAAAAAAAAACAACAACAAACAAACAACACCCCAAAAAGTGGTAATGGTTAATCTTAGTCAAGCTAGTCTTGCAGATCCGTTACTACTAAATAGTGTGTTTAATCCTCGCTGGATTCCCCATAAAAATCCCCACGTAAAAATAAATTTTGTTAATCTGGTCTGAAAAAAATGACTGTTTTACGCTTTCATATTGATTTGTTTAACTTTAAGTTTCACAGATATTTTTAAGTAGAATTTTAATGCTATTTTGATTTTTAAGTAGAATTTTAATGCTATTTTGATTTTTAAGTAGAATTTTAATGCTATTTTGATTTTTAAGTAGAATTTTAATGCTATTTTGATTTTTAAGTAGAATTTTAATGCTATTTTGATTTTTAAGTAGAATTTTAATGCTATTTTGATTTTTAAATATCTTCGCGAATATAAATAAAATCTTGATAATTTTTGCACAAACGCTGGACTCAGTAACAGTGAATGTGTATATATGTTTACTTTGTCGCTAACTGTTTTATTTTCGTAATTTCCTCGGAACATACATACATACATACATACATACATACATACATACCCATACATACACCCAATACCCTCTATGTATATATAGATAAAGAAACGAAAAGTGAAAAACTAGGCAAAAGAAGGAAGATGAAAGAAAACTGAAAGTAAAGTAGATTGAATGAATAAAAAATAAAGAAACTAAAAATGAAACCGAGACAAAAGAAAGAAAATGAAGACATAAGAAAAAGAAAAATAACGTACGGAATAAAAAAAAAAAGATAAAATAAAAGTAAGGCAAGGGAAATACATTTAAAAAAAGAAGAAAGAAAAATGAAAGTAAGATAAGGGAAATAAATAATAAAAAAGGAAATAAGAAAACGAGACAAAAGAAAAAAAATGAAGATAAAGGAAAATTAAAAATAAGTTAGAGGAAATAATTCTAAAGAAGAGAGAAAAATGAAAACGAGGTAAAAGAAAGAAAATCAAGCCGAAATAAAAATGAAAGTGAGGTAAAGGAAATAGTTAATAAAAAAAAACGAAAAATGAAAACGAATCAAAAGAAAAAAAGTTATGACGAAAGACAAATGTAAGACTAACGAAATTAAATAAGAACTTGTATTAAAAGATTACACTTATTTTTAATTATATTTTAATTGGTTTCTATATAAAATCATTTATATGATTGATTTTAACACGTCGAAGAATAAAACAATAATATTAAGATCAATAACACCAAGTAATTATTCATCAAACCTGATTTTGTTAAAACCAGTGTGCAAATTAACCACACCATTTATTATGTAAACCTTTATTTCGTATCTTTGAGAATCTGTGTTACACCTCAAAGAAACGTGGTTCAATGTTAACTAACCTAAACAAATGTAAAAGGTTTTTAAATTAAATAACTGGTGCATTATATCTTTTATTCATTAATATATCAACACTGAAAATTTCATTAAATTCGTTTAATTCCCTGATTTTTGGTATCTTTTTTCTTTCGGCGGGGTGACACACGATGGTGGAATTTAGATCCGTTAAGTTCGATTCAACCATATAAATCTATAGTAAATGAAGGCAGAGAGGCCAATGTAACAAACCCAAACACTAGAATAAAATAAACTGGAGAGTGGTTGGGTTTAGTTTATTTGTTTACAGGCATATCAACCTTCGTTGGTTATCTAATGCCAAAGCCATCTTTGTTAGAAGAACAGTAGTGGTACTATTTAACCCAAAGCAGAAGTGATTTAGGTAATCTTGAACTTTAAGTGACTAAATTCTTACCATAAAATTGTGCTTGTGAATTATTTGAAATGACGTTAACTGATGAGGCAATGAGAGTGACGTCCCTTGTTCTTTTTTCGTGAATTTGGAGAAGAAGCATGTATAAACATGGCAGCCATCTTTGATTCAACGTAATTTTCGCAGAGAAAACACGACGCTTTTCAAATCCATTTTAAAACAATTTTTTTATTCCAAAATATTATAAAATGTAATTGTTAACTTAATTTCTAATAATACGCAAGCACAATTTTATGGTAACAATTTAGTCACTTAAAGTTCAAGATAACCGAGCAAGCGTAATAGAACGACTGGACTTTAAAATTGCATACTACGATGTTGCAACCCAGCGCATTAGCCATTACACAACAGGGACTACCCCAAGCATAACATATTTAAGATAATAAGAAAGAAAGTAAGAAATAAATAAAAAAAAGATTAATAAAATAGCTTAGATGAGAAAGAAAGAAAAGGTGAAAGAAAGAAAGAAAAAGATTAAACATTTACAGTAAAAAAAAGTAAGGTAGGATAAAAGATTGAAAAATAGAAAGAAAAAAAGATTGAGATAAAAGCTGTCACCAAGAAAGGAAGAAAAAAAGAAAGAAAGAAAGATAGATTGAGCATGTAGAGTAAAAAAAGGAGAAAGGTAGAATAAAATATTGAAAGAAGGAAAGATACACCGAGAAAAAAGCTGTCACCAAGAAATGAAAAAGAAAAAAGATAGGAAGAAAGAAAAAAAGAAAAAAAAGAAGAAAAGTGGAATAAAAGTCGAAAGAAAAAAATAGATCGAGAAAAGTTATTACAAAAAAAAAAAAACAAAAAAAAAAAAAACAAAAAAAAGAGCGAAAAAGAAAGAAAGAAATTAAGCGTGTAGAGTAAAATAAAAAAAGAAAGGTTGGGTAAAAGATTGAAAGAAAGAAAGAAAGAAAGATAGATCAAGAAAAAGCTTTTACCAAGAAATGAAAAAGAAAGAAAGAAAGAAAGAAAGAAGGATAGATTAAGAGTGTAGAGTAAAAGAAAAAAAAAAAGAAAAAAAACGAAAAAGGTTGAATAAAATATTGAAAGAAAGAAAAATACATCGAGAAAAAAGCTTTTACCAAGAAATGAAAAAGAACGAAGGAAAAAAAAAAGAAAAATTAAGAGTGTAGAGTATAAGCAAAAAAAGGGGGGGGGGAGGATAAAAGATTGAAAGAAAGATAGATCGAGTAAAAAACTGTCACCAAAAATGAAAAAGAAAAGAAAGAACAAAATATTAATAGAGTAGGGAAAGTAATAAATAAATAAAGATAGATAGAGTAGGTATTTACCAACCCGTTTGCCCCGGGTAGGATGTGACACTAGGTCAAAATATGAGGCATTCAACGAGGATCGAACTCGCTATTCAGTAGTAATGGATCTGCGAGACTAATTTGAGAAAGAAAGATATAGTATAAGAAATAAGAATAAAGAAAGAATGAAAGAGTGAAAGAAAGAAAAATGGATCGAGAAAAAAGCAATCACCAAGAAATGAGAAATAAAGAATGATTAATCGAGGAGGGAAAATAAGAAAGAAAGAAAAATAAAAGAAGTTTGATAGCGTAGTGTAAGAAAGAAAGAAAGAAAGAAAGAAAAAGAAAAAAGAAAAAAAGCACGTACCAAGAAGAAAGATTAAACAGCTAATGTAAAGGGAAAAAGAAAAACTATTTGGGCACGGTAAATAAGAAAGAAAGAACGAAAGAATAATCGAGTGAAAGAGAGAAAGAAAGAAAGAATAAGTAAGGGAAGTTTAATAGCGTAGTGTCAAAAAAGAAAGAAACAAAGAAACAAAGAACGAAAGAAAGAAAGATTAAACTGCTAGAGAAAAAAAAGAAAGCAAAAAGAATAATAATACAGCAAATAAGAAAGAAAGAAAGAAAGTTTAATCGTGTAGTGTATGAAAGTAAGAACGAAATAGATAAAGAAAGAAAGAAAGAAAGAAGGGACGATTAACCTGTAAGAGGAAAGGAAAAAAGAAAGAATAATAGCAAGTAAGAAAGTAAGAAAGAAAGTTTAATCGTGTAGTGTATGAAAGTAAGAACGAAATAGATAAAGAAAGAAAGAAAGAAGGGACGATTAACCTGTAAGAGGAAAGGAAAAAAGAAAGAATAATAGCAAGTAAGAAAGTAAGAAAGAAAGTTTAATCGCGTAGTGCATGAAGAAAGAATGAAAGAACGAAAGATAAAAATTAAACTGCTATGGGAAAAGAAAAAAAGAAGAATAACAGAGTGCAGCAATAAGAAAAAAAAGAAAAAAAGAAAGAAGAATCAAGAACGTTTAACAGCATAGTGTAAGAAAGAAAGAAAGAAAAAAAGAAAAGAAGAAAGAAAGAAAGAGGGAAAGAAGAAATAAAGAGAGAAAGAAAGAAAAGATTAAACTGTCAGGGGAAAGAAGAAATAAAAAAAAGAATAAAAGAATAAGGCAAGTAAGAAAAGAAAGAAAATATAAATAAAGTTAATAGCGTAGTGTAAGAAAGAATGAATAAGAGTAATGAAGAAAGAACAAAAGAAAGGAAGATTAAACTGCTAGAGCAAAGGAAAAAGAAAAAAGAATATACAGTACGGCAAATAATAAATAATAAATAATAAATAATAAATGAATAAATAAATAACGAATAAATAAATAAATAATTTTGTATAAATAAATAAATAAATAAGTTTAACAGCGCATGTAAGAAAGAACGACAGAAAAACAGAAGAAAAAAAAAAAAAGAAAAACAATAGAATCCAGCTCAATGAGAAAGAAAAAAACAATAAAAATTTCTATAGAATAAAACCAGTCATCATTTGAGAAACGAAGTTAAAAAATGATTTAATTATGGAATACTGAAAAATCAGAAAAAAAAAAACACAAAAAAAAAAACAAAAATTAAGCGTGAGTTGAAATCTCTGATCATCTTTTCATCTACAATTTTCAGAAGAGAATTTGTATTATGTCTTTTTTATTATATATTTTTATTATATTCGTTTGCTGTGATGGGGGGAAAATCACTTTTCGAAAGACACACCCACGTCCTTAGCCAATTAAGCCTTCGCGTGAACCGCTCTTTTCAGCAAACATGGCTACGTCACAAGCTCGGCTGCTGACAGAGACCATCACTATAATGAAAGACACAATGATTTGTGATGCTTAAAGTTAATACCTGTCATCGTGAGCTCAACTAACAATTAACGCTAGAGTGACTGCAATCATACACTCTATATAGACAGGTACAAAAGAGGGAAAGTAAAAGTTATCCAAAGTATTCACATAACATTAATATCAAACATAAACGCTAGTAGCTATAATCCGCTAGAGGTAACAATAAGGATAACATACCAATTCATGATAGACATAGAGTAAATATTGATATCAGATTTACCATAAATAAATAAAAATGGCGGCATCGTAAATCTTTTTGAATAATGAATGGCAATAAGCTCAAATGAAAATGAAGCGCTTATGTGCAATGATGTAAACTATAGATAACAGATAAAACAGATTAGTATTATGGGATGGATTTGTATAATAATAATAATGGACTACGAAAGATATATACTCAGGTATAATACAATTTTTTTGTGGACTTTATACCTGCCATTGCTACTTGTATAATCATTCTCCAGGATCTTGTGGCAAACAGCATCCACCTTTCACTTTGAATGACACAGTCTTTGCTCACTTTTTAATTACCGTATTTGACGGCATATAGGACGCGCTTTCTTTCCAAAATCTTGGCTCAAAAAATTGCCCTGCGTCTTATACATCGTAGGTGAAGTTTGAAGTTTTATTATTTTTAATTTTATTATTATTATTATTATTATTATTATTATTATTATTATTTCCTGCTATTGAGATGTCTTGCGTATGCTTATTCCTTGTCTGTACTGCCAAATTGCTTTTATACAGCTATGTTTCTGCTTGTGTAATGCACAGCTAGACTGTTTTCAACAATATATGCTTAAATACACTAAAAATCTTTTTTTCCTGAATCTGACCTGCTGAAATAGGGGTGCGTCTTATATGCCTGTGCGTCTCATATGCTGTCAAATACGGTAAATTAATCTACAGGCTGGTCCAAAAATCTTGCCACCCCTTACATATTGTTTTTAATTTTCATTGTTTTTCTGTTTTAATAATCTATCTATCTATACATATATAAAGAGCATTTGGTGTGTGTGTGTGTGTATGTCTGGATGAATCTCTTGATGGTTTCTCAGTCATGAAGCTAGACACTAATATTTTTTATGGTCGTGATCTGGTTTTCAGATGAGTGGTGTCTTTATTTCTTTGTTTAATGGCATACCATCCTTTGTGGGTTATTTGACACCAAACCATCCTTTAAGAATAACAGTTGTAGTACTATCTAAACCCTAACATAGCTTTACCAAGGGTATTGGTACGAACGTGAACGTAATAGCACGACTGGAGTTCGAACTCGCTTATTACGGTGTTGTAGTCCAACGCGTTAGCCACTACGCCACTAGACATTCATATTTTTTATGATCGTGATCTGGTTCTCAGATGATTGGTTTCTTAATTCCCTTGTTTAATGGCATGTTAACGTTTGTGGGTTACTTGATGCCAAAGCCATCCTTGTAGAAGAACAGTAGTGGTTGGTTTGTCGGATTTTACAGTATGCCATCCCTTTGGTTATTTTATATCGAAGACGTTTTTATTTATTCATTCTTCTCAGATATTCAGACTTTTTTAAAACTCATTGTTAAACACATTTTTAAACTGATGTTTTTAAAAGAAATCTATTCAACCCCATAGATAGGACCCTAACAAATATTACGCCATCCGGGGGTCATCAGAGTGAACATGGGAGTAATGACGATGAAAGGGTACTGGACACTCCCCAGACCTCCAGAATTGGAACTTCGACACTAGATGCAGTTTAAAGTCATACACAGGACACAGCAATAGTAGTAATGTTTAACACATGACTGGGGTAATGAAGGGCTTTATATCTTTCCCAAGGGTACTAATCCGAAAGTGAACTTAATAGCATGATTGGGGTTTGAACTTGTTTACTGCGATGTTGCAGTCCAGTACGTTAGCCACTACGCCACCGGGAACCCACATGTTTTCAGATGAGAAATTAAGTATTTCGCCAATGGGTAATTCCATGTCAAATCATCCAGGCCATATCACCCACCCCCTTCAATTTTTCTGAAATTTTGTCCAAGTGTGAAATATGATAAAGTTAGATAATCCCCAAAAAGGTTTTGCAAAATATTGTAGCTTCGGTTCTGAGCAAAAATAAAAGTTTTTGTTACAAATAATGTTCAATATATGTGAAATAATAATTGAAAATTTTTTTTGTTATAGATGCAGTGCCATATCGGAATATTGATCTTGCCATGAAAAAAAAACCCCCAGAAACCATTGATAACTTAAAATTGTTTGACTTTAAGATTTTTTTATGATAGTATTTTTGGATTCCTTGGGCAAAAATGCTTTTATAAACCAATTTTTAGTAGTAGAAAGCTCTAGAACTCATTTTACAGACAAAAATAGATTGCAAAAAGTGGCCAATTTTCGCCAACTCCACCAAATTTGGAGAGCTAAAAATCGACATAACTCCACCATTTTTTGGAATTGGAAGCTCAAATCTTGGGTATTGTCTAACGTTACCATAGTCCACACCTGGAAAAAAATTCAGAAAAATTGAAGGAGTGGGTGACAATTTTACTTTTTTCGGGATGATTTGACATAGAATTACTCCAGTATGTCTTTAAATGCAATTATTGATGAATATTCGTAAGAAGGACTCTGTTAAAAGTAAAATGACAGTAATTTAAGTGATATATTCTTTTACGCGGAAAGATAGCAGGTTTTAATTGTAAGAGACTAATTATTTATGTAACGACGTTGAAGTTAATATGAACGTAATACCAACTGTAGTTGGTGCCCTTTGATCGGTCTCCAAAGGTTTGTAAAAGAAACTGAAGGGATTGGAAATCTGAGGAAGAATCAAAATCATCCAGACAACAGCACTGTATCTATTTACCTAACCCCTCCATACGAGTAGAATGTGACACAAGGGCATTTTCTAAAGCAGAGTTTTACAGATTTTCCCTTTTCTAGACTGGTTGACGAAACAAGGTTAAAGAGCCCATTCTGTCCTACTATTTGATGATAGCTAGAAGGAGAATAGTTGGATGCATACATTTCCCAAGGATATTAGTGCTATGTGAAAAGCAAACAGCCTGGGCAGGTTTTGAACTTGGTTCGCCGAATCTATTTCCTACGATGATAACCATGATGCCATGCGCCTCCATAGGTCAACAGACAACAGCGTTGGTGAGGTCAGCTAGAATACTCAGAAGAGCCTGAGACCTGACACTCAGACACAAAGATGAAATAATAATACAATAAAAGAAAGGCATGGTATGATAGAACATTAATATATATATATTATATATATATAATATATATATATATATATACACATTATCTATATATATATATATATATATAATGGTACACAATAATAGCCTACTCGAGTTTCACCATAAGGATCTTCAGGGTTAAAAATACACACGTGCAACCGGTTGTAATTAATCAATATCTTGATTAATTCAGTGATTTTAACCCTGAAGATCCTTATGGTGAAACTCGAGTAGGTTATTACTGTGTACCATTATAATAATAAATTTGCTCTACTCACGTATTGAGCACTTTATATTTGTTATATCGCTGTCTTATCATTGTGAAACTTGCATCAACTAACCATTGTGACAAATTTAACCGGTAAGTCACCATTTTCATATATATATATATATATATATATGGTATGATAGGACCTCACACACACACACAACATCTATATGCATATATATATATATATATATATATATATATATATATATATATATATAGTTATAAAAAGAACAAGCTTGGAGACTAAATTTAATTGACTCTTAGGAGAAACGGAATAAAAATAAGCTTAAACTAGTCGAATATATATTTCATTAGCCCCATAGATTTAATAGTTCCCCTGAAGACGGTGTACTTAGAACACCGAAACCGCGGTAGGGAAATAACTTTTCTACAACTATATATATATATATATATATATATGCAAACAATAATACAAATTCTGAAATCTGAAAAATGGTATAAACACAAATCAGAATCAATAACACAAGCCAAAGAAGCTATTATTTTCTTGGATTTTGCAACTCAAACTGATAGCAAAATAAAGAGCATTATATCAGATATCGTGGTTAAGGAATAAATGAAAAAACACGTCTTTATATCAGTGCTAACAGATAATAACATTTCTATCAAATAATAAAATAAGTAAAACCTTTAACAAAGACATGGAAATACGCATTGAAAAAAAATGTGGCACCTTAAAACTAACACGATACCTGTAACAGTGGGATCCATGGGTATGATTAAGAAAGGGACAGATAAACACATTAACATTTGAAATCAGAGGCAGAATCAAGACCATCTATACAACGACATTATTAAGATCGGCTGGAATACTCGGAAGAGTCCTGGATACCCGAAGAGACTTGATGACACTCAGATTCCAGTTAAAGACCACAACTGGTGTGAAAAATTTGCAAGGAGTGAACTACTCTCTCTCTCTCTCTCTCTCTCTCTCTCTCTCTCTCTCTCTATATATATATTATATATATATAATATATATATATATATTCTCTTTGGAATGGAATTTAACTGACAGTCACCGTGTACGCTTAAGCAAGCTTCTCCTATTAACGGATACGAATTCTCTGGTGACATTGCCATATGTACCTATGTATGTATTTATCAGTTATAATTCCGCTTTTCGCTTGTAGGTGCTGACTGTCGAGGGGTCAGGGATTCTGACTGGCGGTAGTCTACTAAGTCTAGCCACACTGAGGAAACGTAATATGTCGGAACATGGTGTCCGTGGATGATTATATATATATATATAATCCAAAGATCAGGTGAAGAAATCTTCCTTACGACGAAGTATTTTTTTTTTAAATATCGTAGTTTGCAGAGCTCAATGTGTATTCTTATTGTCAGAGTCACAGAGCAAAATTATACCAGTAAAGAATAACAGGAGATTTAGATTTTTAGCATCATAGCCTATTTCAGGGATACTGGAGACATTGTCTAGTACCCCCATCATCAGATTGTTTTTTTTTTGCATCTGATGATGGGAGGTACTAAACAAAGTCTCTAGGCTCCCCGAAAATGGCTACAATATATATTATATATATAATATATATATATAATATATATATATATATATATATATATATATATATATATAATTAAGTGTAATGAAATGAATCCGACGGTATATGTATAGATAAAAGGGTATGAAAAACATACAATGTCGTTAAAATAATATATTTTTTGTTATATCATTTTCATTGCTAATATTTGAAATATTTCGATCACCGAACATAATGATAATTAGGTCCGTTTTTAGATGTAAATGTTTTTAATCCGGGACTCATCGAGAGAGAGCAGAAAATATTTCAATGTTTCCAGTTTGAATTTAGATTATTTGCTTTCTCTCCCGATGAGTCTGGATTAAAAACATTTACATCGAAAAACGGACCTAATTATCATTATGCTCTGATGATGATTTTTTTTAAAATCGAAATATTGTCAATATTAGCAATGAAAATGAATATTAAAATATATTCATTTTAACGACATTGTGTGTTTTCATACCCTTATCTCTCTCTCTCTCTCTCTCTCTCTCTCTCTCTATATATATATATATATATATATATATAATATATATATATATAATAAAAGTCAACGCCCTCTGACGACAAAATAACAGTCGAAAAAGTGTTAGTGCAGCAGAAATCCAATGGTAGGACGACTTTCATTTGTATTATTAAGTAGTGTATATATATATATATATATATATAATATATATAATATTATATATATATATAAATAAAGAATGACAAAAGACTTAGAGATTTAGCATTATAGTTATTTTCAGGGAGCTTAGACAAATTGTCTAACTCTCCCGATTCATCAGATGGCATCTGGTGAATCGAGAGGTAGCAATTTGTCTAAGCTCCTGAAATAGGACTAAATGCTAAATCTCTAAGTCTTTTGTTATTTCTTTACTTATACTTGCTCTGTGACCTAACATTAAGAGCACACATGAGCTCTCAAACTGCGACAGGTTTTAAAAAAATAAAACTCTTGCGTCGTAAGGAAGATTTCTTCTCTGGACTTTTGGATTATATATATATATATATATATATATATTATATATATATATATATAGACAACAGCAGCAGCAGCAGCAGCAGCAGCAACAAACAACAACAACAACAACAACCGAAGCAGCATTAAAAATCTAATGACGAAACATGCAAAGTTTGTTCTTTGAACCAATAAAAACGTGATTCTTCTTTTATGGTGTTTCTATTTTTCAATTCTGGAATTGTATTATATGTTCAACATATTTCTGACAATACTGAAAATTAAATTTAAAAACAAAAACAACGCTCACTGCAATGTGACTTGGGATTTATAAAGTAAATTCTGTATTTTTAAGAAGATTTTATTTCTTTAAAAATTGTTTTGTTTGTTACTGTTTCGCGCAAAAGATAAAAGTCTCGCGAATTGTGCTGCATTTGAAGACGTATATTTGAAAATGGCAACATTAGGTATAATGCGAAGAAGATAAGACGAAGTAAGCTTAAAAAGGCAAATGCTAAGTCCATCAGACTGTGTAGATAAAGACAAGCCCAGTTTCAGGAAGAGACGAGGTGAAAAGGCGAGGGACGCTCTGTTAATTCCAGAATTAGTCGTTCTATATCAAAGATGTCAAGAGAGACGAGAGATGAGAGAGAGAGAGATAAGAAGACCTCGTAACGAGAGACGAACAGGACGCAAGAGAGATGACACGAGAGAGAGAGAGACATGGAAATAGTGAGACACGGACGAGTGAGTAGTAGGACGAATACGAGGAATCGATGAGTGAGGCATAAGGAGAGAGAGAGAAAAATACAATTTTAAAAATCACAGAGACGTTGGTGATGTAGCATATAAGTAGAGGGAGGTTGGTAATGGGCGAATTAATGTAGATGGAAGAAGTTAGAGATGAAATGAAATAGAAGAGAGCGTAAGTTGCCGTAGGAGAGATAGAGGAAGAGAGAGAGAGAAGAGAGGAGAGAGAGGAGAGTAGAGAGAGAACATTTTAAACTGTCAGAACGATATTGTAAAAAAGAACTAAAAACGTTTATCTCTCTGCAATGTTGAGACGCAGGCTAGATATGACTATTATCTGCGTTATTCTGGTACTATCCCTCATCTACATTGTTATCTGTACAACTCGTTTCGTGCCGATATGCCCCTCCGGCCTTTCCTTCAGTATTTCTTGTCGGACTCCGAAACCCTTCTCGGAACCTATCTTTTCGACTTGAGCTCTTCTCGGACTCCGAACCTTCTTTTCGAATCTCGGGAACTTCCTTGGTTGTACTGTCAGAATCCTTCTTGACAAGGTCCTAGCGAGTCCTGAAAAGACAGTTCCCGAGTCAAACAAGAAAACCTGAAGAAGTCGAGGACATATCGCCGAAACGTTGTACAGATAAACAATGAAGATGAGACAACTAATACACAAATAATCACAAAAAATGTTCAATTAATCTTTAATACAATCTCCAAATTTCACCTCTCCCCATTATATAATATAGGTAGGGTTATTACCTATATTACTTATATGATATTTGTAGAGTCAAATTTATTCAAACTATATATAGTTGATGCGTATTCATTCCTTTGTGACATTCACCACGATATCAAACAATATGTGCGCACTCGATGGATTGTTATTAGTTATTGTTTAATGCACGCCCCCCTCTTTCTTGGCCAGGCCAACCATGTATTCCCTATCTCTTAGTTCATTCCTATCCTCTATTGTTTATTCATGTCAGTAAAATATTTATCTACACATATAGTATACCTGGACGAACCGGCCCTTATTTTGTTGAGTCAATAGAAGCAATTTTTATCTCTATATCCTTGAGTTCCTCCTAAGCTCTTTCAAAAATATTGGTTATCTTCTTTCTCGGTTAAAGAGTTCAATAAGATAACTCCCTGACGAGTACTGTTTTCATATAAATCACATCATTCGCTATACTGCCTTGCGTAAACTGTATTGTGAATATCCAACAATTTATTCTCCAGTTAAATGTTATTGGTTTTAAAGAAGGTTTTCGATATAAATCTGGAAAAAGTGTAAACCATTCTATGCGAGAAGGCCCAGGTGTATTTTTTACTTACCTCGCGCTTAAAAATTGACCTGCGTGTTACACCTGCCTCGTGGTAGAGAGGTTCGGTAAATACAGTTTGTGTGTATTTCATTTGTAGTTAATGCTCTCTAGAGAAAGCATTAACAATGCTATTTATTCTTCCCCCATGCCTCCTATGGCTATGCTGCAGAATAGCTGTTTTTAGTAGTACTGAGTTTTACTTTCTTAACCTTGCGTAAGTGTCTGTGTAACCCGGCCGTTCCATACAGTGAGAACATGCACCGGTTCTCACTATAAATAGTGAGACATCCGATGGAAAGGAAGCATGTTCCCTAGTTAACGACAGTTAGTCGTACATCCCTGTTACCATTAATTGTAATACACTTGCTTATTTACCCTCTATTCGACTTGACTTTTCTTTTTACTGTTGACTTATGCTATCACAACAGTAAGGCATAATCTAGTCTAAATGTAAACCTCCTGAATTCCAGCCCAGCAGTCACTACCGGTCTGAAATTAAGTGTATTTAGCAAACTGGGCTCTATTAACCCGTGGTAAGACAAATGCGATTCCAGAGAAGCAGAATTGCGTGCATAATTCCATGTTTACATTCAAGCATAAAAAGTTGGACCTTATGTGTTCGCATTTGGCTTCTGTACGGGTTGGTAAATTACAGTATAATTTGAGCCGGGGTTGTTAATTGCAACTTGATTTCTTTGAGATTCTATTTATTCTGATATTTAAAAATTACAACTTTGGAGAGAGTCGAGATATGATAGACCAGGAATGTGCATGCAGAGGAGAAGAGAGAGAGAGAAGAGAGACAGAGAACGAGGTGGGAAGAGAGATGAAGACAGAGGAGAGAGAGAAGACAAGACCCAGAACATTACAGAGATAGAATGATAGTACATATATCAACAAGATAGATTGATAGATAATTATATATGCGATAGCGAGAGAGAGAAAGGAGGAGAAGATAGAGAGAGAAGAAGGATAGCAGAGAGACAAGGTAGAAGACGAGAGAGAAGAGAGAGGAATCTTGAATCTACGATAATGATAGAAAAACACCAATTACCGAAAATTAGCAGAGACTAATGTATTTTCGAACGAAAATCGATGTGTTCTCTAAATCATTGGACAAAATGACAAACATTTTGACAAGAAAAAAAAACAAAACTTTATTATGATAAATAGCCCAAAAAAATATAGACAAGAAAGAAGTAGTCATGCAGGTCTAAAGAAAAAAAGAAAGAAGGAAAGAAAATAATGGCTGTCCAAAATAATAACAAACCAAAAAACCAAAACACCAAAAAACAAAACCACAAAAGCCAAATGTATCAACATCCTGACATAAAAATGAAAAAAAAAAATGTTAACTATAAACTGACATTACGAAAATATTTTCCCAGGAAATTTGCATGAACAAGCCTAATCCAAACTAAAATACACTATTTAGTCACAAAATGAGAGAACTGACTGGTCTATTTGCCAAAAAACATAATTATACAAACCCCACCTTTTCCCTTCGCTCTAAGTATCAAGAATAGTGGGTGGATTGAAAATTAATGACGTTCATCGCAGAACAATCCCTCGATATTGTTATTTCTGTGTTAAATGAGACTTTATAATTATCCTTCATTTAGCATTTTTCTTAGTGTAAGTGTAGAAACCCTAACTTAAATCGATTCGGGACGGAAGCGTGTGCGCCTGTCAAATAAATCGGTAATATCAGCGCAGAGTCAGCAGCGAGTCTATTCCCCTTTTCACTAGCGCTAACCACAGAAATTATTTTAGTCTGAGGTGAGCGCCACACTACCATCAGCTCCTACTTCTACGCACAGATCCTGGCCTACTCATACGCTGAGTTTGGCGAGGGCCGGTATCGAACTAGGAACCTTGTGGTTTCTATCCGAACACTCTACCGCCTGAGCTAACCCGGGAAGGTTTGAGATGTGAATGTGCAAAATGGATATAGCATATAACAAAGGAACTTAATTTTGGGAGAAAAGACTCAACGAGAGAGAAAGGAGAAAAGAAAAGACAGAAAGATGGTCTTTTAAAAATTCACCCTGTGTAGCAGTCAGACAGTAATACCCCACAAGTGGCTGGTCACGGGAATGATCAAGGTCAAACTGGTAGTAATTAGACCAAACTTAACGACAGTCTTTCTGCTGTGAGATTCAGTCCCTTTCTTGAAAAAATTCCGGTGGTTCTGCAGGCGAGCATAAAAGATTATTCTTGACAAGGACTCAGGTGAAGTCGAAGAAGGACTGCGACCAGCGAGAAGTGAGGGACACAACCGCCGTGGTTAGTAGTCAGAATGATAGCACTAGTTAGGGTAGAAAAGCTATCTGTATTATTAAGAGATTATGTTCAGTTCATATCTTCCCTTTTGACATACTACCATTACTAACGCAAGCAAGAAATCGAAATTAATGCAGAAGTTTGACGAAAGCAAAAAGCAACTGTGTTCGCACGTTTCTCTGTGGCTGTTTGTGTCCACTTGATATTCTTGGGGACTCTGGAACCTTCTATGTCGAACCCGGAAACTTTTGTCGAAACACAGGAGCCTTCTGCGGAATCGAGGAGTCTTCATCACTATTCGAACCTGAACCTTTATTAATCCATTTGGATAGATTTCTTCATCGCCCATTAACCATAAACATGACCCTGTACAAAGTGTTACCTATGTAAAAGTAATCCATCGTTATTTTTGACCATAGTCGGGCATTGACACTACAACACCTACATTAATTGTCGAGTATCAAGTAAAATAACTACCCTTTATATTCGTTGCCGCCATCTTGCTCTCAATAACATTGTTGACAAGAAGTCTGCGAAATCGATGGACGAGCGTTCTCGGGCGGTTGATAGAAACACCTCAAAATGCCTTGAGTGTACACGCCGAATGCTATCCACTAATATAACAATAAAGATGAGGACATCAGTAACTGAAACTTTATACCATAGGCAGCATACAAACTTTCTATGTAACTGCAGTCATTCATAATGGAGAATGCTTGCAATTTCAAAATTTCCTAAGCTATGTGAAAATAAAAACAGGCTCGCTTCTGACTTGAACTCTGTCGCCAAGTCTATTTTTACGACGATAACTGTTACACGCTTGTGGTCTTCCAGGTTTAGTTCATATAATCGATGTTGATTTCATCAATAACACCACAGTAATATTTATTAATACCCCATTTTCTTAAAACCCGTAGCAAAAGTTCTCCACATACTTGTCGTCTAGTGATAACATAACATACAGTCCTGCAGGAATTTAAACCCTTCACTTAGCAGGACGGTTTTAGAGTGCAATGATCTAACTCAGCGAGGAAGCTTAACAGAGACGACACTCTATTATAATAATATGGCTCAAGTAAGATTAAACAAATGATTATTTAAGTAATCGTTGAGACATATAACTAAGGTGATTATGGCCGCATAGACGCGACGTAGTTGCCGGTTGCGAGCAGAAAACAGCATAAACTCCATTATTAATTGAGAACTTTGTGGTAGTTGAGTTGGGCTCGAAAGTAAGCCATAATGAATAATGAGGCATAAAAAAAGTCGTTCTATATAGCATAAAATTCATTCGTATACCACAACTATTATTATACTCTTTTTTTCCAATGTTGGGTCTCGAGAGGAGCCGTATATCATCCAAGCCTTGTGATATTTAATCCTAAACACCGTATTTTGGCAACATTTTTATGCCCTCAAATAACTACCTTAAGGCAGTCAAAAGTTTTACAATTTTGACGTGAGTACCAATGGAAGCTCTGGTGCTTTTGGAGTGTTCTTGAATGTTGATCGAACCAACATCATGACTTGTACGAGCTCATCTGATAATCTTGAATGCAATCACCATATGCTTGAAGCACTGGAATGTCAGAATCGCAGTTTGTAGTTATCTGCTCTGAACATTATCATGATCTTAGAGTTAACTATGCCAAACTTAACCCATACTGGTGTGGTCAACCGTGCCTCATCATGGCCAAAAATGTTTTTGTTGCTTCAGCGCTGCCCGTTATTGCCCAGAATAGTTGCACTCCTCTGTTGTAGCTTTCCGTAATGTATATATTTCCCCGAAATGTATGTAACCATGTACTTTTCAGAGATTCCAATTATTATGATACTCGTGATTTTATGTTCATAGTTTACTTTTTAGTTTTATTTCCTTTAAGCGTAGAAAAGAAAGAAATAACAGAGTGCAGGCAATAAGAAAAAAAAAGAAAAAAGAAAAGATCAGAACGTTTAAACAAAGCATAGTGAAGAAAGAAAGAAAGAAAAAAAGAAAAGAAGAAAGAAAGAAAGAGGGAAGAAAGAAATAAGAGAGAAAGAAAGAAAAAGATTAAACTGTCAGGGGAAGAGAAATAAAAAAAAGAAAATAAAAGAATAAGGCAAGTAAGAGAAAGAAAGAAATATAAATAAAGTTATAGCGTAGTGTAAAGAAGATGATAAGAGTAATGAAGAAAGACAAAGAAAGGAAGATTAAAACTGCTAGAGCAAAGGAAAAAAGAAAAAAAGAATATACAGTAAGGCGGTCAATAATAAATATAAATAATAAATAAAGTAAATGAATAAATAGAATAAACGAATAAATAAATAGAGAATAAATTTATAAATAAATAAATAAATAAAGTTTATAACAGCGCCTATTAAAGAAAAGCGACAGAAAAACAAGAAAAAAACCAAAAAAAGAAAAAACAATAGAATCCAGCTCAAATGAGAAGAAAAAAACAATAAAAATTTTAATAGAATAAAACCAGTCCATCAATTTGAGAAACGAAGTTAGAAAATGATTTAATTATGGAATACGAAAAATCAGAAAAAAAAAAAAAACAACAAAACACAAAAACAAAAATTAGCGTGAGTTGAATCTCTGATCATCTTTCATCTAGCAAATTTTCAGAAGAGAATTTGTATTATGTCTTTTTTATTATATATTTTTATTATTATTCGTTTTGCTGTGATGGGGGGAAAATCACTTTTCGAAAGACACACCCACGTCCTTAGCCAATTTAAGGCCTTCGCCGTGAACCGCTCTTTCAGCAACAACATGCTACGTCACAAGCTCGCTGCTGACGAGACCAATCAACTAATAATGAAAGACAAATGATGTTGTGATGCTTAAAGTTAATACTGTCATGTGAGCTCAACTAACAATTAACGCTAGAATGAGATCTGATCATTACACTCTATAGACGGCATAGTAAGCAAAAGAGGGAAAGTAAATAGTTACAAAAGTATTCACGATCACATTAATATCTAAAAACAACGCTAGTAGCTATAACATCCGCTGAGGTTAAAAGTAAGGATACATATCAATCTCCATATGATAGACATAGAAGTAATATTGATATCAGAATTTACCATAAATATAAAAAATAGGCAGGACCATCGTAACTTGAATAAACTGATGCAATATGAGCTCAAAATGAAAATGAGCGCTTAATGTGCAATGATGACTATAGAATAACAGATAAAACAGATTAGTATTATGGATGGATTTGTAATAATAATAAATCGACTAGTAACAGAATATAATATCAGGTATAAACTAATATTTTTTGTGTGACTTTAGTTACTTCTGCCATTTGCTACTTTCTTTGTATAATCATTCTCTCATGGATCTTGTGCAAACAGCATCCTACCTTTCACTTTGAATGACACAGTCCTTTGCTCAGGCTTTTTAAGTACCTGTATTGACGCAGAATAATAGGACGTCGTTCTTTTTCAAAATTTAGCTCAAGAAATTTGCCACTATGCGTCTTATACATTGTAGGTGAAGTTTTGAAGTTTTATATTATTTTTAATTTTACTTATTACTTTTATTATTATTATGTATTTTATTATTATCATCTATTAGTTCCTGCATATTGAGTATGTCTTGCGTATGCTATTCCTTGTCATGTAACTGCAAATTGCTTTTATCAGCTATGTTTCTGCTTGTGTAATGCAGCAGCTCAGACTTGTTTTCTAACATATATGGCTTTTAAATAACACTAAAAAATACTTTTTTCCTTGACATCTGACGTGCTGAAATTACGGGTGCGTCTTATATGCCCGTTCTGTCATCTTAATATTGTCGTCAATACGGTAAAGGTATCTAACAGGCTGGTGCCAAACTTACACATTTCTTCGCCATCCTTTCTTATAACCATTAATATTGATTTTTAAACTTTCATTATTTTCTGTTTTAATAATCTATCACCTATTCTAGTACATAATAAAGAGCATTTGTGTGTGTGTGTGTTGTATGTCCTGGTGAATCTCCTTGATGGTTTTCAGTCATGAAGCTGACACTCTACTATTATTTTTTTTATGGTCTGTGTCTGGTTTTTCAGATGAGTGGTTGTCTTATTTCTTGTTTTTATTGTGCATATTTCCCATCCTTTGCATGGGTTATTTGACTACCAAAACCACTCCTTTAAGAATAATCAGTTTAGTCTATGCTAAACCTAATTTCAATATAGGTTTCAAGCCACCAGGGGTATTGGTACGAGACGTTGAAACGTAATATGCACGACTTTTGGAAGTTCGAACTCGCTTTATTACGGGTTTGTATGTCCAACGCGTTAGCTCAGCTACGTTCTCACTAGACATTCATATTTTTTATGATCTGTGATCTGATGTTCTTCAGATGATTGGTTTCTTATTTACCCTTTGTTAATGGAATTTACGTTTGTTTGTTGTGTTTCTTTGATGCCAAGCCATCCTTTGTGATGAAGAAACAGTAGTGTTGGTTTTGTCGATTTATTCGAGTTATGTGCCGATCCCTGGTTAGTGTATACCTTTATTGAAGACGTTTTTTATTTTTCATTCTTCTCGATTATTCAGTACTTTTTATAAAACTCATTGTTAAACACATCTTTTAAAACTGATGTTTTTAAAAGAAATGCTATCAAACCACCAATAATAGACCTAACAAATATGTGATCGTACATCCGGAGGGTCATCAGAGTGAACATGGGAGTAATTGACGTGACAACAGGGTACTGGGACTATCCCCAGACCTCCCAGAATTGGAACTCTCGACTTCCGCAACTTAGATGCAAGTTTAAAGTCAACACACACCATGAATGGGTAATGTTAAAAACATGTGGGGCTATGAGGTTTATATCTGCTCTCCCAAGGTACTAATCCGAAGGTGAACTTATAGGCCAACGATGGGGTTTTGAAGCCTCCTGTTACTTGCGATGTTGGCAAGTCCAGTACGTAGCCACTAGCCACGGGTAACCCACTTTACCATGTTTTCAGATGGAGATTAAAGTTTTATCGAGCCAATGGGTAATTTCCATGTCAAAATCATTGCCAGGCCTAACTACCCACCCCTTCGAATTTTTCTGAACATTGTCAAGTGGTGAAATATGATAAAAGTATGATAATCTCGCCCAAAAAGGTTTTTGCAATATTGTGAGCTTCGGTTCTGAGCAAAAATAAAAGTTTTGTTACAAAATAATGGTTCAAATATATTGTGAGAATAATATGATTGAAAATTTTTTTTGTATAGAATGCAGTGCCATATCGGAATATTGATGCTTGCCATGAAAAAAACCCCCGAAACCATTGATAACTAAAATTGTTGACTTAAAGATTTTTTATGATATGAATTTTTTGATTCTTTTGGCAAAATGCTTTCATAAACAAATTTTTATAGTAGTAGGAGCTCTCCAGAAACTCATTTTACAGACAAAAATAGATTGCATAAAGTGGCCAATTTTCCCAAACTCCACACCAAATTTGGAGAGCTAAAAATCGACATACTCCACCATTTTTTGGATTGGAGAAGCTCATTTGGGTATTGTCTAACGTTAACCATAGTCCTACCTGAAAAAATTCAGAAAAATTGAAGGAGTGGGTGACAATTTTACTTTTTCGGTATGAATTTTGACATAGAATTACTCCAGTATGTCTTTTAAAATGGCAATTATTGATGAATATTCCGTAAAAGAAGGACTCCTGTTAAAAGTAAAATGAAGTAATTTAAAAGTGATATATTCTTTTACGCGGAAAGATAGCAGGTTTTAATTGTAAGAAGACTATATTTATGTAACGACGTGAAGTTAATATGAACGTAATACCAACTGTAGTTTGGTGCTTTGATCGGTCTCCAAAGTTGTAAAAGAAACTGAAGGGATTGGAAAATCTGAAGGAAGAATCAAAATCATCCAAGACAACAAGCACTGTATCTTTTACCTAACCCCTCCATACGAGTAGAATGTGACACAAGGGCAATTTTCTAAAAGCAGAGTTTACAGATTTTCCCTTTTCTAGACTGGTTACGAAAACAAAGGTTAAAAGAGCCCAATTCTGTCCCTACTAATTTGATGATAGCTAGAAGGAAGAATAGTTGGATGCATACATTTCCCAAGGATAATTAGTGCTAGTGAAAGCAACAGCCTGGGCAGGTTTTTTTGAAAGGAAACTTGGTTCGCCGAATCTAAATTTCCTAACGATGATAACCATGATGCCATGCGCCTTCATAGGTCAACAGACAAACAGCGTTGGTAGGTCAAGCTAGAATACTCAGAAGAGCTGAGACCTGACAACTCAGACATCAAAGAATGAAATAATATAACAATATAAAGAAAGGCTGTATGATAGAACATTATATATATATATATATATATAGATATATATATATATATATATACCACATTATCTATATATAGATATATATATATATATAATGGGTACACAATAATAGCCTACTCGAGGTTACCATAATGGATCTTCAGGGTTAAAAATACAACGTGCAAACCGTTGTAATTAATCAATATCTTGATTTAATTCAGTGATTTTAAACCCTGAAAGCCCTATGGTGAAACTCGAGTAGGTTATTACTGTGTACCATATCCAATAATAAATGTGCTCTACTGCACGTATGAGCACTTTATATTTGTTATATCGCTGTCTTATATGTGAAACTTGCATCACTAACCATTTGTGACAAAATTAAACCGGTGTCACCATTTTCATATATATGATATATATATATTATATATATAATATATATATATAATATATATATAAAGAACAAAGCTTTGGAGACTAAATTTAAATTGACTCTGTAGGAAGACGAATAAAAAAAGCTTAAAACTAGTCGAATATATAATTTCATTAGCCCCATAGATTTAATAGTTCCCCTGAAGACGTGTACTTAGAACACCGAAACCGCGGTAGGGAAATAACTTTTCTACACTATATATATATATATATATATAATATGCAAACAATAATACAAAATTCTGACTGAAAAATGGTATAAACACAAATCAGAATCATAACACAAGCCAAAAGAAAGCTATTTTTTCTTGGATTTTGCAACTCAAAACTGATAGCAAAATAAAGAGCATTATATAAAGATAATCGTGGTTAAGGAATAAAGAAAAAACACGTTTTAATCAGTGCTAACAGAATAATAAACATTTTCTATCAAATAAATAAAATAAGTAAAACTTTAACAAAGACATGGAAATACGCATTGAAAAAAAAATGTGGCACCTTAAAAACTAACCACGAATACTGTAACAGTGGGATCCAATGGGTTATGATTAAGAAAAGGGACAGATAAACACATTAACAATTTGATAAATCAGAGGCAGAATCAAGACCATCTATACAACGACATTATTAAGATCGGCTGGCAATACTCGAAGAGTCCTGGATAAAACCGAAGAGACTTGATGAACACTCAGCTTCCAGTTAAAGACCACAACTGGTGTGAAAAATTTGCAAAGGAGTGAACTACTCTCTCTCTCTCTCTCTCTCTCTTCTCTCTCTCTCTCTCTCTATATAATATTATAATAATATAATATATATATATATATTCCTCCTTTGGAATGGAATTTAAACTGACAAGTCACCGTGTACGCTTAAGCAAGCTTCTCCTATTAACGGATACGAATTTCTCTGGTGACATTGCCATAATGTACTTAATGTATGTATTTTATCAGTATAATTCCGCTTTTCGCCTTGTAGGTGCTGACTGTCGAGGGGTCAGGGATTCTGACTGGCGGTTAGTCTACTAAGTCTAGCCCACACTGAGGAAACGTAATATGTCGACATGGTGTCCGTGGATGATTATATAATATATAAATATAATCCAAAGATCAGGTGAAGAAATCTTCCTTACGACGAAGTATTTTTTTTTTAAATATCGTAGTTTGCAGAGCTCAATGTGTATTCTTAATTGTCAAGAGTCACAGAGCAAAATTATACCCAGTAAAGAATAACAGTGAGAATTTAGATTTTTTAGCATCAATGCCTATTTCAGGGATACTGGAGAACATTGTCCTAGTATCCCATCAATCAGAATTGTTTTTTTTTTGCATCTGATGATGGGAGGTACTAAACAAAGTCTCTAGGCTCCCCGAAAATAGCTACAATATATATATATATATATATATATATAATATATATATTATAATATATATATATATATATATAATATTATATAAGTTAATGTAATGAAATGAATCCGACGGTATATGTATAGTAAAAGGTATGAAAAACAATACAATGTCGTTAAAAATGAAAATATATTTTTTATATCATTTTCATTGCTAATATTGGACAATATTTCGAATCACAGAAACATAATGATAATTAGTCCGTTTTTTTAGATGTAAATGTTTTTAATCGCGGAGACTTCATCGAGAAAGAAGCAGCAATATTTCAATGTTTCCAGTTTTGAATTTAGATTATTTTTTTGCTTCTCTCTCCGAATGAGTCTGGATTAAAAAACATTTACAATCTAAACGGACCTAATTATCAATTATGGGCTCTGAATGATGAATTTTTTAAAAATCGAAATGATTGTCATAAATTAGCAATGAAAAAAATGAATAATTAAAATATATTCATTTTAAACGAACATTGTGTGTTTTCATACCCTTTTATCTCTCTCTCTCTCTCTCAATCTCTCTCTCTCTCTAATATATTATATATATATATATATATATATATATATATATATATATTACAAAGTCAACGCCTCTGACGACAAAATAACATCGACAAAAGTGTTATTCAGAAAACCAATGGTAGGAACCAGACTTTTCATTTGTAATTATTAAGTATATATATATATATATATATAATATATTATATATATATATTATATATATATATATATATAGTAAAGAAATGACAAAAGACTTAGAGATTTAGCAATTAATAGTCCTACTTTCAGGGAGTTAGACAAATTGTCCTAAACTCTCCCGATTCATCAGATGCGGCTCTGGTGAATCGGGAGAGTTAGCAATTTTGTCTAAGCTCCTGAAATAGACTAAATGCTAAATCTCTAAGTCTTTTGTTAATTTCTTTACTTATATTTGCTCTGTGACTCTAACATTAAGAGCACAAATTGAGCTCTCCAAACTGCGACAGGTTTTTAAAAAAAATAAAAACTTCTTGCGTCGTAAGGAAGATTTCTTCTCTGGACTTTTGGAATTATATATATATATACTATATATATATAATATATATATATATATATATAGACAACAGCAGCAAGCAGCAGCAGCAGCAGCAACAACACAACACAACAACAACGCCGAAGCAGCATTAAAATCAATGACGAAACATGCAAAGTTTGTTCTTTGAAACCAATAAAACGTGATTCTTTTCTTTATGGTGTTTCTATTTTCAATTCTGGGAATTGTAATATATGTTCAAAATATTTCTGACAAGTTACTGCTAAAATTAAATTTTAAAACAAACAGATCGCTCACTTGCAATGTGATTGGGGATTTGATAAGTAAAAATTCTGTATTTTTTAAGAAAAGATTTTATTTTCTTTTAAAAATTGTTTTTGTTTGTTTGTTTCGGCAAAAAAGTAAGTTCGTGGAATGTGCTGCATTTGAAGACGTGGATATTTGAAAATGGATTTTGTTATTAATGCGAGAGAGATAAGACGAAAGATAAGCCTTAAAAAGGCAAATGCAATATCAGAGTGGTGTAGATAAAGACAAGGCCAGTTTCCAGAAGAGACGAGGTGAAAGGGCGGAGGAGCTTCTGTTAATCCAGGAATTAGGTCGTTATATTCAAAAGATGTAAGAAGAAGGAGAGAGAGAGGAGAGAGAGAGAGAGAGTAGAGAGAGAGAGAGAGAGAGGAGAAGAGAGAGAGAGAGAGAGGACAATGAAATAGTAGAGAAGAGAGTGAGTGGAATGAGGGGAGTTGGATAAGGAGAGAGAGAAAACATTAAATCACAGAGAAGTAACTAGAGGGGGTAAAGGAAATTAGAGAGAAGGGGAAGTTAGAGGATGAAATGAAAAGAAGAGAGGTAAAGTTGATGTAGGGAGAGTAGAGAGAGAGAGGAGAGAGAGAGAGAAGAGAGAGAAGAGAGAGAGAGAACATTTAAATGTCAAAAATGATATGTAAAAAGTAACTAAAAAAGGTTTTATTTCTCTGAATGTTTGAGATGAGGCTAGATGATTACTATTATCTGCGTTATTCGGACTATTGCCCTCATCTACATTGTTATCTGTACAAACGTTTCGGCCGATATACCCCTCCGGCCTTCTTCAGGTATTTTCTTGTCGGACTCGGGAACCTTTTCGGGAACCTTCTTCGGCTTGGGAGCCTTTCTCTGGACTCGGGAACCTTCTTTTCGAACTCGGAACTTTAATTGTTTGTAGTCAGGACCTTCTTGAACAAAGGTTCTAGAGTCCCGAAAAAAGAAGGTTCCCGAGTCCAACAAGAATACCTGAAAGAAGTCGGGAGGACATATCGGCCGAAAACGTTGTACAGATAACAATGAAGATGAGGACAATAGTTGAAAACGCAGATAATTACTAAAAACATGTTCAAATTAATCTTTAATACAATCTCCAATTCCCCCCCATATAATATAATATATATATTATATATATTGGTAAGGCCAAATTTAATATATATATTGAGGGTTAATCATAAGTGATCAACCACGATATCAAAAACAGGTGCGACTTTTGATGGGGTTTTTTTATAGTTTGTTTTGCACCCCCCTCTTCTTGTCCAACATATTCTTAGTCCCTTAGCCTTCATTCCATGTTTTATTCAATGTCGTAAATATTTTACAAACTTATAAGCACCGGACAGAAAGGGCCCTTATTTTGTTTTATCAAATAAACAATTTTTTTTTCTCTATTCCTTTATTTCCTCCTAAGTCTTTCAAAAAGAATGGTTATCTTCGTAAGAGTTCAAATAAAATCCTGGACGAACTGTTTGCTTTCCACATCGCTGAACCCTTTGGGAAAATGTATGAATCCATATTCTCCTTTTAGTTATTGTAAAGAAAAGAAAACCTCTGAATTTCAGACGAGTTGTACTACGCTTAAAAATTGACCTTGTGTTAGCATCCCTGCTCGTGGTAGAGAGGTTGGGTAAAATACAGTTTGTGTGTATTCACTTTGTAGTTTAATGCCCTAGAGAAAGGGCATAAATCTATTTATCTCCCACCTCCAGCTATGGGCAATAATAGAGGGTATAACTGGAGGTTTTTTTTTTAAACCTTGGTAAGTGTTGGGTACCGGCCGTCCTACGTGGAGAAACAATGCACCGGTTCTTCACTATAATAGTGAGGACACCGAGTGGAAAGGAGCACTGTTCCGCGTTAAAACACAAGTTAGTCGTACATGTACCCATTAATTGTAAATACACTTGTCCTTATTTTACCCCATCTCGACTTGACTTCTTTTACTGTTTGGACTAACATCACAACAGTAAGGCAACTAGTTCTAGAGATGTAACCTTGAATTCCAACCCAGCAGCACCCGGTTGAAAATAGTAGGCAAAACTGGGCTCTTTAACCCTGGTAAGACAATCGTTCCAGAGAAAGAATTTCTCATAAATCAAAACATGTTAAAACTTCGCATAAAAATTGAACCTTGTGTCGCATTCTGCTTGCTGTGGAGGGGTTTGGGTAAGATACATATATGAAGCGTGTTATTGCTCTTTGTATTCTTTGGAATTCGTAATTTATTCGTGATATTTTTAAAAAAAATTTTTTTACAATTTGGAAATTCGAGGTTGATAGAACAGGTATCGCATGCAGAGAGAGAGAGGAGAGAGAGAGAGAAGAGAAGAAAGAGAGAGAGAGAGAGAGGAGAGAGAGAGAGAGACAGACAGACAGACAGACAGGATAGATTGATAAGATACATATTATCAGACAGGATAGAATTGATAGATAAGATATATGGATAGAGAGAGAGAGAGAGAGAGAGAGGGAGAGAGAGAGGGGAAGAGGAGAGAGAGAAGAGAAGAGAGAGAGAGAGAGAAGAGAATCTTGATCTGCGGATAATGTAGGAAAACGAATTACCGAGAAAGTTTGCCAGAGGACTAATGTATTCGAACGAAAATCGATGTTTCTCTAAATAAAACAAAATGACAAACATTTGACAGAAAACAAAACTTTATTATGATTAAATGCCGCAAAAAATATAGAAAGAAAGAAGAAAGAGAAAAAGAAAAGAAGAAAAATTAATTGCCGTCAAAATAATAACAAACCAAAAAAACCAAAACACCAAAAAACAAAACCAAAAAAGCCAAAATTGAAACATCCTGACATAAAAATGAAAAAAAAAAAATGTTATAAACTACATTAGAAAATATTTTTCCAGGAAATTTGACATGAACAAAATGAGTAACTATTCCAAACTAAAATACACGTATTTAGTCACAGAAATGGAGAGAACTTGACTGTCTAATTGCGCAAAGTAAAATTATAACAACCCCACCTTTTCCCTGTCTTCTGTATAAAGAATTAGGGTGGGATTAAAAAATGACGTTCCAATCGCAGAACAAATCCCTCAAAGTATTTGTTCTGTTTTTTTAGATGAGACTTGATAATTTGTAATTATTTAAGATTTTTTCGTTTGATAATGTAAAGTAAGTAAAGTCGGTCGGGGCGGCCACACGATGGTGGAATTAGGTCCATTAAGTTCGATTCAAACCATATAAAGTCTTAGTAGATGAAGGCAGAGAGGCAATGTAACAAACCCAAACACCTAGAATAAAAATAAACTGGAGAGTGGTTGGGTTTAGTTTATTTGTTTACAAGCATATCACCTTCGGTTGGTTATCTAATGCCAAAGGCCCATCTTTGTTAGACAGTATGGTACTATTTAACCAAGCTGAAGTGATTTAGTAATCTTGAACTTTAAGTGACTAAATTCTTACCATAAAATTGTGCTTGCGTATTATTTGAAATAACGTTACTGAATGAGGCAAATGAGAGTGACGTCCTTGTTCTTTCCCGTGAATTGGAGAAGAAGCATGTGTAAAACATGGCAGCCATCTTTTGATTCACGTAATTTCCGCGAGAAAACACGGAACGCTTTCAAAATCCATTTAAAACCAATTTTTATTACTCCAAAATTCATAAAATTGTTTGTTAACTTCATTTCAAATAATTTGCAAGCACAATTTTTATGGTAACAATTTAGTCACATTAATAGTTCAAGATAACGAGCAAGCGTAATATGAACGACTGGACTTTGAAATTGCATACTACGATGTTGCAACCCAGCGCATTAGCCATTACACAACAGGGACTACCCCAAGCATAACATATTTAAGATAATAAGAAAGAAAGTAAGAAATAAAGAAAGATAAAAAAATAAAAATAAAGAAAGATTAATAAAATAGCTTAGATGAGAAAGAAAGAAAAGGTGAAAGAAAGAAAGAAAAAGATTAAACATTTACAGTAAAAAAAAGTAAGGTAGGATAAAAGATTGAAAAATAGAAAGAAAAAAAGATTGAGAAAAAAGCTGTCACCAAGAAAGGATAAAAAAGAAAGAAAGATAGATAGATTGAGCGTGTAGAGTAAAAAAAAGGAGAAAGGTAGGATAAAATATTGAAAGAAGGAAAGATAGACCGAGAAAAAAGCTGTCACCAAGAAATGAAAAAGAAAAAAAGATAGGAAGAAAGAAAGATTAAGAGTGTAGAATAAAAAAAAAAAAAAAAGAAAAAAAAAAAAAAAAGAAGAAAAGTGGAATAAAAGATCGAAAGAAAGAAAAATAGATCGAGAAAAAGTTATTACAAAAAACAAAAAAAAAACAAAAACAAAAAAAAAAACAAACAAAAAAAAAGAGTGAAAAAGAAAGAAAGAAAGAAAAATTAAGCGTGTAGAGTAAAATACAAAAAAAGAAAGGTTGGGTAAAAGATTGAAAGAAATAAAGAAAGATAGATCAAGAAAAAAGCTTTTACCAAGAAATGAAAAGAAAGAAAGAAAGAAAAAAGAAAGAAAGAAAGAAAGAAGGATAGATTAAGAGTGTAGAGTAAAAGAAAAAAAAAAAAAAACGAAAAAAGGTTGAATAAAATATTGAAAGAAAGAAAAATACATCGAGAAAAAAAGCTTTTACCAAGAAATGAAAAAGAACGAAGGAAAAAAAAAAAGAAAAATTAAGAGTGTAGAGTATAAGCAAAAAAAAGGGAGGGGGGAGGATAAAAGATTGAAAGAAAGATAGATCGAGTAAAAAACTGTCACCAAAAATGAAAAAGAAAAGAAAGAACAAAATATTAATAGAGTAGGGAAAGTAATAAATAAATAAAGATAGATAGAGTAGGTATTTACCCAACCCGTTTGCCCCGGGTAGGATGTGACACTAGGTCACAAATATGAGGCATTCAACGAGGATCGAACTCGCTATTCAGTAGTAATGGATCTGCGAGACTAATTTGAGAAAGAAAGATATAGTATAAGAAATAAGAAATAAAGAAAGAATGAAAGAGTGAAAGAAAGAAAAATGGATCGAGATAAAAGCAATCACCAAGAAATGAGAAATAAAGAATGATTAATCGAGGAGGGAAAATAAGAAAGAAAGAAAAATAAAGAAGTTTGATAGCGTAGTGTAAGAAAGAAAGAAAGAAAGAAAGAAAGAAAGAAAGAAGAAAGAAGAAAGAAAGAAAAAAGCACGTACCAAAGAAAGAAAGATTAAACAGCTAATGTAAAGGGAAAAAGAAAGACTATTTGGGCACGGTAAATAAGAAAGAAAGAACGAAAGAATAATCGAGTGAAAGAAAGAAAGAAAGAAAGAATAAGTAAGGGAAGTTTAATAGCGTAGTGTCAAAAAAGAAAGAAACAAAGAAACAAAGAACGAAAGAAAGAAAGATTAAACTGCTAGAGAAAATAAAAGAAAGAAAAAAGAAAGAAAAAAGAATAATAATACAGCAAATAAGAAAGAAAGAAAGAAAGTTTAATCGTGTAGTGTATGAAAGTAAGAACGAAATAGATAAAGAAAGAAAGAAAGAAGGGACGATTAACCTGTAAGAGGAAAGGAAAAAAGAAAGAATAATAGCAAGTAAGAAAGTAAGAAAGACAGTTTAATCGCGTAGTGCATGAAAGAAAGAATGAAAGAACGAAAGATAAAAATTAAACTGCTATGGGAAAAGAAAAAAGAAAGAATAAAGAGTGCAGCAAATAAGAAAAAAAAAAAGAAAAAAAGAAAGAAGAATCAAGAACGTTTAACAGCATAGTGTAAGAAAGAAAGAAAAAAAGAAAAGAAGAAAGAAAGAAAGAGGGAAAGAAAGAAATAAAGAGAGAAAGAAAGAAAAAGATTAAACTGTCAGGGGAAAGAAGAAATAAAAAAAAAGAATAAAAGAATAAGGCAAGTAAAGAAAGAAAAATATAAATAAAGTTTAATAGCGTAGTGTAAGAAAGAATGAATAAGAGTAATGAAGAAAGAACAAAAGAAAGGAAGATTAAACTGCTAGAGCAAAGGAAAAAAGAAAAAAAGAATATACAGTACGGCAAATAATAAATAAATAAATGATAAATAAATAAATGAATAAATAAATAAACGAATAAATAAATAAATAAATGTATAAATAAATAAATAAATAAAGTTTAACAGCGCCATGTAAGAAAGAACGACAGAAAAACAAAGACCAAAAAACAATAGAACAGCTCAATGAGAAAGAAAAAACAATAAACATTTCTATAGAATAAAACCAGCTATCATTTGAGAAACGAAGTTAAAAATGATTTAATTATGGAATACTGAAAAATCAGGAAAAAAGAAAAAACAACAATAAAAACAAAATTAAGCGTGAGTTGAATCTCTGATCATCTTTCATCTACAATTTTCAGAAGAGAATTTGTATTATGTCTTTTTTATTGTATATTTTTATTATTATTCGTTTGCTGTTATGGGGGGAAATCACTTTTCGAAAGACACACCCACGTCCTTAGCCAATTAAGCCTTCGCGTGAACCGCTCTTTTCAGCACAACATGCCTACGTCACAAGCTCGGCTGCTGACAGAGACCATCAACTATAATGAAAGACACAATGATTTGTGATGCTTAAAGTTAATACCTGTCATCGTGAGCTCAACTAACAATTAACGCTAGAGTGACTGCAATCATACACTCTATAGACCATAGGTACAAAAGAGGGAAAGTAAAAGTTATCCAAAGTATTCACATCACATTAATATCAAACATAAACGCTAGTAGCTATAATCCGCTAGAGGTAACAATAAGGATAACATACCAATTCATGATAGACATAGAGTAAATATTGATATCAGATTTACCATAAAATAATAAAAATGGCAGCCATCGTAATCTTTGAATAATGAATGGCAATAAGCTCAAATGAAAATGAAGCGCTTATGTGCAATGATGTAAAACTATAGAAATAACAGATAAAACAGATTAGTATTATGGGATGGATTTGTAATAATAATAATAATGGACTAGGAACAGATATATACTCAGGTATAACACAATTTTTTTGTGTGACTTTATTACCTGCCATTGCTACTTTGTATAATCATTCTCCAGGATCTTGTGGCAAAACAGCATCCACCTTTCACTTTGAATGACACAGTCTTTGCTCAGCTTTTTAATTACCGTATTTGACGGCATATAGGACGTACTTCTTTCCAAAATTTTAGCTCAAAAAATTGCCCTGCGTCTTATACATCGTAGGTGAAGTTTGAAGTTTTATTATTTTTAATTTATTATTATTATTATTATTATTATTATTATTATTATTATTATTTTATTTCCTGCTATTGAGATGTCTTGCGTATGCTTATTCCTTGTCTGTACTGCCAAATTGCTTTTATACAGCTATGTTTCTGCTTGTGTAATGCACAGCTAGACTGTTTTCAACCATATATGCTTAAATACACTAAAAACCTTTTTTCCTGAATCTGACCTGCTGAGATAGGGGTGCGTCTTATATGCCCGTGCGTCTTATATGCCGTCAAATACGGTAAGTTAATCTACAGGCTGGTCCAAAAGTCTTACCACCCCTTACATATTGTTTTTAACTTTCATTATTTTACTGTTTTAATAATATATCTATCTATACATACATAAAGAGCATTTGGTGTATGTGTGTGTGTATGTCTGGATGAATCTCTTGATGGTTTCTCAGTCATGAAGCTAGACACTAATATTTTTTATGGTCGTGATCTGGTTTTCAGATGAGTGGTGTCTTTATTTCTTTGTTTAATGGCATACCATCCTTCATGGGTTATTTGACACCAAACCACCCTTTAAGAAAAACAGTTATAGTACTATCTAAACCCTAACTGGGCAAATGAAGGGGTTCATAGCTTTACCAAGGGTATTGGTACGAACGTGAACGTAATAGCACGACTGGAGTTCGAACTCGCTTATTACGGCGTTGTAGTCCAACGCGTTAGCCACTACGCCACTAGACATTCATATTTGTTATGATCGTGATCTAGTTCTCAGATGATTGGTTTCTTAATTCCCTTGTTTAATGGCATGTTAACGTTTGTGGGTTACTTGATGCCAAAGCCATCCTTGTAGAAGAACAGTAGTGGTTGGTTTGTCGGATTTTACAGTATGCCATCCCTTGGGTTATTTTATGCCGAAGACGTTTTTATTTTTTCATTCTTCTCAGATATTCAGACTTTTTTAAAACTCATTGTTAAACACACTTTTAAACTGATGTTTTTAAAAGAAATCTATTCAACCCCATAGATAGGACCCTAACAAATATTACGCCATCCGGGGGTCATCAGAGTGAACATGGGAGTAATGACGATGAAAGGGTACTGAACACTCCCCAGACCTCCAGAATTGGAACTTCGCCACTAGATGCAGTTTAAAGTCATACACATGAGTGGGGTAATGAAAAGGGCTTTATATCTTTCCCAAGGGTACTAATCCGAAAGTGAACTTAATAGCACGATTGGGGTTTGAACTTGTTTACTGCGATGTTGCAGTCCAGTACGTTAGCCACTACGCCACCGGGAACCCACATGTTTTCAGATGAGAATTAAGTATTTCGCCAATGGGTAATTCCATGTCAAAATCATCCAGGCATATCATATCACCACCCCCTTCAATTTTTCTGAAATTTTGTCCAGTGTGAAATATGATAAGTTAGATAATCCCCAAAAGTTTTGCAAAATATTGTAGCTTCGGTTCTGAGCAAAATAAAAGTTTTTTTGTTACAAAATGTTCAATATATGTGAATAATAATTAAAAGTTTTTTTTTGTCATAGATGCAGTGCCATATCGGAATATTGATCTTGCCATGAAAAAAAAACCCAGAAACCATTAATAACTTAACATTGTTTGACTTTAAGATTTTTTTATGATAGAATTTTTGAATTTTTTGGGCAAGAATGCTTTTATAAACCAGTTTTTAGTAGTAGGAAAGCTCTAGAACTCATTTTACAGACAAAAATAGATTGCATAAAGTGGCCAATTTTCACCAAACCCACCAAATTTGGAGAGCTAAAAATCGACATAACTCCACCAATTTTTGGAATTGGAAGCTCAGATTTTGGGGATTGTCTAAAGTTAACATAGTCCACATCTTGATAAAAATTTCAGAAAAATTGAAGGGGTGGGTGACAATTTTACTTTTTTCTGGATGATTTGACATAGAATTACTCCAATATGTCTTTAAATGAAATTATTAATGAATATTCGTAAGAAGGACTCTTTTAAATTAAAATGACAGGAACGTAAGTGTTATATTCTTTTACACGGAAAGATTGCAGGTTTTAATTGTAAGAGAGTAATTATTTATGTAAGGACGTTGAAGTCAATATTATAATGATAAACATAATACCAACTGTAGTTGGTGTCCTTTGATCGGTTCCCAAAGGTTTGGAAAAGAAGCTGAATTGATTGGAAATCTGAGGAAGAATCAAAACCATCCAGACAACAGCACTGCATTTATTTACCCAACCCCACCACATGAGTAGGATGTGACACAAGGTCAATTTCTAAAGCAGAGTTTAACGGGTTTTCCCTTTTCTAGACTGGTTGTCGAAACAAGGTTACAGAGCCCATTCTGTCCTACTATTTGATGATAGCTAGAGGAACAAGCTTTGGAGATTAAAGTTAATTGACTCTTATGGGAAATAGAATAAAAAAAAGCTTAAACTAGTCGAATATATATTTTCATTAGCCACATAGATTTTACTGAGTTCCCCTGAAGACGGTCTACTATGAACACCGAAACCGTGGTAGGGAAATAACTTTTCTAACAACTATATATATATATATATATATATATTTATTAATATATGTGTGTGTGTGTGTGTGTATGTGTGAGCAAACAATAATACAAATTCTGAAATCTGAAAAATGGTATAAACACCAACCAGAATCAATAACACAAGCCAAAGAAGCTATTATTTTCTTGGATTTTGCAACTCAAACTGATAGCAAAATAAAGAGCATTATATCAGATATCGTGGTTAAGGAATAAATAAAAAAACACGTCTTTATATCAGTGCTAACAGATAATAACATTTCTATCAAATAATAAAATAAGTATAACCTTTAACAAAGACATGGAAAGAGACATTGAAAAAAATGTGACACCTTAAAACTAACACGATACCTGTAACAGTGGGATCCATGGGTATGATTAAGAAAGGGACAGATAAACACATTAACAAGATACTAGCAGAACCTGTGGATATACCACAGTATGATAATTTAATTATCACGACGTTTGATATGTTTACTTAAGAGCTATCGCTAAATACTTCAATATGTAAAAAGTATAATAATCTTCTTTCAATTCACTCTCACTCTTTTTTCTTTCTTTCCGTCTTTTGATATTTTCATTATGTGCGATTGAAACAGATTAGCGTTATCGTTTCACCCCTCCCTCTATTGATCTTTCCCATATTTTCTTTCTTTCTTTCTTTCTTTCTTTCTTATATTTTTACTGTATATCATGTCTTTTTTCTTCCCTTTATTTATTCATTATAAAAACTGAGTGGTCCATTATTTAGATGAGGTGACGACATACACCAGGAGAAAGAATTCGGCGGATAAGTGACACCAGGTAATCAGGATTTATATTTTTGCATTTGATCTTTGGATTATTTGGACGGTCTCATTTTTAACCAGAGAGTGTTGCAAGATGATAACAGTCGCAACATTAAGGAACAAGCATATTAATATATAGGTGTGTGGTAGTCCCACCCTAAATGAAATACAAAAAGACGTAACTGCTCATCTCGTAACTAGAATAATAACAAATGTAACTGGAAAAAGAACACCCAAAAGTGACAACCCCCTCCACCCCCCAAAAAAACAACAAAAAAACGAACAAAGCAAAGAAAAACAAAACAAAAACAAAACAAAACAAAACATCATCATCAACAACAACAACAACAACAACGAAGCCCCAAAATACAAAAACAACAGAAATGAATAGAATGCATATAATCACTGCTTCCCTCACCCATGGGTAAAGACCATGTGAAAGATTATAAGAAACCGAAAGTAAAGCTGAATATTAAATATAACAACACAAACAAAAACAAAAACAACAACAACAACAACAACATCGTCATCAACATCAACATACACCAAACACCAATAATAATAATAATAATAATAATAATAATAATATAATAATCTGGTACTTTGAATACAGACAGATAGCTTAATCCCAGACAGAAGACCAGACCTAGTGTTAAATTAACAAGAAAAAAGAAAGAACTTGTCACTTTGTGGATTTTTGCCATCACGGTGGACCACAGAAAAAAGTGACTCCCCGCCAAAAAAAAAAAAAAAAAAAATAAAAAAAAATTAAAAAAACGGAATAATAGACAAATACTTGGACCTTGCCCGAGAACAGAAAAAAAACTGTGGGGGTATGAGGGTGAAGGTGGTATCATTTGTAGTTGGTGTTCTTTGTAAAAGT
>CM042145.1:85879624-85904624 GCA_023376005.1 Doryteuthis pealeii
AGAGAGAGAGAGGAGAGAGGGAGAGAGAGAGAGAGACGCAACTTTGATATTCGATATAAAGTTAGAATTAAGGAACCAGCTATTTCTTAAAAGGGGTACATATAAAATGTCAGAATGATATGTAAAGAAGTAACTAAAAAAGGTTCTATTTCTCTGAATGTTTGAGATGAGGCTTGATGATTACTATTATCTGCATTATTCGGACTATTGTCGTCATCTTCATTGTTATCTGTACAACGTTTCGGCCGATATCCCCTCTGGCCTTCTTCAGGTATTTCTTTTCAGACTCGGGAACCTTCTCGGACTCGGGAAGCTTCTTTTCGAACTCAGGAACTTTCTTGTTGTAGTCGGGAACCTTCTTGAGAAGGTTCCAGGGTCCGAAAAGAAGGTTGGAATAACGCAGATAATACTAAAAACGGTTCTATTAATCTTTAATACAATCTCCACATTCACCTCCCATATTATATATATTATATATATATATATATATATATATAATATATATATATATACATTTTTTGGTAGAGGCAAATTTATATAATATATTGAGGGTTATCATAGTGATCACCACGATATCAAAACAAGGTGCGACTTGATCGGGGTTTCCATAGTTTTGCTTTGCCCACCCCCCACTTCTTGTCAAGCCTATTCCTTAGTCCTTAGTCTTCATTCCATGTTCATTCATGTCGTAAATATTTTACAACTTGTAAAACTTGAAAAAGCACCGGACGAAAGGGCCCTTGTTTTGTTTTATCAATAAACAATTTTTTTCTATATACCTTTCATTCCTCCTAAGTCTTTCAAAAAGAATGGTTATCTTCGTAGAGTTCAATAAAATCCTGCACGAGACTGTTTGCATTTCACACATCGCTGAAACCCTTGGGAAATGTATGAATCCAATTATTCTCCTTTTAGTTATTGGTAAAGAAGAAAACCTCTGAATTCAGACGAGTTGTACTACGCTTAAAAATTGACCTTGTGTTACATCCTGCTCGTGGTGGAGAGGTTGGGTTAATACAGTTTGTGTGTATTTCACTTTGTAGTTAATGTCCTAGAGAAAGGCATAAATCTATTTATTCTCCCCACCCCCAGCTATGGGCAAATAGTAGGGTATACTGAGTTTTTTTTAACCTTGGTAAGTGTTGTACCGGCCGTTCCTACAGTGGAGAACATGCACCGGTTCTCACTATAAATAGTGAGACACCGAGTGGAAAGGAGCACTGTTCTCGTTAACGACAAGCTAGTCGTACATGTACCATTAATTGTAAATACACTTGTCTTATTTTACCCCATCTCGACTTGACTTCTTTTTACTGTTGGGACTAACATCACAACAGTAAGGCAACTAGTCTAGGAGAAGTAAACCTCTGAATTCAACCCAGCAGCACCCGGTTGAAAATAGTAGGGCAAACTGGGCTCTTTAACCCTGGTATGACAATCGTTCCAGGAGAAAGAATTTCTCATAATCAAAACATGTTAAACTTCGCATAAAAATTGACATTGAGTCGCATTCTGCTTGTGTGGAGGGGTTGGGTAAATACATATATGAAGTCGTGTAATTGCTCTTGTATTCTTTGGAATTCGTATTTATTCTGATATTTAAAAAAAATTACATTTTGGAAATCGAGGTTGATAGACAGGTATGCATGCACAGAGAGAGAGAGAGAGAGAGAGAGAGAGGAGAGAGAGAGAGAGAGAGAGAGAGAGAGAGAGAGAGAGAGAGAGAGAGTCTTGAATCTGCGGATAATGATAGGAAAACGAATTACCGAGAAAGTTAGCAGAGGACTAATGTATTCGAACGAAAATCGATGTGTTTCTCTAAATATGACAAATGACAAATATTTGACAAGAAAAAAAAACAAAACTATATTATGATTAAATGCCCAAAAAATATAGAAAGAAAGAAAGAAAGAAGAAAGAAAGAAAGAAAAATAATGGCGTCAAAATAATAACAAACCAAAAAACCAAAACACCAAAAAACAAAACCAAAAAGCCAAATTGTAAACATCCTGACATAAAAATGAAAAAAAAAATGCTATAAAACTACATTAGAAAATATTTTTCCAGGAAATTTGACATGAACAAATGAGTAACTAATCCAAACTAAAATACACGTATTTAGTCACAAAATGGAGAGAACTGACTGTCTATTGGCAAAAGTAATTATACAACCCCACCTTCCCTGTCGCTAGTATCAAGAATTAGGGTGGGATTAAAAAATGACGTTCATCGCAGAACAAATCCCTCAAAGTATTTGTCTGTTTTTTAGATGAGACTTGATAATTTGTATTATTTAGATTTTTCGTGTAATGTAAAAGTAAGTAAAGTCGTCGGGGCGGCCTAATGTCGGTATCAGCCAGACAGCGAGGGAGTCTATTCCCCTTATCACTAGCGCTAGACCAAGGAGATTATTTTAGCATCTGAGGTGGAGCGCCACACCTACCATCAACTCCTTACTTTACCGCACAGAACCCTGTGCTACTCATAGGCTGAGTTGGAGAGGGCCGGTATTGAACTAGGAACCTTGTGGTTTCTAGCCGAACACTCTACCGACTGAGCTAACCCGGGAAGGGTTTTTGAGTGAATTCAAATGGTATAGATATAAAAAAGGGAACTTAATTTGGAGGGAAAGACAACGAGAGAGAAAGGAGAAAGAAAAGACAGAAAGATGATCTTTTAAAAATTGACCCTGTGTGAGTCAGGTCAGCGTAAGTTACCACAAGGGAGAAGGGAGCCTCGGCTAGTCACGGGTGATCGGTACCGACAACTGGTAGTAATTAGACCAAATAACGGAAGTTTTCTGGTGAATTCAGTGCCTTCTGAAATATTCGGTGGTTCTGAGTCGGAGATAAAAGATTTGTTTGACAAGAGACTCAGGGGTGAAGTCAGAAGAAGGGACTGCGACCAGCGAGAAGAGAGTGAGTCTGTTGTCGGTCTCAGACACAACTCCGGAAGTAGCAGAATGAAGCACTAGTTAGGGTGGAGAAGCCTTATTATTAAGAGATTAGTCAGTTCCATATCTCTTTGACATGACTACCCATGTACACGCAAGCAAGAAATAAAACTAATGCAGAAGTTTGACGAAGCAAAAAGCAACTGTGTCCGCACGTTTCTCTATGCCTGGTTTGTGTCCATTGTATATCTTGTGGAACTCTGGAACCTTCTAGTCGAACCCGGAAAACTTTTTGTCGAACACATGAGCCTTAATGCCGTAATCGAGAGTCTTCATTGAACTTCGAACCGAACCCTTTATTTAATCGATTGGGATAGATTGTTCTCATGCCATTAACCATAACTGAGTACAAGTGTTAGCCTATGTAAAGTAATCCATGTTATTTTGGCCCATAGACGGGATTAAACCTACAACCTACATATAATTGTCATATAAGTAAATTAACTGAACCCTTATATCCGTTGCGCCATGTGTCCAATTGAACATTTGACAAGAATATTCTCGAGTTCGATGAGAAGGTTCCCGAGTTTGACAAGAAACACCTGAAAAGGCCGGAGTGTACATCGGCCGAAATGTTCTATATATAATAATAAAGATGAGGACATCAGTCTGAAATGTACCATAGGCAGATACCAGAACTTTCTATGTAATGCAGTAATTCATTATGGAGAATACTTGAATTTATAAAATTCCTAAGGGCAATGTGAAATAAAAACAAGCTCGTTCTGGACTTGAACTCTGGTCGCCAAGTCTATTTTTACGACGATAATTGTTACACGTTTGTGTCTTCCAGAGTTTAGTCATAAATCGATGTGAATTCATCAATAACACCAAGTAATTATTTATTAAACCCCGTTTTTTAAAACCAGTGTGGAAATTATCCACATACTTGTTTCTTAGTGATACATAACATACATTGCAGGATTTTAAACCCTTCACTAGCATGGGCTGTTTTAATGCAAATCTAACTCAGCAGGACCTTAACAGAGACACATTTATTAAATAATATTCTAGTTAAGATTAAACAATGATTATTTAATAATCGTTGAGAATATAACTAAGGGGATTATGGCGTAGGAGGTGACGTAGTTCCGGTTGCAGACAGATAAACACATAAACTCCATTATAATGAGAACTTTTGTAGTTGGATTGGTGAAATAAGCCATAAATAATAATGAGGCATAAAAGTCGGTTTCTATATAGCATAAAATTTTCATCTATTCAAACTATTTTATACTCGTTTTATTTCCAAATGTTGGGTTTATATCATACCAAGCCTTGTTGAGTTATTTAATCCTAAACACCGTATTTTGGCAAGCGATTTTATGGCCTCAAATAACTACTAAGGCGAGTCAAAAGTTTTGACATATTTTGGTTACGTGAGGTACAATTTGGAAGCTCTGGATGCTTTTGGAGTGGTCTTGAAGTTGACGAACCATACATGACTGTACCGAGCTCATCTGATAATCTTTGAATGCTAATAACCATATGGCTTGAGGCACAATGTCAGAATCCAGGTTTTTAGTCTTGTCTGACGTTATCCGATCGTTGAGGTTCTTGCAAACTGGTTACCATACTGTGATCAACTGTGACTTCACCATTGGCACAACAAATGTTTTTGGTTGCTTCAGCGGCGTTATTGCCCAGAATTACGTTGCACGTCCATCGTGTAGCTTTCCTAATTTATATATTTTCAAGAATGTATGTAAGCCATGTATTTTCAAGAATTCCAATTATTATGATACTCTGTTGATTTTTATGTTCAGTTTTTACTTTTTAGTTTTATTTCCTTTAAGCGTAGAAAGCATTAATATTTACTGCTCCCTCACAACCCAGCACATTACTAGCACAGATTAGATAATCTGAATCTTGGGCTAGACGGGCGGTCGGAGAGGCCCCTCCGATCAATCGGCTGGTCACGTCAAGCCCTAGCACCTATATGATTCCCCCAACCCTATTGCCCTTATGGCAAGCCCCAACCCCTTTTTATCATATGGGTACTAGAAGGCAGTGGCTGCGGGTCTACCTGTCCTGTGAATGACGTTAAACTCTATCTGATGGTGAGGTTCCAGTTTTGGAGGTTTAGGGAATGTGGAGCACCCTTTCATCACCATAGCTCCCTGGTCCACTCTGACCCGGAGTGGTAGTACCTGTTAGGGTCCCATCTATGGGTTTAATAGAAAAATGTATTTATAAACAAAATTGTATTATCCATTAATAATTGATTTATTTCAAAATTTTTATCGGCATTAAATGACCCACTGAGGTTGATATGCCGTAAAACAAAACCAAATCAAAAATCAAAAAAAAAAAAAAAATAGATAATCTGATCTGTATTGTAAAGTGGGGAGCTGACCGTAGATGTGGTGCTCCATCTCAGCAAAAACAATCTCCCTGTTCAAGCGCAAGTCGCTGTCCGCCTGATACCGACAATAGGGTAGGTCGATTTTTAAACTGTAACGTCTCACATGTGGCAAAAGTTACAATTATAATGTGAACTTTTGTTGTTGGGTTGGTGAAATAAGCCATGTATTTCCAACAATTCCGATTATTATGATGTTTTTTTTTCAGTTTTTACTTTTTAGTTATATTTTCCTCTGGATTTTGAAGTGTTGAATGCATTAATATTTAACGCATGAATCAGATGTTAGCACAGATTACTGGAACTAATTATTCGGAATGGATGGGGAATCGCCGATGGCGCCCTGACCTAAATCGTCTCTTTTTCACACTCAGACTTTCCTAGAAAGATTAAAGTTGCCAGAGAGAACCCCGAGAACCCTTCAGCTAACTAATTTTACATGTCACACACACAAAAAATAAAAATAAAAAAAATAGCGAGATCTAATTTAGATACGAACTGGAATGGATTCCTATGTCATCTTCAAACGTTTGTGTTCGTCAATATGAATATAATTGCTGCGCAGTCAATCATTCTGAGCTTCTAATCTAAAACAGAAATAATAATTTCTTTCATCTAAGGAACATATGTGCTTTAATTAGCCCGTTTAGCTCAGTCGGTAGAGCACCCGCCTAGGAATCGAAAGGTTCGATACTGGTCCCTAACAACTCAGCACATTACTAGCACAGATTCAATAATATGATATGTGATGTAAAGTGAGGAGCTGACCGTAGATGTGAAGCTTCATATTAGCAAAAACAATCTCCCTGTTCTAGCGCAAGTGAAAAATGGGATATAGTCCGTCGCTGTCTCTGCCTGATACCGACAATAGAGTAAGTCGATTTTAAAACTGTAACGTCTCTCATGTGGCAAAAGTTACAAATCAACATAGATAATTACCACACAAAATATTTTTTTCAAAACTTTGCCTTCGTTTGAGGAAATAGATTTTAATCTTTTAAAATATTATCACTGTTACAGATTAATTACTACGTGTTGCATAGTGCCTACTTCACTGGCACTAAATAATTATAATGTTGCATATCTCTTTCTTTAATTCTATTTCTTGGCCGTCTGTAGTATTCTGATCGTCTTTGGTATTTCTATCATCTATCTTGACTTGGTCTGGAATCTTCTAAGGTCTGGACTTTCTTGGGACTTCGGGTCTGGTTTTCTATTGCTATATTCTTGCTGGCTGGTCGTCCTGGATTCATTTCTTAGTCTTGTTACCAAGACATTCATCAACCACAAGAACATATTACTTATACAAACTTTTATTTCCTTAACTATACATAATCCTTAACTAACATATATAAGTTAATATATATATATATATATATATATATATATATATATATATATATATTTATATATATATATATATATATATATATATATATATATATATATATATATATATAAGTAAATAATCAGATTTATTGATGTTGGGAATTATTCTAATCTAGGCCATTTTTAACTACGGAATCTTAAAATTGCTATAGTTCATTTTGAGAGCTCAATGTACAATACTTCAGAAATTATATACAGAACAATATATTTAGCAAAGAAAAAGTCTTGAATACCGGTTTTATTAGCAGTTATAAATTTATTTCCATTGATATATATATATATATATATATATATATATATATATATATATATAATATATATATGTTGTGTGTGTGTGTGTGTGTGTATGTATATATATAAGCTGTGTCAAAAAGTATCGAGATTTTTTGTACTTTTTGACACACCTTGTATTCTGAAAAAATTAACCTTCCATTCATTCTTCATTTCTATCTGGGTAAATACGGCTTTAAACTTGGTACTTTTTTGACACACCTTATATTGCGAAAAAAATTAATGAATGGAACGTTATTTATTTTCAGAATACAAGGTGTGTCAAAAAGTACAAAAATCTCGATACTTTTTTGACACATATATATATAATATATATATATATTATATATATATATATATATATATATCGGCTTCACCAGAATGTAAATTTTATTGAAATTGTCTCGAAATGGTAAGGATTCTTTTATATATTCGAAATATGTATAAAGAAAAGGACAGGGAATTGAAATATTAAAAAAAATGTGCAAACATTAAGAATTCATATGGACATAGACAACGGGGAAAACTTTAAGTGTTTTCTTTATTAATAGATAAAGAAATAAAAATAGAAATAAAAAATAAAACGGAAGAACTATTAAAATTTTGCTCACATGCTGAAATAAATTTTCAACAAAAAAAAAAAAAAAAAAAGAATCTGAAATGTAAAAAAGAAAAAAAAGAAAAAAAGAAGAAAAAAATGAAATAATTGTGCAAAATGAAGAAAAATTAGCGTTTGTTTTGTTTCCACCCGATAACAGATTTTTTTTTCTTTTGATAATGATGATGTAGATAATGTATATATTCTAGAACAACTGAATGGACAGACTGATGCATTACCCGGGAATTAAAGACTTACCAACATTTACTAGTAGGGAACAAAACTAAATGTCAAGAAAATTTTAAGAAACTGGTGGTTGATACTCAGCCTCCACCTTCTAGTACCTTTAAAATAAAAACGGTTGGGTGTTTTTCATAAGAGCAATTTAAAGGATACGTTCGGCGCTTAATATTATAGGTGATAGGGCTTGACCTGACCAGCTGATTGAGCCTCTTTCACCATCCGTCTAGCTCAGGGATCACCATATTTTTTTCACGGTGGGGCGGATAATTGGAAAAAAATAACGAGCGCGGGCCACATTATTGTGTTCAATACTTGCTAGCCAGAATGAAAGCTCTGAGAAAAACATGTAAAACAAAATTTATCTTTCCATGTTATATTCATGGATGAGTGGCATCAGATGCACAAAAACAAATTTAACCAACATATTAATTTTCAAAACATTATCAAAGAACGCAACATTAGCAGAAAGGTTTAGTGAGATTTGTGAAACTGAAATTTGCCTTTTAATATATCGTCAATGTTTGGTTTGGGTAGGTAAATAAACATCATTTAACACCTATTACATTGCATTGTAAATTGCCTTCAAATTTATATTTTACACATACATACAATGCTTCCAAAATCTATTAAAAAAACAGTTATTTCATCACGCCTGATCGAGGCTTATTTTTATAGTTATAAAAAAAAAAAAAAAGAACTAAAGAATTTAGAATATTAGCACGAGCGCATATACAACAGTCCGACATACATCACGGAAATCCGAATATTTCAAATATCTGGCGTTCCTCCAACTTAATAACAGAAATTACGCCGGCTCGGTGCTTAAAAAAAACACGGAATGCTTCTGCCTCTGAAGATGAGATTTTCTCGAAAATATTTAGGTAAATAAACATCTTAACACCTATTACATTATATTGTAAATTGCCTTCACATTTATATTTTCCATATACATACAATGCTTCCAAAAATCTATTAGAAAAACAGTATATATATATATATACATATATATATATACAACACACATGTATATACATATATAATATATACACTAAAATTGGACTCATTATATATATATATATATATATATATATATATATATATATAGTAGAGTGATTGATAGGGAGGGAGGAAGTAGAGAGATAGCGGTAAGAGAAAATTAAAGAAATTAAAGAAAGATACAGATAAAGAAAGAAAGAAACGAAAAGGCGAGTAAGTTATAGAGTAAGGAACAGATATAGAACGGGAAAAAGAGAGGAAAAGGAGAAAATATTTGAGAGAGATATAGACAGATAGATAGATAGATAGAGAGAGAGAGAGAAGAGAGAGAGAGAGAGAGAGAGAGAGAGAGTTGAAAAGTAAAGTATATACTTATACAACACTTCCACCACGGGCAAGAAGTGACAAAAGGTCAATTTTTAAGTATAGATTTTTAAAAGTATAGAGAGAAAGAAACAAGAGAGAGAGAGAGAGAGAGAGAGAGAGAGAGAGAGAGAGAGAGAGAGAGAGAGAGAGAAGAGAGAGAGAGAAGAGACAGAAACAGACAGACAGACAGATGAGGCGGGGGGAAGAAATGGATAGATAGATATAGTGTGTGCACGTGTGTATGCATGTGTGTTGCTAGAATTTAAAAGAAAAAGAAAAGAAAAGAAAAAGAAAAGAAAGGAAGAAGAAGAAGAAGAAAAAAAGGGAAAACAGTGAAAAAGAGGCAAAGAGACTGACAACCCAAGCTTAAATTAACATGTACAGGCGATTCCAAAAATTAAACTTAATTCATTGTTAAAACAATAAAACATTCAATAAATCATCGAATGATTTATTGCGCCCGGCTGAGAAAGACATAAATATGTAGTGAATTATAAAGAGGTTAAGTGAGTCGCTGTCGGCGGTTGATGGTCGTTGAACGTTAATGGCGGAAAATGTGATAAAATGCGCGGGAAATGAAGAGAGACAGAGACGAGGTTAAGTGGAATAGGAATGAACACAAGAACACAGCGGTAATGCATGAATTTAGACTGAGTACTTCTCTTTGAACAGCTAGACATAAAAGACATTTATTAGAGCATATATGAGGTTAACCCATTAATAATGACCTCATTTAGGATAAGAGGGATTTAATAGATTGGTGCTTATTTAAAGGCACCTTTATTAATACTAGCAAATATATGCACCCTCCGGGTGCAAGTATTTAAGTTTAAATGTAATAAAATATTAGATTAAATCAGAAAGGCTAGTGAAACTAATTAAGAATTCAAATAAAAGATTTGAAACAGAGGGGTATAATCGGAAATAGAACAACTGAAACTTACTCTTTCATCACTTCCGTTTTTCAATGCTAAATTTTTATAATTTAACTATTTAGTTAAAATAGGAAGTAAAGAATAAAATTACAGTTATTTCTTCTTGTTAATGAATTTCTTTTAGGATTTATTGAAGAGATTTTTACTCATATTCATTAAGATAAAACCAAACAATTAGCAATCAATAATACCAAGCACATTTTTATTAAAATTAGTTTTTTTAATTTCAATATGCAAATTAGCTTTACGTTTACACTGAAAACTGGTATTTTGTTGTATATATAAATACAATTGCATGTTATTAGTATTTAGGTAAGGCCAACAGTATTAATAATGTCAAACAGTTTTATTATTAATTGAGGTTTAAATAGAAATAGAATCATGGAGAATGTGACGTAAATAACTAAGGGAATTGTGACTTGAGTAGTAATATAGTTTCGGTTACAGACAGAAAAACACACAATCTCCATTATAATAAGATACTAGAATCGGCTACCCGGCGTTGCCTGGGTAGAGAGGGATAACAAAAGGTTAGTCTCGCAGATCCATTGATTATTTTGGTCTTACATAATTGATTTATGTTTTAATCACGAACGCAACTAATAACTTCATAAAATCTTCATTATTTTTGCACAAAAAGCAAGCTCTGGTGATAATGAACATGTACATCTATTTACATTGTTGTTAATTGTTTTATTTTCATAGTTTCCTCCGGACATATACAGACAACCGCCCTTTATATATGTATAAATATAGATGTTTAATCATTGACAATAACCTATTCGTAAAACTTCTTTTTTTAATTTTTGAGGTGAGGCTTGATAATTTGTATTAGATTTTTCGGACTGTTGAAATCATATATATATATATATATATATATATATATATATATATATATATATATATATGTAATAAGGATCCTGACTCTGCGAGTTTATCATCATTGCAGATTCCTGTTGTTGGACTTGTTATATTTTTTAAACTTTCATTTGTAACCGGAACATTTTCCTGAACTTTTTGATATTCATATACACTTTTACTGCAAACTCTTTTGAGCTTTTTTAATGATAAAAATGCTTATAATTTTTAAAAATAAAATTATTTTATTTTTAACATTAAATACGTATTTAAAAATTTTTTTTGAAAATTCCGGTACTGATCGAGAGCCTTCTGTGCCTCGTAATTAATGATATATTTATTTCATTTTTCCGCTTACAATGTTGCTTTGATAAAGACATATTCATAATGTCGAAACAGATTTCTGTCAGCAAAACTTTTAACATCTTGTTGTTTTTTCTACAAAACTTTCTATAACACACACACACACACACACACACACACATATATATATATATATATATATGTGTGTATGTGTGTGTGTGTGTGTGTGTGTGTGTGGTATAGTGAGAAATTAAAAAAAAAACACAGGTTTAAATAAAATGAGTGGTAAGTTTATTAGCCGACGCTGCAGTGTTTCGATCTGTTAAGTAGATCTTCTTCAGGGCATTTGTTGATATAAGGAAAAGTAAAAAAAAAAAAAAAAAAAGATATCACAGAATAACGAGGAAAACTGTGATAGTCCTTGTTCATCAATCTGTTCAAAATTTGACGTTTGAAGAAGAAACGCTGGAAAGGTGGACGGTTTGAAATATGACGTCAAATATTCTTCTTTTATGGTGTGTGTGTGTGTGTGTGTGTGTGTGTGTGTGTGTGTATCGAAGAATGACATTGAGCACTTTTTAGGTGTTTTGTGTGTGTGTGGTTGCGTTTAGGGTTTTGTATGTGTGTGGTTGCGCGTATATATATATATATATATATATATATATATATTATGTGTGTGTATATATATATATATGTATGGGTATCTACTTACCACTCATTTATTTAAACCTGTGTTTTTTCAGATTTCTCACTATACTACATACTGTCGGATTCACTTCCATTTCTCTTCACAACACACACACACACACACACACACCACACACACACACATATATATATATATATATATATATATATATATATATATATATTAATCAACCAAATATTTTGTGAAAACGAATTTTTTTTCACTGTAACTGAACAGACTGAAGAGTTGAACAGGAATGTCTCTTAGAATATTTGTTTATTTGTATAAAAGATGTAACCGATGTTTATCAGTGACGGTTGACTTTCAGTGGGTTGAAACTGGAGCTGTTGATTGCGTAGTAGGGAATGAGTTAATGAACACTTATTGTTTGTTTTAGATTGGGCACGACCCCCCTCCTCTTTTTATTCCCCCTCATCTGCCTTCAAGGTCAGAGACACGATAACACTGATTTCTTTATTTCCACTTGTGTTTATTAGAAAACTCCATTCACACTGTTTAAAGAGACGAGAAACAGGTTATCAGGTTATATTGGAACAAGTACCTGGCACGCTTATCGTGCTTGGGGTGAGTAACGTAACCCTCACCCCCCCAGAAAAAAAAACAGTAAAAAAAAATCTCAACTATCAACGGCTTGAGAGTATGCAGTGAGCAAAAATTAACGCAAAAGTGATTATATGAGAATGCAGTGGTACCTTGACTTTATGAGTCAAAAAGTATCGAGATTTTTTGTACTTTTTGACACACCTTGTATTCTGCAAAAAATAACGTTCCTTTCATTCTTCATTTATATCTTGGTAAATATAGCTTTAAACTCGGCACTTTTTGACACACCTTGTATTCTGAAAAAAAAAATGTTCCATTCATTCTTCATTTCTATCTTGGTAAATACAGCTTTAAACTCAGCACTTTTTGACACACCTTGTATTCTGAAAAAAATAATTTCTTTCATTCTTCATTTCTATCTTGGTAAATACAGTTTAAACTCAGCACTTTTTGACACACCTTGTATTCTGAAAAAAAATGTTCCTTTCATTCTTCATTTCTATCTTGGTAAATACAGCTTTAAACTCAGCACTTTTTGACACACCTTGTATTCTGAAAAAAATAATGTTCCTTTCTTTCTTCTTCTATCTTGGTAATACAGCTTTAAACTCAGCACTTTTGACACACCTTGTATTCTGAAAAAATGTTCTATTCATTCTTCATTTCTATCTTGGTAAATACAGCTTTAAACTCAGCATTTTGACACACCTTGTATTCTGAAAAAAATAATGTTCCATTCATTCTCATTTCTATCTTGTAATACAGCTTTAAACTCAGCACTTTTGACACACCTTGTATTCTGAAAAAAAATGTTCCATTCATTCTTCATTTCTATCTTGGTAAATACAGCTTTAAAACTCAGTACTTTTTGACACACCTTGTATTCCGAAAAAAAATAATGTTCCATTCTTCTTCATTTCTATTTGGTAAAATACAAGCTTTAAACTCATCACTTTTTGACACCCTTGTATTCTGAAAAAAAATAATGTTTCATTCATTCTTCATTTCTATCTTGGTAAATACAGCTTTAAACTCATCACTTTTTGACACACCTTGTATTCTGAAAAAAAATGTTCTATTCATTCTTCATTTCTATCTTGGTAAATACAGCTTTAAACTCAGCACTTTTTGACACCTTGTATTCTAAAAAAAAAAATGTTCCATTCATTCTTCATTTCTATCTTGGTAAATACAGCTTTAAACTCATCACTTTTTGACACAACTTGTATTCTGAAAAAAATAATGTTCCATTCATTCTTCATTTCTACCTTGGTAAATACAGCTTCAAACTTGGTACATTTTTGACACACCTTGTATTCAGAAAAAAATAATGAATGGAAAGTTATCTACTTTCAGAATACAAGGTGTGTCAAAAAAGTACAAAAAACTCAATACTTCTTTAACACCTTATATATATATATATATATATATATATATATATATATATATATTATGCCCTTCGAATGGTCCCAAAGGCCTGGAAATCAGAGGAAGAATAACAGACTACTTAGACCACGACACTGTTCGAGTGAGTTAGAATACTTGGAAGAGTCATGGAATCCGAGGAGACTTGCTGTCTCTCAGACTTCAGTTAAACAGTATTAATTAAGATTGGTGTCAGAAAATTGCAGATATGAAGAAAAAATAAAATCGCACTGTATAAAACATAATTAAATACTGTTCTTCTACAAGGATGGTTTTGGCATTAAATAAACAACGAAGATTGATATGCCATTAAACAAAGAAACAAACATATAACTTAAAGTGTATACAAAAATGGTTATCGTCTTAGGAAATGTACACAGCGATACGAGTTCAAATCCTGGACAAGGCTGTTTGCATTTCACATAGCTAATACCCTTGGGAAAGATATGCATCAAACTATTCCCCTCCAGCAATGGTCAATAGGGCAGACTTGGGTTCTTAAACCTTGGTATGGCAACCGGATATGGAGAAGGAAAACTCCGAATTTAAACCTGTTAAACTCCGTTTAAAAATGGACCTTGTGTCACATCTTACTCGCAAATTGTACTGGTAAATACATACAAAAAGAAAAAGAAAATGAAGTAAATGAATGAATTATTCAATTAACCTTTGAACTCTGACCCCCAGCCCTTTAGTTTCTCTATCCTGTGCCCCTGTCTCGAAAATAGCTGAAAAATGTATAATATTTTAATTCGTTATTTAGCAGCCTGTAAAAGTAAGTAAAGTATTCGAAGTGACCTATTGTTGGTATTAGCCGAACATGGATGAAGTATATCTTCTTTTCACTTGCGCTGATAACAGGGAATTGTTTTAACAGTCACACCTAAACTCAGCTTCCATTTGCTTTACCGCACATATCAGATTACCCGAGATGTGTTACTCATGCGCTGAGTTATCGAGAGACTCAGTTAAACCGTCGTTAAAGAGCGTGTATGACTGTTAATCATACACAAAAAAAGTCAAAATGATATTATTGAATAAATAATAATATTAAAATGATATCGATAATTAGAGGCAACAGGAGTGTAGAAATAGGGATTTCCCGACCGGAATTCCGGCCGCCCGGGTCTACGCACTTCTTGATAGCTACACCAAAAACGGACCGCTCAGGTTCCAAAGGTCAAGCGAGGACATTTATTTCGAGGCTTTCAGCAACGTACTGAATTGTCGCACAGTACAGACTGAAAAGCTCCGGTTAAGCAATGAAATGACACACACACACACACACACACACATACACACACACACACACACACACACACATATATATATATATATATATATATAGAGAGAGAGAGAGAGTAATAAAGAGAAAATAAGGAACACTCAATGGATGAAAGGGAAGAGATTTGTAGTAATACAATTTGTATATATATATATATATATATATATATATATATATATATATATATATATATGTAAGTCTTATTTTTTGTAATCTTTTTTTACAGAGTAAATAAACATGACCAAATATCTTTGAGTGTCGCGTGCCCGCTGCGATGTGTGTGACTATGCGTTTGTATATTTGCGTGTGTATGTGTGTGTGTGTGTGTCTGTGTGCATATGTCTGTGTATGTGTGTGTATGAGAGAGAGAGAGAGAGAGAGAGAGAGAGAGAGAGAGAGAGAGAGAGAGAGAGAGAGAGGTTGAGGGGGCAGCATATATTCTGAGAGTAGAGTATCTTATGATGAATATTCAATTTTCCCCATGTAAGTCTTTTGTAAATCCTTTGTCAGCAACCAGAATGGTTTCAATGATTATTGGAATTATGCACAATTCTTTGAAGTGGCTCTTTCGTTTGATCTGTCTTGGGTGGAGTCTCTGCCACATCTCACCCACATTATTGTTATTCCTCTCCTAGCTAAACACAGTCAAACACATATGTGAGTATGAATGAGTATTTACCTTTATTTCATATATATATATATATATATATATATATATATATATATATATGTATGTGTGTGTGTGTGTTGTGTGTCTGTGTATTTGTGTATGAGTCAACGTACCTACATATATGTGTGTTTTGTGAGTGCATATTAAAGAATGCATACCCTCAGACACACACAGGCACAGACAGATACACAGACACAGACACACACACATCGTGTGTATCTGTGTCTATATATTTCTACGTGTATATATGTGCACAAGCTCGCGTGCACCCCCCCCATATATATATATATATATATTATATATTATATATATATATATATATATATATATATATATATATATTGTTTTCTTGTATTCTATATCTCACTGAATTTTAACTTTTGTTCCAAATGCTGTACTGGTTGAATGAAAAATATCTCAGATACTCAATGATAATAATAATAATAATAATAATAATAATGGGAATTGTGCGAGAAAAAGAATTTTGACCATACAACTCAATGGTATATGCACAAACCAGAATCCGTTCTTGAGAATGAAACGCATAAAATTCTCTGGTTTATTATTATTATTATTTCACTCTTTGCGTTAGCTGATGGTCTTTCACTGGAGTCTGTGTGACAACAAGTCTTCTCTGGTTTCCAGAACTCTTCTCAGTATTATGGCCGATTGCAACAATGGAGTTGTCTGGATGGTCTCAATTCTTCCTCTGATTTCCAGATCCTCCAGTTTTTTTTCTCAAGTTTTTTGGGCCGTTCCAAGTGCACCAACTACAATTGCTACCACTTTGACCCTCATATTCCACAGCTTTTTCAGTTCTCTGGCAAGGTCCAGGTATTTGTCCATCTTTTCATTTTCCTTCATCTTCATCCTGTGATCTGCTGGAACTGCAAAGTCTACCAGTTGACAAATTCTCTTTTTTTAAAAAAAAAAAAATTAATACTAGGTCTGGGCTACTGGCTGGAATAAGGTGATCCATCTTTATCTCAAAGTCCCAGGGAATGTTATGCATTTTCTTCTCAAGAACAGATTATGGTTTATGCATATACCATTTTGTTCCGCCCTGTCGGTGGAGCGTTAGAATGCACCGACTGCACCTCTGCAGAGGGGTAAGACTCCTCCAATGGGGACACCTGTTGGCCGTGGGTGGCGACCCGTGATGCTTAAGGATAGAGCCCGGGTAGATGAGCAGTTCATGACATGCAATACTCCACTTTGGCCCTATCTTGGGCTAGACGGGCGGTCGGAGAGGCCCCCTCCGATCAATCGGCTGGTCACGTCAAGCCCTAGCACCTATATGATTTTCCCAACCCTATTGCTCCTATGGCAAGCCCCAACCCCTTTTTATCATATGGGTACTAGATGGCGGTGGCCCGGGTCTACATTTCCTGGGAATGACGTTAAACTCTATCTGATGGTGAGGTTCCAGTTTTGGAGGTTTGGGGAATGTGGAGCACCCCTTCATCACCATTGCTCCCTGGTCCACTCTGACCCGGAGTGGTAGTACCTGTTAGGGTCCCATCTATGGGTTGAATAGAAAAATGTATTTATAAAAAAATTGTATTATCCATTAAGAATTGATTTATTTCAAAACTTTATTGGCATTAAATGACCCACTGAGGTTATATGCCGTAAAGTAAAACAAACCAAACAAAAACCATTTTTTGCATAAAAATATTATTATTATTATTATTATTATTATTATTATTATTATTATTAATAATATAATAATAATAATAATAATAATAATAATAATAATAATTTTTACTAGTATTTTCTTTCATAATTTTTTTCTGCAACTCTCTTGGTTGGACAGCTAGTAACAGCTCCTACCTTGTTGTCACAGAAATGACGACACTTATGAGTAACGATATAAAAAGCAACTCAAATTAAAAGGTGAAAAAAGATACTAGTCAAAATTAATAATAATGATTGACAATGCTTCGTCTAGGAAATAAAAATAAAATTTTCCATCGATCTCGGTAAACGCCTTCTGTATACTACTACTACTACTACTACTAATAATAATAATAATAATAACACTTCTACTACTAGCACTTGTTTGGGGCTGTTGAAAGTTGAAGGTGCCATACAGTGAAACTTGTGCGTGAAATATTTTAAGATATTTAATGGAAAGAGGTTGCACAGACCCCAGTCCATTATTTTGGCAGTCCCGCAGCTGGTCCAGCGGCAAGGGAAAGTCCGAGACGACTGGGCTGCCGAGCGGCTGCAGGGTGCTGTCTAAAGTAGTATTGAGTCACTTCACGAGAAGCAAACCTCAGACTTGCACTCAAGTGCCAGGTTGTGGTGGGAATTTATGTGAGTAGTAAGTACTCCAATCCTATGACTATTGATCGATGTGGATGGCAGTTGGCTCCCCTGGAGCTCATCCGTCCTTTGACAGCTCTTGTTTTTAATGAAGCTGGGCGTCCATGTCACCAGACAAGCCGAGGCATGCCTGATGGGGGTGCCAGTTTAGTCTCCAGGAGACCCACCATGGAAAAGGTAGTACTAGTTTACATGATACTAGTAGCAGGTAAGAAAGAAGGCCTGACCTCACACACATTCTAGGGCTGTAGAATAATCCGACTGCACCTCTACAGACGAGTAAGACACCCGTCCAATGGGGCCATCTATTTACACTACGTGGTGACCTGTGATGCTTAAGGAAGGACACCTGGTGGTTGTGCAGTCTATGACATGCAACACAACTCCTTCGGCCCTACTGGGCTAGTTGGTCGGAGAGGCCCCTTCCTATCAATCGGCCTAGCACCAGTATGATTATCCCAACCGTATTGCTCTTATGGCAAACGTCCAACCCTTTTTATCATATATGTGCTAGAAGGCGGTGAACGGGAGTCTTAGGAAACATTTAATTCAGATTGACTCTCTTTTAGTGTTTAGTAGCTGAAAACTTGCTCTATACAACAGTGTTATTGTGATCCCTGTATCTGTTGTTGAAACTATATAGGAAGCATTACTTTTAGATCGAGTTATGGAGATCTTGGTAATGTGGGGTACTCCTTTATTGACATTACCTTCAGGTCTACTCTGAACCAGAGTGGTAGTACATGTTAGTACCCCAACTATGGGTCAAATAAATATCTTTGAAAATGATTTTGTATTCAATAAGACCGTGTGCAAAAAAACCCAAAAAAACAAAAACAAAAACAAAAAAAAAACTCATAGGAAATAATTAGGCAAAAAATTAAGCACGAACTTATAATGAACACGATTCCTAACTTCTCAGTATAAAATAATCCTAGACAAGTTGACATGCTATTAAAATTAATGATAGTGGTTTGTAGCAGAAAAATTGCTCTATCAAACAGTGTCATTGTGTTTCCTGTATCTGTTGTGGTTTGTGAAAATGAATATAGGGCATTACTTTTAGGTCGACCCTCTTATAGGTGTATCAATGGTGGTGACTATGTGGAAAAACAGTGTTTGTAGCTGAAAACTTGCTCTATCAATCGTGTTATTGCGCTCTGTTTGCATGGTAATTTAGATCAAAATAATTAGTAAGTATAACTTTTGGATCGAATTTCTTATGGGTGCACTAAAGATGGTGACTGTGTGGAAAAATAGTTTTGTAGCTGAAAACTTGCTCTATCCAACAATGTTATTGTATTCCCTGTATCAATTGTAATTTCAATGGAAACAAATATTGCGCATTACTTTTAAATCGAATCACTTATGAGCAAACCAATGATGATAACTATGTTGGGAAATAGTGTTATGTAGCTGAAAACTTGCTCTATCCAATGGTTTCATTGTGATTCCTGTGTTTGTTGTAGTTTCGATGGAAATACATAGGATGCATTACTTTTGGAGCATCTCAATTGTATTGAAGTCATTGATGATGACTATGTGGAAAAATAGTGTTTTGTAACTGAAAACTTGCTCTATCCATCACCTATTTTGCTACGCTCATCTGTCGTAGTTTATGAGGAAATGTTACATAATCTATGTATTGCAACAGATTATTGTCAATCCCCTGTAATTCTGAGGGGATGACCTTTTCATATCATGGCCGGGTCCCTCCATGGAAAATTACAGAAGCCCGCCAAATATGTGAAGTCACGTGGGACCTTTTGAGCCCCAGTTTTGCAGTTAGACGTCAGGCAGAGCAGTCGGCCATTTTAGGTCCTGCCTAAAACTGGAACTCACGCGCGCTATGTTAGCAGATGTCTGGGTTGGGGATTGAAAATAAAGTAACATCAAAATAAATCGAAGTCTTGTGTTTATTATCTAAAAACTAACAATGACACAGGGCCTCTGATAGAGAGAAATCCCTAACAGAAAACCAGACCGAAGTCCCCAAGTCAACTCCAGACGTTAGAAGATTCCAGACCAAGACAAGATGTTATAAGATGTCAAAGATAACAGCAGAAGAAAGTAAGAAGTAAAGTAAAGGGGTATACAACAGAAATAAATAGGGAGCATTATTTTTGGAGCATCTCACATATGTATAGTCAATAATGGTGATTAAGTGGGCAAATAGTGTTTTGTAGCTGAAAAATTGCTCTATCTATCGCTGTTATTTTGCTCCCCGTATCTGTTGTGGTTTCGATACGAATAAATAGGAATCACTATTTTCCGAGTATATTTCGTATTTTAAACAGTGTTATACAAAGTGCCCGTCATTGAAATAGAATCATGCATTTATAACGCGAACAGAAAACCCAAGAAAATTGACAGGCCTAAAAATAACATTAACAAATTATCATGGTATGTACGAGTAGACAGATGTTATGGCTCCTAAATTGAATATATAAAGAAGAAATGGACAGCGTCGTTTTTTATTCTATATACTAATATAAGAAAAAAAAGCAAAAGAAACAACAACAAGCAAAAAAAAAAAAAGAAAGGAAAACAAAAAAAAAAGGCAAAGGAGTTTTATCACTGTCAGCGATGTCCCAACAACAAACCTTCTGGGGATTAAGGAAAGATGCAGAGAAGCTGTATATGAAATGATGTGCTGGCAATTTTTCTTTTAAAGAAGATATTAAAGTATGAGCTAAGCTGTCAGAAGATTTGAGATTTCAGCAAATAGAGATATTGGAACAACAAATATTTACTTAACGTTTGTTGCTTTTTTTTTTTTTAGAGTGCAGTGAAACTTATTTTGCATAACAAAATGTATCGAAATATTTAAAGAAAGACATCTAATACATTTTAAAATAGGCAGATAATAAAAATAATAATAATAATAATAATAATAATAATAATAATAATAATAATAATAATAATCCTTATCCCAGCAAGAAGACCAGACCTAGTGTTGATAAACAAAAAAGAAAGAACTTGTCAACTGGTGGATTTTGCAGTGCCAACAGATCACCGGGTGAAGCTAAAGGAAAAGGAAAAAATGGACAAATATCTAGACCTTGCCAGAGAACTGAAAAAGTTATGGAATATGAAAGTCAAAGTGATACCAATTGTAGTTGGTGCACTTGGAACAGTCCCAAAAGGATTAGAAAAAGGTTTGGAAAGTTTGGAAATCAAGGAAGGATTGAAACCATTCAGAACACTGCACTGCTTCAATCTACCAGAATACTCAGAAGAGTCCTAGAGACCTGAGGAGACTTGCTGTCACTGAGACTCCAGTGAAAGACCATCAGCTAATGTGAAAACTCAAAAGGAGTAAATAATAATAATAATAATAATAATAATAATAATAATAATAATAATAATCAAAAATAGATAAGACACAACGGAATAGCAAGTGTAGAATGTGTGGGGAAAAAGACGAAACTATCAATCACATAATAAGCGAATGCAGTAAACTCGCACAAAAGAGTACAAGACTTGGCACGACTGGGTGGGAAAGGTGATTCATTAGGAACTGTGAAAGAAATTCAGTTTTGACCATTCAATTAAATGGTATATGCACAAGCCTGAATCTGTCCTGGAGAATGAGACGCATAACATTCTCTGGACTTTGAGGTACAGACGGATCACCTAATCTCGGACAGGAGACAAAACCTAGTTTTGATTGAAAAAAAGAGTAAAAATGAAAGAGAGCGAAAAGATCGACAAATACTTGGACTTTGCCAGAGAACTGAGAAAAACTGTGAAACATGAGGGTGAAGGTCGTACCAATTGTAATTTATGCCCTTGGAACGATCCCTAGGGGTCTGGCAAAGAGTCTGGATGAATTGGAAATCAGAGGAAGAATCGAGACGGTCCAAACAACAATATTGTTGATATCGGCTAGAATACTCAGAAGAGTCTTGGAGACTTGAGGAGACTTGCTGAGTGAAATAATAATAATAACAATAATAACAATGATAATAATAATAGTTGGGCAAAAATGAAAAAAAAATACAAAACTGGAAACCCTTACACAAACCATAAAAATATACAGCCAGAATATAAAAAAGGGATTTGGCATCGAAAAGTCTGCCATGCTCGTGATGAAAATGGGAAGAGATGAAAAAACAAAAAACAAAAAAAAAAAAAAAAACAACAAAAAAACAACAAAAAACAGAACAAACAAATCAGAAAAATATACTCGGAGAAAAACAGAATTACAACTACTTAGGAATATTGGAAGCGGACACCATCAAACAGAGATGAAAGAATAAGCAAGAAAAAAGTACCTCAGAAGAACAAAAAAAAAAACTTCTAGAAACCAAACTCTACAGCAGAAATCTCGCCAAGGGGATAAACACCTCGGTTGTCCTCCTTGTAAGATACTCAAGACGATTCTTAAAATTGACAAGGGAGGAACTCTGACAAATGGACAATAAAATTGATGCCTATGCACAAAGCATTACACCAAAAGATGACATAGACAGACTATATATCAAGAAAAAAATTTAGGTATTTTTCAGACGTCTTTTATTCAGCCCTAAGTTATACCGTAATAAATAGCTATCATGGAAACACGCCCTCCTCCTAGAAAAACCTAAGCTCGAACTGTCTTAATTCCAAGTTCCCCTACCACTACCACCAACCGAACTGACCAATCAGAGGACAGGGAATGATCAAAGCTCTGTGTATTCTGAATTACCATTATTTTGACTACTTTACTGTACTGTGATACGGACAGACAGAAATTGCCATTTATGTAGTTGATGGATAAGTACTGTTCGTATGAATAAGATAATACATCTACTGGCTTTCTTTTAAACCGGCTAGCGTTAATGAAATATTTTTTTGGTTAATGTTAATATTGCTGGTAAGAAATTTTTCTAATGAGATAGAAAATTTACAATCACTGTCATCTGAAGATTAAACAAAAGCAGGAAAAGAAACAAATAAAAAATTTAAAGAATTTGCATTTTTTCTTCCGAAGGAATTATTAATTTTTGAAGAAAATTCTACTCAAAAGAAAATTCGTGAGAAATTATGGTTAACTGTGGCATTCTTGAGACTTTTGGGAATAATTTCAAGTCTTGAAATTTCACTGTAAATTGATATTTTACAGCTCCAGAAATACGTATGGGAATTCATGACGTTACACAATTTTTACTCCATTCTTTAAGAATTATTAATCTTTTTACTAGACAAATCTCTTTAATTTTTAAACAGTTAGAGAAATTATACCCCCCACCCTCCGCCCGAACATTATCTGGAAATTAATTCTTTGATATATTGCAGTTGATTAAAGAAGTTAATCTTCGACTAACTGATAAAAACTTTCGGAACATGCTTTTAAAAGTTAGTTCACCTGTCATCGGATCATAGAATATGCTTACTGTAAGCCCCCCCCCAAAAAAAGGGGTGTTCTGGATATGACTCCAAATTATATCTGATGGTGAGGCTCTACATATAGAGATCTGGGGGAGTATGGAATATTACTTCATTACCATTATCCCAGGTCTACTCTGATCCAGGTGGTCGTACCTGTTTGGGTCCCATTTATGGATAAAATAGATTTGTTTCAAAATTATTAGATATAAATATTTGATATGAGGTAAAATAAGGAATGAAAGAACAAAATTCCTGTTGTTTTCAATTTCAAAATAGTGTCTGTTTGCATGTGTGTATGAGGGGCACTAGGAATCCACTAGGACGCTAATGGGGCGATAGTCTGAATCAATTTGGGAACCATTGGTTTAAAGTAACTAACAGCAATCCTGAGTAAACAATTACAGCTTCAAATAACCATTCTTAACAGAAATACTTTCAAGTTATATATCAAATATTTGGAAAATGGGATTGGAATGATTCCGACAGAATGAGGTAAAATAAGGAATGAAAGAACAAAACTCAGACATAAATGTGTAGTATATTTCGCTGGAACGTTAAATTCCGCTTCCTCAGCCTATATTGAATCATTAGGATCATACACGTGTTTTATAGAAGGGAGAATGTAGGTAGGTGGGTAAGTTTTGTGGTGAGGGAATCTCTTTCCATGAAATGACTACTTCCCCTCCCCTATCTGGTGTCCTCACCATTCATTTTTTCTACCTGCTCATTTCCCTTCTATCTCCCTCTTACTTTCCCCAAAGATGTCTCCTATAACAAATCAAATCTTTTCCTCTTGGAACTCAGAAGAAGTCGTAGATCCCCACGTTCAATGATTTTCAGTTTGTTTTGTTCAAAACAAATACTTATGCAAGATTAAAATAATTTTTGCTATAAACCAATTCCAAAAAAACACAGAGCATACAGTTAAGAAAAAAATCTTAGATAAGATAAATTCATTTTACTTAAAAAAAACAAACCCTTATCTATTGAATGACCCTCGGATTAGGTCGGAATACTTGAAGCCATACAACTGTGTACAAATCATTTGTAATAAATAGGAATACTTGATATCATATTGCGGCAAATTATTTTTATTAAGAATAGTTACTTGAAGGTAGAGTGAAAAACATTAAAGGAGAAATAATAATAATAATAATAATAATAATAATAATAATAATAATAATAATAATAAAACGGTACTCAAAGGGTTTAGATAAAACTTGAGCTATTGGCTATTGGAAACATCAGTATTCTTTAGATCAGTTAGAATCCCCAGAAGAGTCCTGGAGACCTGAGGACACTTATTGTCACTTAGACACCAGTGAAAGGCACTCGATTTACGCAGGTGTGAAAAACTCGCAATGAGTGAAGAAATAATAATAATAATAATAATA
>CM042145.1:85909624-85912124 GCA_023376005.1 Doryteuthis pealeii
GCATCCATGCGAGACTAAAATTTCAATTTTAAAGACTCAATTTGTTTAATTCTTTGGAAAAAACGACGTAGTTTTCCGATACTTTGAGTGCTTACATATAATGATATGGAGGCGCTTGTGTGCAACAGTTCTCATCCAAGGAAATGGACACGGTGACCCGAGCCAGGCTGTTTGCATTTCACATAGCACTAATACCGTTAAAAGAAGTATGCATTCAACTATTTTCTCTCCAGCTATCATCAAATAGTAGGACAGAATGGGCTCTTTAACCTTGTTTCGACAACCAGTCTAGAAAAGGGAAAACCTGTTAAACTCTGCTTTAGAAATTGGCATTGTGTTACATCCTACTCGTGTGGAGGGGTTGGGTAAATAAATGCAGTGCTGTTGTCTAGATGGTCTTGATTCTTCCCCAGATTTCCAATCAATTCAGCTTCTTTCCAAAACCTTTGGAGACCGATCAAAGGGCACCAACTACAATTGGTATTACGTTCATCATTATCATATTAACTTCAACGATATATAGACTGGGTATGGCAACCAATCTGGGAGAAGTAAAACTCTGAATTAAAAAAAAAACCGTACCATTCTCGTGACGGAGGCGTTGGGTGAATATATACATATGATAATACATACACGTGTGTGGGTGAAAACTAGTGGAAATTATATTAGCGATAACAATAAAATGTCATTTTGGGAATTGATGTATTTCTCTTTGGCTCTACAATTAATGAAATATACACGATGAAGATTATACAGTCAGCGTATTCTAAGCCAAGATGACATGACAGTCGCAACAGAGAGGTTAAACCACCACCACAACCCCCCAAAAAAAAAAACAACAAAAAACCAAAGAACGTATGTCCTTGATATGACACAACACTTCATCCGATGGCGAGCTTCTAAATCTGAAGCCCTGGGGCGTTGAAACACATCTTTGTTGCTATTACTCTCTGTATTTTCTGATCCGGAGTGATAATTACTGTAAGGGGTCCATCTTTGGATCAAATAGACCAGTTTGATATAATGTTTAAATTGATTTTGAACTACATTAATTCATTGATTTTTAAAACATTGATATTCCAGGTATAAAGTGCGTACCGATTTAAAATGGTGGTGAATTTATTAATACATTAGCTTTTAAAATATTGATATTGAAAATAAATGTGAAGTGTAAAATTAATACATTGAATTTTAAAACACTGATATTGCAAGTACGAAGTGCTTACCGATTCAAAATGATGGTGAACTTTATTAATACTTGGTTTTTAAAATATTGCAACTATGTATGAAGTGTTTACCTGTTTTTGAGACACATTCATACATTGTCTGCTAAAACATAGTTATTGCAACTAAGTAGGAAGTGTTTACCTTTTGAAAAGGAATTTGAAAACGTTAATACATTGGCTCATAAAACATAGATATTGCAATAAAGTATTAAATGTTTACTTGTTTAAAATGATTGGGAAATTTACTAATAAATTGGCTCAAAGAATGTTTACCTGTTTAAAAGGATTTTGAATGAAATTACTTTCTTAAGGAACGGGGTATGTCCACAGACGTACTTTATTGGAGGTTTCGCTGGCTCTACAAATTAGAAAAATGCCCTAGGTTCGGCCATTCATAGTTTGTTGTGCTGTTTGAGATCTCATTACCTGACCATAAGCTTGTGCTTGATCAACGCCAACTGAGTCACCAAAGTGAAGGTGTATGATGTTGAAAGACCCGAAACAACTAATGATCCTTGGATCACATCACTGACGATATGTTGCATCTTCTAGATGTATTTCTTGATATTAGAGGCGCATGTTATAATGGTTATCATCGTAGGAAATTTACAAGAGTTCAAATCCTAGACAATGCTGTTTGCATTGCACATAGCGTTGAGAAATGTATACATATAACTATGTTACAGAATTGTTAGTACTCTAACATTTATGTACATTTTGTGTAGAAACCAAAATGGCTGAATGAATACAGCCGGCGGCTTTGAAGGATTGAGTGACACTCTTTTCCGGTAGAGACCGTGAGAATCGGTGGAAAATAAGAAAGAATGTCTCTTCCAGTTTAAAGTAGAACGAGTTAGTTTTAGTCAGATCGGCCGAAGTTAAGCGCGCTGCCTACTCAGTCTACGCAGTAAGTCTGGTGGAGATTTCGGAATAAAATATGTTCTAAAGAAAATCGAAGTCTTGGGTTATTTATCCAAAAGCTACCAATGACCCAGGGCTTATGATAAAGAGAAATCCCCCATGGAAGATCAGACACGAACTCCCCAAGACAAGTTCCAGACGCTAGAAGAAAAACATAAGATACCAAAGATGACCAGAAGAAGAATAAAGAGTGTATACAATAACTATTCTCCCCCAGCTATGGGTAAATAGTAGGCTTTTTAATTTTAGTATGGCAACTGTTATAGAAGAAAGAAAGAATTCAACCCTGTTAAATTCCACTTAAGAAAATGACTGAGTTGCATCCTACCCGTTTTGATGTGTTGGTAAAGATA
>CM042145.1:85918234-85920734 GCA_023376005.1 Doryteuthis pealeii
GAGAGAGAGAGAGAGAGAGAGAGAGAGAGAGAGAGAGAGAGAGAGAGAGCAAAAAATATGAATAATTTGAAAAGAACAAGAAATTCCTCGCCTGTGAAGAGATGAATGAATGCTATGAAGAAATAGCGAAAGAAGAAAAGGGAAAGCAGAAGGAAAGAAAGAAAGAAAAGAGATGAAATAGTTGGTGTCATAAAAAAGAAGAAAAAGAAAAAGTGAGAGGAAGGAAGAGGAGAGAAGGCAAAGAAGTAGCTGTTTACTACTATATAAAAAGAAAGATTTAGAGAGAGAGAGAGAGAGAGAGAGAGAGAGAGAGAAGAGAGAGACGAGAGAGAAGAGAGAGAGAGAGAGGAAAGAAAAATATTTCAGAATCTGAAAAATTGCGTAGAATGATCGGCTCATAATATTTCAAGTCAGTTTTCGGCTTCCGCCTCGATACAAAGAAATTTGCCATCGACTTAAAACAAAAAAAATAAACAAACAAAAAAAAAACAAAAAAAAAAAAACAAAGCAAAAAGACAAAAAACAAGAAACAAAACAAAGAACAAAGAACAAAACAAAAAAAAAAAACAGAAGAAAAACAAAACAACCCCTCCCCCCACAAAAAAACGCGCCAATCAGCAGATTAACTAAACGCATCCATGCGAGAACTAAAATTTCAATTTTAAAGACTCAATTTGTTTAATTCTTTGGAAAAAACGACGTAGTTTTCCGATACTTTGAGTGCTTACATATAATGATATGGAGGCGCTTGTGTGCAACAGTTCTCATCCTAGGAAATGGACACGGGTGACCCGAGCCAGGCTGTTTGCATTTCACACATAGGCACTAATACCGTTAAGAGAGTATGCATTCAACTATTTTCTCTCCAGCTTCATCAAATAGTTAAGGACAGGAATGGGCTCTTTAACCTTGTTTCGACAACCAGTCTAGAAAAAAAGGGAAAAACCTTTTAAACTCTGCTTCAGAAAAATGAACTTGTGTCACATCCTACTCGTGTGGAGGGGTTGGGGTAAATAAATCAGCGCTGTTGTCTGGATGGTTTTGATTCTTCCTCAGATTTCCAATCCATTCAGCTTCTTTTCAAAAACCTTTGGGAGACCGATCAAAGGGCACCAACTACAGTTGGTATTACGGTTCATCATTATCATATTAACTTCAACGATATATAGACTGGGTATGGCAACCAATCTGGGAGAAGCAAAACTCTGAATTAAAAAAAAAACCCGCACCATTCTCGTGACGGAGGGCGTTGGTGAATATTGATGTACATATGAATAGGATACATCACACGTGTGTGGGTGAAAAACTGTGGAGAAATTATATCAGCGATAACAATAATTTTTGGGAATTAATGTATTTCTCTTTGGCTCTACAATTAATGAATATACACGATTGATTATACAGTCAGCGTATTCTAAAGGCCAAGATGACATGACAGTCGCAACAGATAGGTTAACCCACCGCCACAACCCCCAAAAAAAAACAACAACAAAAAACCAAAAAGAACGTATGTCCTGGATATGACACAACACTTCATCCGATTGGCGAGCTTCTAAATCTGAAGCCTGGGGGCTGAAAACACATCTTGTTGCTATTACTCTCTGTATTTTCTGATCCGGAGTGATAATTACTGTAAGGGGGTCCATCTTTGGATCAAATAGACCAGTTTGATATAATGTTTAAATTGATTTTGAACTACATTAATACATTGATTTTTAAAACATTGATATTCCAGGTATAAAGTGCGTACCGATTTAAAATGGTGGTGAATTCATTAATACATTAGCTTTTAAAATATTGATATTGAAAATAAATGTGAAGTGCTTACCAGTGTAAAATTAATACATTGAATTTTAAAACATTGATATTGCAAGTACGAAGTGCTTACCGATTCAAAATGATGGTGAACTTTATTAATACTTGGTTTTTAAAATATTGCAACTATGTATGAAGTGTTTACCTGTTTTTGAGACACATTCATACATCGTCTGCTAAAACATAGTTATTGCAACTAAGTAGGAAGTGTTTACCTTTTGAAAAGGGATTTGAAAACGTTAATAAATTGGTTCATAAAACATAGATATTGCAATAAAGTATTAAATGTTTACTTGTTTAAAATGATTGGGAAATTTACTAATAAATTGGCTCAAAGAATGTTTACCTGTTTAAAAGGATTTTGAATGAAATTACTTTCTTAAGGAAGGGGGTGTGTCCACAGACGTACTTTATTGGAGGTTTCGCTGGCTCTACAAATTAAAAAAATGCCCTAAGTTCTGCCATTCATAGTTTGTTGTGCTGTTTGAGATCTCATTACCCGACCATAAGCTTGTGCTTGATCAACACCAACTGGGTCACCAAAGTGAAGGTGTATGATGTTGAAAGACCCGAAACAACTAATGATCCTTGGATCACATCACTGACGATATGTTACATCTTCTAGATGTATTTCTTGATATTAGAGGCGCATGTTATAATGGTTATCATCGTAGGAAATTTACAA
>CM042145.1:85925734-85970734 GCA_023376005.1 Doryteuthis pealeii
TTTGGAAAGTTTGGAAATCAGAGGAAGGATTGAAACCATTCAGAACACTGCACTGCTGCAATCTGCCAGAATACTCAGAAGATTCCTGGAGACCTGAGGAGACTTACTATCACTCAGACTCCGGTGAAAGACCATCAGCTAATGCTGATGTGAAAACTCAAAAGGAGTAAATACAACTAAACCAGAATCTGTTCTAGAAAATAAGACTCCTAAAATTCTCTTAGATGTTGAGATACAAAAGGAACATTCATTCTCGACCTAGTGTTAATTTAGAAGAAATAAAGAACTTGTCATCTTATGGATTTTGCTGTTCCAGTGGACCCCAGAGAAAAAAATGAAAGAAAGAAAATGAAAGCGAAAAGTTTGTTAAATATATGGATCTAGCCGGAGAGCTAAAAAATCTGTGGAACAATTGTAGTCGGTGCTGCTCTTGGAACGGTCCGCAAGGACTTGGATAGAAGATTGTAGATCAGAGGAAGAATCGCGACAATCCAAATCACAGCACTGTTGAAATACTTAGTCGAGTCCTGGAGATCTGAGGAAACTTACTGTCACTCAGACATCAATGATAATCCCCAGTTAGAGCTAGAAAACTCGCAATGAATAAAATAATAATGATAATAATTAACCATACAGACAAAATGATGGCATTATGGCTTAATCTTTACATCTTTTACGCTATTGCTGGAATTTTTGAGATGAGGCTTGATAATTAGTATTATTTGGATTAATCGGACTATTGTTCTCATCTTCATTGTTATCTGTACAACGTTTCGGTCGATGTGTCCTCCGACCTTCTTCAGATATTTCTTGTCGGACTCGGGAACTTTCTCGGACTCGGGAACCTTCTGTTCGGACTCGGGGACCTTCTTTTCGAACTCGGGAACCTTCTTGTCGTAATCGACCACAGAAAAAGAAAGAAAGACAGAAAGAAAGAAAGTAAATGTAAACGAAAAAGAAGGTTCTTGAGTCCGAAAAGAATATTCCCGTGTCCGAGAAAGTTCTCGAGTCCGACAATAAATACCTGAAGAAACGGTCGAAACGTTGTACAGATAACAATGAAGATGAGGACAATAGTCCGAATAATCCTCCCTTATGGCAAGCCCCAACCTCTTTTTATCATATGGGTGCTAGAAGGCGGTGGCTGCGGGTCTACATGTCCTGGGAATGACGTTAAAGTCTATCTGATGGTGAGGTTCCAGTTTTGGAGGTTTGGGGAATGTGGAGCACCCCTTCATCACCATTGCTCCCAGGTCCACTCTGACCCGGAGTGGTAGTACCTGTTAGGGTCCCATCTATGGGTTAAATAGAAAAATGTATTTATAAAAAATGTATTATCCATTAAGAATTGATTTATTTCAAAAACTTTATCGGTATTAAATGACCCACTGAGGTTGATATGCCGTAAAACCAAAAAAACAAAAAACAAAAATAAAACAAAAAAAAAAAACAAAAAAAAAACACAGCAAAAAAACGAATAATCCAAATAATACTAATCTTTTACGCTAATGCTGTTTTTGATCTGATTAAAGTAACTTGTTCCAAAATATATTACTCTTTTACCAGCGTGTACCACTCTTATTCTTTGTTCATGAAGCCAAGCCATAATGATGATGATGATGATGATATGATGATGATGTGACAAGATGTTTGAAATTTATTTTCAAATAATTTCAATATTCTACACAGTAACAATAAAAGGATTTCTATTTTACAAAAAAAAAAAAGAAAAAAAAAAAAAAAGAAAAAGAAAAAAGAAAAGAAAGAAAAAGAAAAGAAACAAGTGATTGATTATCAGGATATATCCTTTTAATTTTACAGTTTAGACTTTATAGACATTAAATGATTGAATTTATGATTGATTTGGCTTTAGCTCATAACTGGGTTCAGAACCTCATCATAAGGGAATTACATAATTTATCACCATCATTACTATATTTAATAATAGATGCATCAATTGATGAATATAGTAATTAGGATTAAATATAACAAATACAATTATGTAATTATCGCCTCTTTATTTCGAGTCCAAATAACAAGATATATACACGAGGGATGCTAAAAAGTTCTCGATCAACCAAGAAGAAAATTACGTCTTTTTCTTAAAATATATGTTAACTAACCTTTTAATAATAAAATATAATATATACGCAGGTAATCCCAATCCGTTAGAGTAGTACTGAGAGTAAAGGCAATGAAGGGATACTTCACACTCCACATATCTTTAGAACTGGAGCCTCACCATCAGATGCAATTTAGCGTCATACTCAGGACACCACGTTTTGAAAGGGGGTGGGTGTATAATCGCTAGCAAAGTTTTCTGAATTTAAAAAAATGTATCATGATTTTTTTCCGTACTTTTCCCTCACGTAGTGTTCATGCATTTCACACGTGATAGACTCAATTTGATTGGTCAGCAATGGATGACACATTCGTTTTTTTGCGAGTTCTCGTTCAGGTGAGGTGTGATTAGAAATGTGATTTAACAGTTAATTTCGTGATACAAAATGTGATAATAGTGACTAGGCCCTGGTAAGATGCATGCGCAGATCAAAATACTCAGTGAAGAACGATAGAGCACTATCTATCGATTTATCTATTGTATTGGCCAGAATGGATGACTCACACTATCTATCGATGTATCTATTGTATTGGCCAGAATGGATGATTCACACTATCTATAGATTTATCTATTGTATTGGCCAGAATGGATGACTCACACTATCTATCGATTTATCTAATGTATTGGCCAGAATGGATGACTCACACTATCTATTTATCTACTGTATTGGCCAGAATGGATGACTTACACTATCTAACGAGTTATCTACTGTGTTGGCCAGAATGGATGACTCACACTATCTATCGATTTATCTACTGTGTTGGCCAGAATGGATGACTCACATTATCTGCAGTATTCATTCATTCATTTTGCACGTGATAGCCATACTTTTCAGAACTTTTAAAATTATTTATCGATCCGGCAACTCTTGGTTGTTTTAGTCACAATCTAGCAAGCAATGTCTATTACATTGTGACTAAAACAACCAATATGTTCTCCCGTGGACTTCTACACATGGATGCGCGAGTACAAGCCAACCAGCAAAAACTTACAGCTACGTGTGAACATTGGATACCAATGTCTAGGACCTGCCAGGAGCGATGACCGATAGGGACGGGTAGCGAGATAGCCATGGGAATCTGTGCTGTCAGAGCAACGTGATGATGATGATGATGATATGCTGTTTGCACGCGATGACCTCTCACCCCAATAAACCGCTTTGCGGGCTAAGCCAGATGACGGGTTTTAAACCTTCGGATAGAGAATTAATCCCCTCTAGCATGTGAAAAGTAGTGTAAGTAGTGTGGTGTAATGGCTATTCTCATGAGAATTGTGTTGCGCTATGCAACACATTCTCATGAGAATAGCCTTCTTTAACGGCACTAAATAGGTATATGTTATATACCTTTCTTACTACTTCTTACTCTGGTCGTCTATTCTTCTGGCCGGCTTCTGATCGTCTATCATCTATCTTGGTCTGGTATATCTTCTAAGGTCTCGTCTGGTCTTCTATTGAGGATTCCGGGTCTGGTTTCTGTTGGGGATCATTCCTTATCAGAAGCCCTGTGTCATTGTTTGTTTTTAGTAATAAACACAAGACTTCGATTTATTGTCACTCACTCTCAAGGCCATCAGCTGTACTGATCGCCATAATAATTTCTACACTACCTTAAAAATGTATTAGGGATCCAATTATTATGTAACAAATTGGACTCGGTGAACCAAGTTAAAATCCTGGACGAGGGTGTTCGCGTTTCACTTTCCGCTGATAATCTTAGGAAAAACCTAAACCTGGATCTCTTCTCAACTACCGCTAAATAGTAGGACAGACTCGGCTTTTTAGCCTTCGTAGGACAAGCAGTCTAAGAAAAGCGTATATCTGAATTCAAAACTGGCAGTTCTACCTCATAAAAACCTGCAGCACTATTATTGACGTGGTATAGATCCGAATCTATGCCCCATGAGGAGTCTAAGGTAAAAGAAGGATGGAAGGAAGAGAAGAAGAAGGAAAAGGGGATGCATGTGGCCGATTGGAATAATTAGAATATCTGTCAAACCAAATTAAGATTATATATATATATATATATATATATATATATATATATATATATATATTATTTAATAGGCTTAGAAAAGGCATGTGGGGATTAAAATAAAAGTTATATAAAAAAATAAAATTCATATAAAAAATGACAAACTCCCATGAGCCTTCACCGGAAGAACTCTCTGACCCCCAAGAGAATCGCTGGGCCATTCGAGTTTAGGCCTTTACTGGGCAAGACACTACTACTGACCAGGGAAAAATTTCCTTGTCGCGTGGTGGCTATGTCCCGCGAATAAAGCCCAAATCATAAAACTACCATTCGTCTTTGTCTCTTCCTTTTTCTTTCCTTGAATTCCTTCTTTTTCAACGCAACCACCAAATAGGATGGGGTAAAAAAGCAATCCATAGGAACACAGGCTAGGAATAACAAGCTACCTTTTAAACCTAAAACGTTAAACCTCTTGCCACCCCACAGGCATGAGTCCACGTTTCTACCATAGTTGTCCTTATCAGAGAGAGAGAGAGAGAGAGAGAGAGAGAGAGAGAGAGAGAGAGAGAGAGAGAGAGAGAGAGAGAGAGAGAAGAGATAGACAGATGATAAAATGTTTCTATTTAACTAATTATGTGTACAATTAAAATAATTCTACATTTTTTATATAGAATATCGACAAGGTATACACTCAGAAACATACCGGATAGTTGAGATACATGAGAACAGAATGAATTATTTTTAGATAGATAGATAGACAGATAGATAGCCTAGACTACTATTAGTGATAAGTTAGATAATCCTGGATAGTATCAAACACACACACACACACACACACACACACACACACACACACACACACACATATATATATATATATATATATATATATATCATTCGCGTATGCTTATAAATTATTTTAAATACATCTATGATAAATATCTATTAGTATATACAATTGATTCTTAAAATTTCATGCGCTCAAAAAATTACCGTTAATTTAATATTATTGACAAAGCAAATTAACTTATTACCTTCTATAATTTTAAATACTTTATTTTATTACATCATATCTGTTTTGAATTTAAGATATCACAAACAAACCCCTTCACTAGTTAACTAAGTTCATATTTTTACTTTGTTTCCAAAAGGAATAAGTTCAAGGTGGACACTTTTATGGTAACAAGTTTAAATATCATAATATACATATAATAATTATATTTATCTTTATATATAGTTCTTTAAAACGTAATACCCTCTTAAATTTACGGTCAGTCTAGAGCTGTTAATATAAGGAAAAATAACACTTTGTCTTCTATAATTTAAATATTTAATTTATAATATTTAATCTATTTGAAATTTAAAAATACTCATAAAATATAGTTTTCTAAAATTATTCATCAATCTTTCTAATATATAATTAAAGATAATCTTTTTATTTATTCACTGATCTATCTAATTAATTTAATATATTTTATATTGAATATATTCAAACCATTTCTCAACAGATATTACAAAGGTAAGAGATTTTATCTTCTCTAATAACTTATAGAATAATTATATTAACTTGATGCTTCAAAGGAGTCTAATAATACACGAGAAAAACTTTATATCAGGGACCCCACTCTCAAAAAGTGTTTTAATACTTTTGACAGGGGTCCTTTGGAAAGGATTTTTAATTTTTCCCCCTCATTTCATTAATTTTTATTTCATCCATTCATTCACTTTACCATTAATTTTTAACTATATATATATATATATATATATATATATATGTTCGATACCGGTCCTCGCCAACTCAGCGTATGAGTAGCACAGGGATCTGTGAGGTAAAGTAAGGAGCTGATGGAACGTAGGTGTGGCGCTCCACCTCAGACGCCAAAACAATCTCCTTGGTCTAGCGCTATTGAAAAGTGGATAGACTCCCTCGCTGACTGGCTGATACCGACATTAGGCCGCCCCGATGACTTTACTTTACTTTTTTAGAGATAGATTGATAGTTAGGTCAAGGGAAAAATTAGAGGGGTGGATAAACACACCCACGCATACAGAGAGAGAGAGAGAGAGAGAGAGAGAGAGAGAGAGAGAGAGAGAGAGAGAGAGAGAGAGAGAGAGAGAGAGAGATTGCTTTGGGCAATCCCCCTTAAATGGTAAGACGTTATCTAGATGTAGCTACCATTACAATGCCTAATTGCTGTTGAAATGTTTCTTTTAAGATTGGTAAATCTGTAATTGCTACATAGAGAGATTTTTGTGCTCATTTCATTTTAAGTCAGAATGATGCTGTTTCGAATAGAAAATCGATACTGCTATAAGTTTTGGAATTAAACTCATAAGTAAAAAGTACCACTGTATTTCATGCACAGGTTTCATTGTACATTGTTTCCACCAACGATAGATGCAAAACACTTCGCATTCGTCATCTCCCAAGAGATAATCGGATACAAATACGTCCACTGGAAACCAGAATAATTCATTACAACCTTCTAACATTATAACATTGACGACTAAAATGTCTAAAGGTTGCACATATCTAATAACAGCTGATAACAGTAGTATTAACCTCTTACATACCAATTCCGATTTTCACACATTGGTGAAACGGCATGTTAACTCCTTATGGAATATTTAAGACCAAAGCTTATTATAATGGAGATTGTGTATTTGTCTATCTGTAACCAAAACTATATCACTCAAGTCAAAATTAACTTTGTTATTTACGTCATATTCTCCATGATTTTATTTTTTATTTAAACCTCAATTATTAATAAAATTAATAAAATTGTTTTACATTATTAATACCTTGACCATATCTACATTTATTTACCTCATACCCCACTTGTATGGATTGGACACAAGGTCTGGTTTTTATGTGGGACCACCCACAAGTCTTGTAGCAAATACGATTAAAAATTGCAACAATTCTAGGTAATTTTGTTAATACAAGTGTCTGCATTTACTTTCGTGTTTGTTCCTTCTTTGTCGGACAATTTGCCTACAGCTACGGAGAAATAAGAGCTCCTTCGAAACCCGTAAATACTCTTAAGTTTCGGCGAGAGTTTAATCCATACCCACGTGCACAGTAGAGTATGGATTAGAGTCGCGCCAACAGAACTTAAACATGCGTCTCGAAAAGGTTACGACATCTTGAAATTCACATTTCTTGTGACGACATGGAAATTCTCTTGGATATATTATTGTGTGATTATTTTGTTGAAACGTTTTTTTTTTTATTATTTATAGTTTTGTCTTTTCCCATTCCCAACTCAAGTACAGAGATAAAGAAAGTTCTTTTTTTATCTTGATACACAAGATTATCTGCGTTTCGGAAATCGATATGCGACAGGAACAAAAATGTTAGTGATCGACGCTATTCGCGGTTATCGAACACTACAATGAAAAATAAATACATAAACAAAACATATCCAGAGAGAGAGAGAGAGAGAGAGAGAGAGAGAGAGAGAGAGAGAGAGAGAGAGAGAGAGAGAGAGAGAGAGAGAGACAGACAGACAGACAGACAGACAGACAGACAGATGAGATTGAATGAAACTGTTTGTATGAATAAAATGCGTGTGTTATATAAAGAAAAAGAGAGAATGTGTGAGTAAAGAGAAGGCAAGAGATATAGACAAAGAACATACACATAGAGAAACACGTGCGCACAAACAAGTATATGTCCAGACATTTAAGAAACCATATGCGCACACTGAGTGACAGCAAGTTTCCTCAGGTTTCCAGGACTCTCCTGAGTATTCTAGTTAATCTTAACAACGGTCTTGTTTGGATACTTTCGATTCTTCTTCTAATTTACAATTTCTCCAGACTCTTTTCAAAACACTTGTGGACCTTTTCAAGAGCGCCGACTACAATTGGTACGAACTTCACCTTCAGATTTTCAGCTCTCTGGCAAGGTCCAAGTTTTTGTCTATCATTTCGTTTTCTTTCATTTTCACTCTGTAATCTTTCTCTTTCTTTTGTTAATTGATAGCTGATCGGCTCTTCTGGCCGGGATTAGGTGATCCGTCTTTATCTCAAAGTCTCGGAGAATGTTATGTGCCAGGTATACTTTGAGTGTTAGTACCTCTTAGGGTCCCTTTTATGGGTCAAATCAATCGGTTCAAAAGTTATTTGCATTCAAGAGAACCGTGTGTAAAAACAACAACAAAAAAATCAACAACAAAAAGCAAAAAAACAAACCAAAAAAACAAAAACAAAACAAAACAAAACAAAAAAACAACGAAAACTCTTAAAAAGAACTACATAAAAATGTAAATATGAACTTATATTTCAACGCAATCTCTAACCTCTAGGTATAAAACAACCCTGTACGGGTTGGAATGCCATTAGAATCAATCAATCAATTAAACTTTTTGAAAACATTCCATAATTAATGCATTTATATTGTTGAATAACCTCAAGCTATGGGCAAAATAATAGGGCAGACTGGGCTTTTTAACCTTGGGTAGGTAACCAGTCTAGGAGAAGGAAAACTCTGAATTTGAAAACCTGAGGTCAGTCGTTGATTGGGTTTGTGGCATTCCTTGATGCACCAATTCTTTCTTATCGACTGTGCCAAAAAGTGTGCATGATCCAACACAAGCCTTCATCACTATAAACAAAACACTGTGTCGGTTGTTCATTGGATGAACCCCTATGCGTCGAAATGGACGAGAGAGTCCATTGTTTGAATAACTAAAAAGATTTTTTCTTTTTTCCCCAAAATTAAGAAGGGTTAATTAGGAATGTTATTCAGAGTTACTTTTAGATGTTTTTTACTAAATGATTCTATCATTTTTTAGACGAGGGTTCCTAAATGTGAAAACTCTTGCAGAACTATAAGAACAGCCTATATATGAATGTAACCTTAGTCTATATGTTACATAATTTATGATTAGTCATGAATTATGAACGTACCTGTAGTTAGAATTTTAAATAAAGTTCGTTAGATTTAAAAGCGGAGATGGGGAATTTTCCATACCAATTTGGGATTATGATTGACATAACGATTATCCCAACATCACCTTCCGCTATACAGACGCGTGAGAATAAGTTTTAGTTTAGTTAGTCAGATTCGACCCGGCTTTCAAGGAGCGTAGACGTTGTTGTCAGCTCCCGGAGTCCACCGCGGCGGAATCATGGGCTGGGGGAAATAAAGCTTTATTATTAAGAACACCGTCTTGTTGTATTAATTAAATATTAAAGACAATGACCAGCATAGAACGAAGAAGAAGACCGACCCTTAATAGAAGCCCCTAGATCAAGCCAAAGAAAATGACCGACGACCTAGACGAAAAAGTAGAAGCAGTAAGCAACGAGTTAGTAAGCAGAAGTTCAATCAAGTAAGAACTATATCTATGTTGGAATATTTTTGGAATATAAGCCGTGCTGCAATCCACCACTTAAATTTATAGACTAAGCGAGGTTACGTGGTTTAAACCTCAGCCAATCAACAGCTCGAATACGTGGTTGTTTAACTATTTAATCGCTGATATTGACAGACGTCCATTTGCACTCATTGACGAACGGACCTGCAACACTGAGGAGCACCATGAACAACCAAAGGAATCTTCATTAATGATCGCGCTCTGCTTAACACAAATGATCTCCGCTGGACAGTGCTCTTGTTTGAAGCTTAAAGGATGGCCACAAAAATCGTAACAATCTGCCTGTCTGTCTCTTCCTTATATACCCAATTTTATAAGGGCTATGTAACATATAAATGGTGTCCGGGTTAGCTCAGTCGGTAGAGCGTTCGACTAGAAGCCACAAGGTTCCTAGTTCGATACAGGCTCTCGCCAACTCAGCGTATGAGTAGCACAGGGATCTGTGTGGTAAAGTAAGGAACTGATGGTAGGTGTGGCGCCCCACCTCAGATGCAAAAACAATCCGATTTTATAAGGGCTATATAACATATAAATGGTGTCCGGGTTAGCTCAGTCGGTAGAGCGTTCGACTAGAAGCCACAAGGTTCCTAGTTCGATACAGGCTCTCGCCAACTCAGCGTATGAGTAGCACAGGGATCTGTGTGGTAAAGTAAGGAGCTGATGGTAGGTGTGGCGCCCCACCTCAGACTGGTCTAGCGCTAGTGAAAAGGGGATTGGCTGATACCGACTTTAGGACATCCCGACGACTTTTTTTAATAACTTTTATATAACATATAAAACATAAAAGAGTCAATGGGGCTTGTTTATTCAATTCATCAAACCATTTAACCTTTTTTTTTTAAAGAAATGAAGCGCCGTTCAAGACTCAACTTTAGTTTTATTAAATTAAACAACTCGATAAAATGCGTTTCTCGTCTTCTGTGCCATCATCTAAAATGGTGTATGAATAATGAGAGACGCAACAAAACATTTAATGGCCCCCATAAAAAATTTGATGGTCGGTAAATGACAGTTATGACACGTCGATAATAAAACAATATCAACAATGACGTTAATCACGGATCAACACAGAGAAAGCAATGACGTCTGCCATTGACAGCAATACTCCAAACTGGCTAATCATTCCTAATAGTTGTGTTAAAAAGTATCAAGATTGAAAATGTATTTACCAGGACAGAAAGAACAATCAATGAAACAATTTTGTTCCTTAATTGTTGATATATTTCTATATACATTTCTTATTGTAAATGTAACATTCTTTATGGGACGAAGTGTTATGAGAATTGTGAGTAGTGTTATGAGAATTGTGTTCAAAAAGTATCAAATCTGAAGCTGTATTTACTAAGACAGAAATGAGTAATGAATGAAACTGTTTTTGTCCCATAATAAATGGTACATTTGTATATACATTTCTTATTGTAAATGTAACATTCTTTATGGGACGAAGTGTTATGAGAATTGTGTGTAGTGTTATGAGAATTGTGTTCAAAAAGTATCAAAACTGAAGCTGTATTTACCAAGACAGAAATGAATAATGAATGAAACTGTTTTTGTCCCATAATAAATGGTACATTTGTATATACATTTCCTATTGTAAATGTAACATTCTTTATGGGACGAAGTGTTATGAGAATTGTTAGTAGTGTTATGAGAATTTTGTTCAAAAAGTATCAAAACTGAAGCTGTATTTACCAAGACAGTAATGAATAATGAATGAAACTGTTTTTGTCCTATAATAGGTGGTACATTTGTATATACATTTCTTATTGTAAATGTAACATTTTTTATCGGGCGAAGGTAGTGTTATGAGAATTGTGTTAAAAAAGTATTAAAACTGAAGCTGTATTTACCAAGACAAAAATGAATAATGAATAAAACTGTTTTTGTCCCATAATAGATGGTACATTTGTATATATATTTCTCATAGTAAATGTTACATTCATTATGGATCTGGGGATGTATTATGTGAAGTATGTTTTAAACGTATCAAAACTGCATTAAAAATTAATGAAACTTTTAGTGACATAGTAGTTACCAAGCTAGTCTTGTAGATCCATTAATACTGAATAGGGAGTTCGATACTCGATGGTTACCCCATACTTTTCATCTTGTATCAAATCCTAGCCTTAATGAACGGGTGTAATAAATAATTTTTTGTATATATATTTCTTATAGTAAATGCAACATTCATTATGGGACGGAGTTGATATTATGCGAGGTGTGCAAAAAGTGTATCAAAACTGATTTACCAAGACAGATATGAGCAACGAATGAAACTAATTTATTGTACATTTGTATATACATTTCTTATACTAAATGCAACATGTATTATGGGACAGAGGTAGTATTATGCGTGGTGTGTTCAAAATACATAAAGACTATAGCTGTATTTCCCAAGACAGAAATAAACAATAAATGAATCTATATTGTCCCATAATAGTTTGTAAATTTGAATATACATTTTTTATACTACATGTAGTATTCATTTGGGGACGGAGGTAGTATTATGTAAGTTGTGTTCAAAATGTATCGATACACAAGCTTTATTTATCAAGACAGAAATGAACAATTGATGAAACTAGTTTTGTCCCATAATATAAAATTTTCAAACCAAGTTTGAACTTGGTTTGAAAATATCATTGGCGAGAAACAGTAAGTGTCGATGGCTTCATGTACACGCTATCTTAACACCCACACACACGCGCGTACACACACACACACACACACACACACATATATATATATATATATATATAAATCAATTTTGCTCTACTTAGGTATTGAGCACTTTTTACTTATTTGCTATTCTCCTAGCGGTTATATGAATATATATATATCTTATATACATGTATATGCATATAAATTGTTTTTTCTTTTGGCCAAATACTGTACCAATAGATTATTTTTTGTTGGTACGACTATCTTGGTCTTTTCTTTTTTTCAAAAATTTTTTTCTCCCCGGTTGATGTTTGGTAGTATATTTTTACAATCAAACTATTTGCTGATTTTTTTCTCACCGCAAGGATTTACCAACACGCTTGGTATATATATATATATATATATATATATATATATACATATATATATATATATATTTTTTTTTTTTGTTTCTTTTTTTGAAGGCAAAATAATGCAGATTCATGTTGAAAAACATATTTATTGAAGAATTCTTAATTTTCGGATAGAATCCATCTTCAGAGAATTTATTATAGAGTTGAAAATGTTCCATCTGTGTTTTTTTTAAATCAACTTGGTTGTAGCGTTGAGTTGGAGATATGAAATTTAGAAGTGGACGTAATCTTCTGTTAAGATTTCAAATTCGGCAGCGTTCGTGTAAGTCCGTTGACTTCAAATCTAATCCAACAGGAATTAAATACCAACGCACATATGCCGGCATACAATGCCATTTTATGTTGACCTTAGATGAATGGGAGTTTAACACTCCTATAAATACGTCAGACGAATAAGTCCCGATAGATATTGGTCATAGTTCATTGTCCAAAGGACGTCAGATTGCTACGGGATTTATCACGGAATTAACCCTCGGTGATAGGAATGCCATAAAAGACTGAGAAACATCACAACAAAACGCCCACACAATGAACCAGCTGTGAATTAAGTTTGTTTGTTTTGTTTTGTTTTACGGCATATCAACCTCAGTGGGTCATTTAATGCCGATAAAGTTTTGAAATAAATCAATTCTTAATGGATAATACAATTTTTTTATAAATACATTTTTCCTATTTAACCCATAGATGGGACCCTAACAGGTACTACCACTCCGGGTCAGAGTGGACCTGGGAGCAATGGTGATGAAGGGGTGCTCCACATTCCCCAAACCTCCAAAACTGGAACCTCACCATTAGATAGAGTTTAACGTCATTCCCAGGACATGTAGACCCGGAGCCACAGCTTTCTAGCACCCATATGATAAAAAGGGGTTGGGGCTTGCCATAATGCCAATAGGGTTGGGAAAATCATATAGGCGCTAGGGCCTGACGTGACAAGCTGATTGATCGCCCGTCTAGCCCAAGATAGGGCCAAAATGGAGTATTGCATGTCATGAACTGCTCATCCACCTGGGCTATATCCTTAAGCATAACAGGTCGCCACCCACGGCCAACAGGTGGCCCCATTGGGGGAGGCTTACCCCTCTGCAGAGGTGTAGTCGGTGCATTCTAACGCCACAGCCGACGGCGGTGTGAATTAAGATGATCAAACTTAGTTTCTTGGTTGGTTGGTTGGTTGACTGGTTGGTTTTTACGACATGCAAACCCTTATTTTTATGCCGGAGACATTTTTTTCGCTTTTAATCTTTAAAAACTTATTTAAAAAATCTATTTAACGCATAGATGGGACCCTAAATGGTCACCAATCTGACCAAGTTCGACACCTCTTAACTTCGACAAGATCCTGTAGTTTCAGCGTAATTTGAACATTAACCAATAAATAATCACTATAATCAAGAATAGATTAGTTTGGCACAAATCAAAATGATTAGAGCGCCTGGTTTTCGTAAGCGGTTCCCCATCTGATCAGGTTCAACGTCTCTTAAATTCGATTCGACAAGAATCGGTACTTCCAGCGTGATTTGAACATAAACAAATAAACAAAAGCTTTATTTGTTTTTTTTTTAAATTTTTATTCGCTAGTTTGGTACAAGGTCATTAGACATTTAGAGAGCCTGGTTTTGTAAGCGGTTCCCCATCTGATTATGTTAGACACCAATTTACGTCAATGACAAGATCAGGTACTTTTAGCGTGATTTGAACATAAGTAAGTAAGTAAATAAATAAATAAATGAATGAATAAATGAATAAGTAAGAACTCTATTTTTCTTAAAATTAGTTAGTTTAGCATAACATCACAAGACAACTGGTTTTTGTAAGCGGTCCCCCATTCGACAAGTTCCGCTACTTTCAGTGTGATTTGCCAATACTTTGCCATACCAATAAGAATGAATGAAAGCGAATTTATTATTGTTTCAATTTTTATTCTTAAGCCTTTTTCTGGATTGTTACAAAGGCAGAAGATACTCACAGCGCTTGATGTTCATGGCTGGCTAATTGGTTGGTTTGTGGCTGGTTGGTTGGATTTTACAGCATTTCAATCCTTGTTGGGTTATTTTATGCCGAAGATATTGCTTTATTCATTCTTGTTCGCTATTATTTTTTTTTCTTCAAACTAAATTTTCAAATTTTAATACTCATTAAAAAAATCTATCCGACCCATAGATGGGACCCTAGCAGGTACTATCACTCCGAGTCAAAGTGGACGTGGAAATAATAGCGATGAAGGAGTATTCCCATTTCCCAGAGTTCCAGAATTGGAACTTCTCCACTAGATACCGTTTAACGTCATACTCAGGACACTGAGACCTTCAACCACCACATTCTTGCACATATATATGATAAAGAAAAGGGTTAAAGCTTGCCATGAGGACAATTGGGTTGGAACAGTCATATAAGTGTTGGGAGTTGACATAACCAGCCGATTGATCGAAGGGGGGCTCTCCAATAGGGTGGGTCGATGTTTCACTTTTTTAAATATATCAAATTGTCCATCTATGCGAAAGTTGTCTGTTAGTATACTGAATACTGAACCAAAAATAGATCTTTTACTGGCACCATTATTTGAGGAAATAGCATCAAAGATCCTCTACTAAAATGCACTAAAAATCCTCGTTTTCTAAAGCTAAATTTTGCAAAAAAGAGGATTTTAGTGGATTTTAGTAGACGATCTTTGATGCTATTTCCTCAAACAATGGTGCAAGTAAAAAATCTAATTTTTGGTATCAGTATTCAATATACTAACACACAAATTTTGCATAGATGGACAATTTGATATTTTTAAAAAGTGAAAAATCGACCTCCCCTACTCTCCAACCACCCGTCTAGTCTAAGTAATGGATTGTTGCATGTCATGGACTGCTCAGTCACCAGGATTCCGTTCTTAACCATCACGGGTCACCAACCGGTGGTTCCATTGGGGGAGGATTTTACCCCTGCAGAGGTGCAGTTGGTGTATTCTACAGCCCCAGACGACAGGGTGGTTGGTGTTCATATAAGGATTGAACAGGATTGATGTTGCCTATTTTTTTCCCTTGATCAGATCACAGTTGATGACTTTCAGGACGACTTCACCGCACGTCAGTGTCAATGAACCATTTCGTTGCCGTTAACCGGAACAGCAACAAATTAGTGATTCGGATGCTAGTTCTCCGATTCTGCCAGTTCAACACACACACACACATAGAAGCCCGAAACTGTCCTCAAATCGCTGTCCTTTTTTTGTTGTTCTCTATTCTTCCTCTCACTTCCATTATCGTCAGCTCACCCGGAATTTGCATCCCGGGGTTCAATCGAGCAGCTAAATGTCAAACCAACATGCATTACGCATTGTGCTCCTCCGACAGGAATATGCAACTAGACATACACTGCATTATTAATAGTAACTTTGCGCGTGAAAATAATGTGGAAGGCTTTTAATTATTAACTATTATAAGTATTAGCGCCATGTGAAATGTACACAGCCACATCCAGGATTGTAAGCCTACTTAGGGAACCCAGAAAGGGGAGGGGTCATATATTTTCAATGAATAATATTATGTAATAAACAGTAAAAACAAGAATTCCTAAATAGATAAATTCATCATAGATGATGAAGCCGACGTTTCGGTGTTTGAAATTTTCATCAGGACGGAAAAATTGTTGTCTGAACAGTGATCCTTTCAAAAGAGTAACAATAAAAAAAAAAAACAAAAACAAAACATTTTATTTAGTTAATATATATATATATATATGCCGGGCCAGCGATTTCTACTCCGATTACCCTCTCACCGACCGGGATGATGTATATATTTACCAACCTCTCCGCACGAGTAGGATGTGACACAAGGTCAATTTCCTGAGCGGAGTTTAATTTGTTTGAATTCAGAGGTTTCCTTTTCCTAGACTGGTTACCTAGCCAAGATTAAAGAGCCAAGTCTGTCCTACTATTTACCTATAGCTGGAGGGAGAATATTTGGATTCATACCTTTTCCAAGTTTATTAGCGCCATGTGAAATGTACACAGCCACGTCCAGGATTTGAACTCGCATCAACGAGTACATTTTCTACGACTCTAACCATCACACTACGCGCCCCCACACCCGGGAGATATAAGCCTACTTAGGGAACCCGGAAAGGAGAGGGGGTCATATATTTTCCATGAATAATACTCCATGTAATAAACAGTAAAAACAAGAATTCCTAAATAGATAAATTCATCATAGATGATGAAGCCGACGTTAAAACGTTTCGGTGTTTTAAATTTTCATCAGGAAGGAGAAATTGTTGTCTGAACAACGATGGAAATCTTTTCAAAATAAAACGGAGATGAGAAAGTGTATAGTGAAAAATGTTCTTATCCGTTGGCAGAGTTTGTTTTTGAAAAAAAGTGACGTGATTGGTACAAATGGAGACGTTTGAAATATGTTTTATTTTCTAGATACTGTCGGATTTACCTCCATATTTTCCTTCAATATATATATATATATATATATATATATATATATATATATATATATATTTTTGCCCCCCCTACTAGCTACTATTCGTAGATTTCTCCAAGGCATTTGATTCCATACACAGAGGGAAAATGGAACAAATACTACTAGCATACAGTCATAATAGCCAAATGACGTTTTGTTAAATTTTTCTTTCCTTGAAAGTATAAATATTACCCTGTTTATAATTAATCTATTAGTTATTTTACATTGATCTTTCTTAGCGATTTGTAAAAAGCCTTGTATAAATCTATAAGTTTGCATCAACATGAACATGCACTGTGGATATACAGGATATATTAATGATCTCAAATAGAATTATACCCTATATTCCAGTCAGCTGGATACTTTTACCTATATATATATATATATATATATATATATATATATATAATATATTGAAAAATGGAATTGAATCCAAGAATTATGTTTAAAGATAAAAGGAAATAAAATGTGCTATGGATAAAAATTATTTATTGGAAATTTTTTATTTGGAAACACAAATACTTATTACTAATGTCGGCATTCCAATAAACAATTTTTATCCATTAACATTTTCTTTTCTTTTATCTTTAGACATATATATATATATATATATATATATATATATATATATATATATATAGTAAAAAATTAATATATATATGTTAATATAAAAATTATTAAAAACAATATTAAAATAAAAATTAATATATATATAAATAGTAAAAATTAATGTTTAATTTTACCATAGATGGGACCATAACTGGTGCTATCACACAAGGTTAGAGTCGACCTGGCAGTAATAACAATGAAAGGTTCTGGAAGTGCACCAAATGTAGTTTAGTGTCTTACCCAAGGAATTTCCTATTTTGCAAGAAAAAGATTCAATGACCAATGTATTTCTTGTTTTGCAATCTGACACGAAAAACCCGCCATCCATTGATTCTACTACAATTTCAAGGACATCCTATTTGAGTCATCTCAGTGAAATAACGCCCTTCCTGAAGGGCTCGGTATGGAGCAGTGACCCCGGCACTAAATCGCCAGTCATTCAATGAATAAAACATGAATTTGGCATTTCTATCGGCTCTGTGAGTGTCGGAGCTTCTGTGTTTGGCCGATAGGAAATGGCTTTAATCCGAATGCGTCTGCCAGCCCGTTCGTTTCCTGGCTTAGATCAAACGGATAAAATCCAGACAATTAATCTAATATACGATGCGTTGAAAATCTTGTCACGTTCACTTAGAGAAACAAGTTACCAGCTGAGCTATGCCGCCTGTCAAGAGAAGAAACGAAGCAAATAAATAAATAAAATGGCCAGAAAATTGCCAAAATAAACGTGAGGCGTGACCTTAAAAATGTGTACACTTGGACGAGTTATCTTCCCCTTTTTTTGCCATCGGTGCTAATGATCGATGTTCAAGTCCCAGGCTGCCCTGTTGGCGGGGCTTAGAACATGCTCATTGTAAGACCCTACCACCCCCAGAAGTTCACTAAAAATATTTAAGTTTCCAAATTTATTACTAAAAAAAAAGAAAAATTGTTTATAAAAAATAAACAGTAAAACATATTACAACACATAATTCAGGAACACTAATCTGCATATTGATATTAAAAATTTGATTTTGATAGATATGGGATTAATATTGTTGATTTCTAATCGTTTGGTTTTTATCTTAATGAATATGAGCAAAAATCTCGGGGATGAATCTTAAAAGAAATAGTTTAACAAGAGAACATAACTGTAATTTTATTCTTTACTTCCTATCTTAACTAAATAGTTAAATTAGGAAAATTTAGCAATGAGAGATTGGGGTGATGGAAGAGTAAGTTTTAGTTGTTCTATTTTTCGATTTTACCCCCCTCTGTGTCAAATGTTTTTATCTGCATTCTTATTTAGTTTCATTAGCCTTTCTAATTTAATATAATATTTTATTTCATTAAAACTTAAATACTTGCACCCGGAGGATGCATATATTTGCTAGTATTTTTAATACAAATATTCCACAGAAAGTCATATGATATCAAGAATTCCTATCTAATACAAATAATTTTCAAACAAATTTATTTGACAATTAGATGGAACTCTAACAGGTACTACAACACCGTGTCAGAGTGGGTCTGGGTGAATTTTCTATTTTAGGCACCAAAGACTAAAATAGAAACATCAGAGAATTTGATGCCAAATATATAAAGTTTGAGATTCTTAATACTCGGAATGCAGAAATTCTGATATTTTGATGAAAAATTGTTAAACCATTGAGACATTTCTAAAATGTGAAAAATTATGAAAAATAAAATACTCCTAGTTTTATATAGGGTTTTTAGTTTGTTTTTGTTTTTTTATTGATAGTTTTATTCATAGATTTTCCTATCCAATTATCTATTGGATAGGAAGATCTACAAGTAAAATAATAATTGAATTCCCTTTCGCAAATTGATGGATGCTTTCATCGTATAAGTATTTTCAGAATACCAAAACATGAATCTCATTCTGTGTTAAAGTTAATAAAATTTATGGTAATTCTGTATTTAAGGTTTTACCTGGGAATCAATTGATTTATTGGTTTATTTTAACGGCATGTAACACGTATGGGGTTATTACTATGCCTAAAGGTTGGGGAATCGCGTTCATTATACTTTATGTCTAGTTTGTTTTGTGCAGTTGTTTCTTATGTGTTTTTCTTTCGCACACAAATATATGACATCAAGTATTCAAATGATTTGTACATAGTTGTAAGGTTTTAAGAATTCCTATCTAATACTAATATTAAACTTATATGTTTTCAAGTAATTATTTCTACTAGCAAAGAAAAAAGAAAAAGAAAAAAAACACCCTCCGGGCGATGTAAAAGTTAATTTTTGAAAGATATTGCCTGAGCGGGTTGTTCAAAATTCAGTGTCAGAGGGTTTGTATCATAAGTAAGCGAAACCATCAAATTTATTAAAGGAGAAAAAAATAAATAAATAAAAATAAAATAAAATAAAATAAAACAATTTTAAATGAAAACTTTTTAGTTAACTTCTTGTTACTGAAAAAAAAGGGCAAGAGTTAAAAAAAAAACAATTTTTTAAAATTGCTAACTCAAATTCTGAGTGTATATAACACAGTTTAATTTTTAATTTACTAACAATTTTGACGATAAATTAAATACTCATTAATAGACTTGAGAATATTGTGACGTAAGCTGTGATGTAATTTTGGTTACAGACAGAAATACACCCAATCTCCATTATTAATAGATGTAATAATAATCATTTGTTCGCAGACATTTGTATCGTTTCAAGTAAAATAAGAATAACAATCCTTTGCAAAAAATTATAGATTCAAGTAACTATTCTTAACTTTTTGCCTACCAAATTCCCCCTATGACTGTACCAATTTTTTCTAAGTATTTTCTACCTGTATGCTGCGATATTTCAAAGTTCACTATCTATTCACCTCAGAACCCATTCGATTCAAATAAAGTCCAATCATTATTGTAATCTGAGTCCTTCTGCTCAAGTATAATAAACTAACCATTTGTACTTTGCTTTACAGTAGGATAGCAGTTGTGGGCGTTTGATGTGGTTTGTTTTGTTTTATGGCATATCAACCTCGGTGGGTCATTTAATGTCAACTAAATTTTGGATTCGTAGTGATAATTTGGCAGAAAAACAAATGTATATATGTATAGATTTTAACTATTGTTCAGTTACTCATAATTTTTTAGTACAATCCCACTTCTTTTAGGTAATATAAAATCCTGGATGGTCTTATTTTCGTGTAAAGTTTTTTCAAATTACTTGCTTGGTAGTATTTTGTTCGTACTAGATCAAAGTCTACACCCTCTAGCAGTATATGTTTCACTGTAAGTCTCTCTTGGCATGTAGTGCATATTGAGGATTCTGTCCTCTAGTAAATGATGATGGGTGATCTAGGTGTGGCCTATATGAAGGCTGGTCAGCACAACATGTTCTCTTCTATTTTGTTGTATTTTAAGTTCCATTCTCCAATGGTAGGTTTTATATCTTGAAGTTAGTTATTGAGGTTTGTTTGTTGTGGGAGAATCGCTGTGAATTGATTAATGTAAGCAAAGAGTTAAGACAAATATTCTGCAGATAGTTACATGGTATCAAGTATTTTTACGGAATGCAAAATAATTTTCAAACAAATCTATTTGATCCATAGATGGGACCCCAACAGGAAGTTGGGAGTAATGGAAATGAACGGTTGACTCCACACTCACCATATTTCCATAACTGCAGCCTCACCATTAAATACGGAATGGAAAAGGGACGGTTAGCGAGTGAGAATCATAGGAATCCGTGCTAATAGATAATAAGCTAAACATTCCGGATATATTAACTTTATGTGGTTTCCAGTTTATTACATTTTTTATTCCAGAAATGTGCAGGGAAATATAATGTTAATATGAATAGGAATCAAATGTGCAGGTGCAATACTCCACCTTGGCCCTATCTTGGGCTAGACGGGCGGTCGGCGAGGCCCCCTCCGATTATTCGGCTGGTCACGTCAAGCCCTAGCACCTATATGATTTTCCCAATCCTATTGCCCTTATGGCAAGCCCCAACCGTTTTTATCATATGGGTGATAGAAGGCGGTGGCTGCGGGTCTACATGTCCTGGGAATGACGTTAAACTCTATCTGATCGTGAGGTTCCAGTTTTGGAGGTTTGGAGAATGTGGAGCACCCCTTCATCACCATTGCTCCCTGGTCCACTCTGACCTAGAGTGTTAGTATCTGTTAGGGTCCCATCTATGGGTTAAATAGAAAAATGTATTTATAAAAAAAATTGTATTATCCATTAAGAATTGATTTATTTCAAAACTTTATCGGCATTAAATGAACCACTGAGGTTGATATGCCGTAAAACAAAACAAACCAAACCAAACCAAATGTGCAGTTCTTCAAAGCAGTAACGGCTAATCTGTTTTTAGTAAGACTAGCTACGAATACCTCGTGTAGTTAGTATCTTACTATTTATACCTTTCAAGTCCAACTTTTTGAAGGGAACGTATCCTCCCTCACAACACCTCCCCTTTTGAGATTTCACTTTCTCTGTAAGCCAACCTTATGTTTTTTGGGATCGATGTCCAGGGTTTCTGTTGGATTTCTTTTCCTTTTACTAGTAAATCTATTCTTTTCCTTTTAAAGATCTCAAATCATCGTGTCACTGAAGTGTTTTGACTGAGTTATCAAAAACAATATTAAAATCCAGAATGATTAACAATAAGGTTTATTAACTTTTGTACAGGGAAATATAATAAGGATAGGAATCAAACGTGCAGTTCTTTAAAGCAGTAACGGCAAATCTGTTATTAGCAAGACTAGCTACGAATACACTCGTGTAATCTGTATTTTGACATTTATATCTTTCGTTGGACGAGTCCAACTTCTTTTAGGGAAAATATTCTCCCTCGCAACATTTACTAAAAGTAAGTTTCAGTCATTTGCTTCCTTTTTTTTGGATGGTGAATGTAAAAAAATTGATTATCAGGTTTAATTGTAATTAAATTCTTACTGTTGTGACTGAGTTATCAAAAACAATATTAAAATCCAGAATGGTTAACAATTAGGTTTATTAACTTTTGTACAGGGAAATATAATAAGAATGGAATCAGACATTCAGTTCTTTAAAGTAGTAACGGTGAATCTGTTATTAAAAAGAATTGCTATTGAATACATTGTGTAGTCAGTATCTTACTTAATTCAAGCCTTTCTTTGGATGAGTCTCCAGTGTTGGCTTAATTGATAATTATTTAAACCTGCTACGTGTGTTACAGCCTGTCATCACCTTAGATAAATAATGGACCTTTCCGCTTTGATTCATAAGATATGAATGCATGTGTTCAAATATAATTTGCTGTCATCACCACAGATAAATAATAGCGTTGTAATTGTAAGGAAAGACAGCTTTGTGACTGACCTATAAAACAACATTACAATCCGGAATAGTTAACAATAAGGTTTAATACATTTTGTACTGGGAAATATAATAAGGATAGGAATAGAATGCACAGTTCTTCAAAGCAGTAACGGTTAATCAGTTGTCAGCAAGACTAGCTACGAATGCCACGTGTAGTCAGTATTGCTATTTATGCCTTTCATCGGACGAGTCCAACTTTTTGCAGGGAAATTATTCTCCCTCACAACAAGATCTTTACAAATAATTTCACCTAACCTTGACAATCAATATACCAAAGAGTTCATTTGTATAAATGACAGACAGCAATTTTCTCCTCATCTTCAAAAGGGCCCAATATGATTGCAAATATCGTTATTTTCCCAGTTTAAAACCCAATGAGAGAGAAAGGAACCTAATCGAACTGCAATCCCCAAAGCGTAAAATTAGTTAAATCACGAATCGGTATTATTAGCTAGAATCAATTAAATTGCCAACTTTTCGTCGTTAATATATTCGTTCATTGAGGCACACTCTAAAATTCAATGGCTCCGTATCTAATTGATACTATAAATAAAGTCGTCTTGGGCTCCGGCTAGAAGACAAATGGAAGCGATGATATCGGATCGTAATTATTGCAACAAAGTTCATTACTTTATATAGAAGCTAAATATTTCATGTCGAGTAATGATTGCCGGCAAAAATATGGGATCGTTCCTGGGGTGAGTGAATGGCAGGATTTTGGGGCGAAATCCAATAATGACCGTGACGAAATAATAGATTGTTTTGGTCAGTAAACTTACAGCCCCGGGGTTTGAAAACCAGGGAATGGTCGTGGATAATCGGTTGGCATTAAAAAATATACATCATCATCATCATCATCATCATCATCATCATCATCTCGCGCTGCTAGCACGTATTCCCATGACTCTCACTCAGCAACCGTCCCTATCGGACATCGCCCCTGGTAGGTCTTCGGCACGACACCCAGAATCCGCAGAGATAGGTAAACATACAGAAACACAGACACAGAGATAGATAGATAGATAGATAACCTTTTTGTTTATCTAAGTTGAACCTGTGAACAATTTAAAAAAAATATATTGATTTTATACACACACACAAAACACACACACACACACACACACACACACACATATATATATATATATATATATATATATATATATATATATATATATATATATAATAGATACATGCATACATACATACACCCCCATGTAATATGTACAACCTTTCACATATTATTTCTTTCTAAAATATTTTTTTCTACAAAAACAAAAGGGGAGGGGAGAGAAAGAACATAGAGGAATAAAGGACGGGGAGGGAAATTAAGTAGAACTGATAAAGGTGGTGGGAGGGAGAAAGGAATAGAAGGAATAAAGGAGGCGGGGGAATAAAATAGATCGAATAAGGGAGGGTGAGAGGAGGAGATAAAGAAATAGAACAAATAAAGGAGGGGAGAGAAAGAGAGAAAATAAAACGAATAAAGGAGGAGGGGAAGAAAGAGGATAGAATAAATAAAGGGGAGGGGAGAGAAGGAAAATAGGACGAATAAAGTAGGGACGAGAAAGTTAATAGAATAAATAAAGAAAGAGAGAAGAGAGAGGAGAGAGAGAGAGAGAGAGAGAGAGAGAGAGAGAGAGAGAGAGAGAGAGATAAAGAGGGGAAAGAGAAAGAGAATAGAACGAATAAAGTACGGGGGGAGGGGAGAATAGAATAGAATGAATAGGGAGGGGAATGACAAAGAATAAAAAAACGAATAAGAAGAGAGAGAGAGAGAGAGAGAGAGAGAGAGAGAGAGAGAGAGAGAGAGAGAGAGAAAATAGATAGAGAGAGAGAGAGAGAGAAAGAGAGAGAGAGAGAGAAGAGAGAGAGAGAGAGAGAGAAAGAAATAGAACAAATAAAGGAGGGGGAGTGATAAAGCAAAAAAACGAATAAAGGAGAGAGAGAGAGAGAAGAGATAGATAGATAGATAGATAGATAGAGAGAGAGAGAGAGAGAGAGGAGAGAGAGAGAAGAAGAGAGAGAGGGGGGGGGAGAGAATTGAAGGAAGATAGAAAAGGGGAAAAAAGGACAAAAGAGAAAGACTCGAATTGAAAAACGATAGACTTAAAAGATTAATGAAATGGTTAAGAAACAAGAAACGGAATCAGTAAACAGAGAAAATCAGAGAAAATCAAAGAACGAAGGTTTTGGTGAAGCAAAGAATCATGTAACAAGTATCGACTAATCATTGTAAATGCAATGCCAAACCAGAACCAACAAAACAATCCAATCTTCAAAATTTGAAACAATTTTTCATCCCCGTGATTTATCCAACGTCATTTTTGTCACGTAAGCAAATCAAGAAATAAAAAAAGATCGCTGGAATCTTATTTGAGAAAGAAGAAGTTATAAGAAGAAAGAAAAAAAGAGAGATAGAGATATCTCTTGTTTCCACAATTTGATTTTTGGGTTTTCCTGAAAGAAATGGCATCAGTACATTTTCCCATGGTGCTAAAACATAAACAAAACATCAATGTGTGTCCATTTAAATACAATTACTTCGGTAGCGTCAGAGAAACAAGGAATTTGAAGGATCTACGCAGTTTTCGGACAGTTAGGGGAGATGATGCTTTGGAAACGGATATTCAGAAATCAGGTTGGCTTCGCGAGGTGATGTTTCAGTGCAAACAAGTAATACATACGAGAGCCGCTGCCACCGGTTTACGCTAGGATCGCAGTGGTAGAAGAGCCGCTGTGGGTGGTTTAAAGTAAGTCAAGAATTAAGCACCTGCAGGTACCTGTAAGAAACCGAATATCAAATTGGCTTGATTCGGCATTAAATCACCCGAAAAGGGTTAATATGACGTAAAACAAACCAACCAATAAAAACAACCAGCTTATAGGAGGTGTCACACGTCGGGACACACCAGTTATGAAATGTAAAGCTCCTATATTAAAATTGGAAGGCTTAAAGTAACCTCCCAGTGTGGGTACATGTGTGTACATAAGATATTCCGACAAAGTTGTAAAACAATAACAGACTTTATTCCGTGAGCATACAGAAAATACATCCAGGACAAATATATGAACTTGCATAAAGAAAGTAGGTGTAGGACTTGCATTGTAAGGAATGTCACTTACTGGTAGTTCTGTGGATATTGAGAACATGCGTTTATGCAATGTGTAGTCGTTGCCGTCCCGAGAGAAAAAAGACAGAATTCAGAATTCTCGACTATTGCATAAATCTCTCGCTCTCTACTGGCGAACTTCACCCATGCTCAGGTCACTCGTGCTGACCAAACTGGTTTGTTTAATTTCCCTATCATCAACACGGTTAGTTTTGGGCATAATTCGATTCGTTTTAATGCATTTAATTCTTGGAACACTGTTCAGTCGGTATTGTTTGATGAAGAAAAGGAGGAAAAGGTGAAGCTTGTTTAGGTAAATTATTTTGTCCTTAAAAAACTTTTGAAAAAGCATTTTATTGCCTCTTATAAACAACAATTTGCATTTAGATTCTCACACGGCTAATTTGTCTCATGATATATATCTATATGTTTGTGTTGTCTGGTGTGTCTTGTATCGTTTCCTGTGAGCGTCCAAGAGTGGTCATGTCCATGGGCTTAGCTTCACGCTATTAGGCATGGCCTCCCTTCAATAGTAGTTTAACAAAAATAAAGTTTTTCTTTTACTTATTCTTTATAACTTGTACCTACTATTGATAAATAAATTTCTTCTTCTAATTTTTCTTCTTCTTCTTATCGGCGAACAACTACAGCAAGGAAAGACAACCCTATTGACCTTATGTCCACCCAGAATTACCGTTTTACTGACCCAACACAGCCAACCAGAAAACCAAACTCCAAGTTTCCATTTTTTAATTTTAATTTTCATTCTTCTGAGATTTTTTCTCCCGTTTTTCACTCTCTTTATTATTTTCCCTTGTGCTTTTCAATCAGACTTTGTTCCTTTCTGTAAACTCTACTTTTCTTAAACTTCTCTTATTCCTCTCTTCTCTCTATCATTCTTCTTTTGTTCCTATTACTTTTTTAACGTATTTTTTCTTTCGACAATTTATTCAAGATCTAAATTAATTGAATCAAGAAATAAGATAAAAACAACAATATTTGTACGGATGAAGATAGGTTCAATTTACATTATTATTATGTTTGGTTCGATTCAAGTTACCATGGAAGCATTAGAGAACGATCTGAAACTTTTTTTGTTATCGTTTGAAGCGAATATATGCTTAAGAGAAATAAGATGCAAGGATTTATTAATCTAAATGTGTTTTGTACTTATCTAATTTACCGCATTTTTATGAGAAAAAAATGACTGAAAATTATTACGTACTATTATTAAGTATATCATTCTTTAGTTTATTTAGTGAGATAGCTATTATTTCTTTCTCCCACCCTTTCTTTCTTTAAATTATTTTTCCTTATATTCGTTCTTTCTTTCTTGCTTTCAAAATGTTCCTTATAATTATTTCTTTCAAGATATTTTTTCTTTCAAGATATTTCTTCCTTATGCTTTTCCTCCCTTTCTTTCTTTCTTTCTTTCTTTCTTTCTTTCTTTCAATACTTTGCTTCTTTCTACTCTTTCTGTTTTTCTAGAACCTTTCTTTATACTTTTTTTCTTTATTCTGTTCCGTCTTTCTTCAACCCTTTTCCTCTTACTTTTAAATTTTCTTCAACTCTCTCTTTTGTCTTTCTTCAACATTTTCCTACCTCCTACTTTTCTGTCTTTCTTTAAATATTTTTCTTCCTTTATATATTTATTTTCTTCCTTCAATATATCCATTCTTTCTACTTTTTTCAACATTTTTTCTTCTTTTTAAGTATTAAGTTAAAGCGACAATTCTTCCAAGGCGTAGTCGTATCAATGCTACTGTACGGCTGCGTCCGTCACAAGGTCAATTTCTTAGGTGGGGTTAACAGGTTTAAATTCAGATTTTTCCTTCTTCTAGACTAATTACGTAGCGCTATGTGAAATGCAAACATCCTCACCCAGGATTTGAATCCGGGTAAACGAGCCAATTACATAAGTCTCTAATAATGATACCACGAGCCTCCACCGAAAATATATACAAAAACGATAGCAACACAAGCTGGAGTCCCTAAAGCAAACATAATCTTCGGCCTCTTATAAACATAAAAAACATTTCCAGATGTTCCTATTTATTATTGGTCATGACATAATACCATTACGCTATTTACAGATAGAAGCAGATTGACAGGCAAAAAAACAAAAACTAAATAATATAAGATACATCGTTATTTAGCATAATTCGATGAAATATTGGAAAGACAAATGACTCGAGGCCCTATAATACAGTCAAGTACTGACAAAGGCAGACACACGCTGTGAATATATATATATATATATATATATATATATATATATATATATACATATATACACACACACACACACACACACACACACACATATATATATATATATATATATATAGTGGTAAGGGATAAACGAATATGCATAAATGCATAATTTTGGAGATGCTATGTATAATGGATGAATGTATGTATAACTGCACATACAAACACACAAAGACTCTCATGTATATATGAAAAATCTGGTTGAAATATTTCGCTAGTGGTTTAACGTCATCAGATGAAACATTAATTTAAGTTTAATTCGTCCCACTCGTAACTCAATTTCCTCGTATCAAATCAATTTTCGCCATTGAAATAAACTGAAATGTCATTAATCCATTCTAGCCCATACCCAAATACCGTATTTCTTGTAACTTTATTCTGTAATAAAAAATATAGTACTGTATTGTATAAAAACATAATAAAATAGAATCTAATGAATTATGTGCTGTAATATGTTTTAATGGTTATTTTTTTATAAATAATATTTTTCTTTGGCGTAATAAATTTTGAAACTTAAATGTAGTTTCAGAACTGACTAATATAAGCGTAACTGAAGCTCACTCGTTCTTAAAATTTTAACTCACAACACAAAACAAAAAATCGATCGAGTAAGAACTCGTAACTCGATAAACTTATAAGTCGAGGGACTCGTAAGTCAAGGTACACTATATATATATATATATATATATATATATATATATATATATAGAGAGAGAGAGAGAGAGAGAGAGAGAGAATTCGCAGATGAGATGATATAGGAATAATAGTACAGAAAATATACGAAGAGAGATTCAATATTAATGGTAAATCTGAACAATTCTCAAAAGGAAAAACTGACCCACCCAAGACAAAGAACAAAACAAACGACAAGTTTACTGTTTTTAACGCGTAGCCTTGCTAATTGGGAGGATGAATAACAGTAGTGGTACTATTTAACCCATAGGTGGGGGATGAAGAGTTTCATGTTTCCCAAGGGTATTACTCCGACTGTGAACGTAATAGGGTGACTGGAGTTCGAACTCGCTTACTCCGACGTCACAGTCCAGAACGTGAGTCACTACGCCATAGGCATTGCCCAAATAGTAAATACGCAGTGACCGAAAAAGATATACGTAGCACTGAAAGATAAGATGTCTGCAAAAGCAAGAGAATACAAGGAGGAATAAAAAGTGTTACATAATAATTGGACTCCTAATACATTTTTAAGGTAGTGTAGAAATCATTATGGCGATCAGTACAGCTGATGGCCTTGAGAGTGAGTGACAGCGTTTGACCTCGATCTCATCTTGCGTTCTGGGAGAACGTTCGTGAGAACCGGAACCCCATAGAATGCCCTCTTCCGGTTTAAGGATACTAAGTAAGTAAGAGTCAGTTAGAAGTTAGAAGCCGAGCTAGCAAGATGTAAGGATCCGCGCGCATTGTCTGGTCTGGGGATTTATGAATAAAGTAACATCAACATAAATCGAAGTCTTGTGTTTATTACTAAAAACTAACAATGACATAAGGCTTCTGATAAGAAGTGATCCCCAACAGACTCGGAATCCTCAATAGAGACCAGACGAGACCTTAGAAGATATGCCAGACCAAGATAGATGATAGACGATCAGAAGCAAGGCCGGCCGGAGGAATGGACGACCAGAGTAAGAAGTAGTAAGAAAGGTATATAACGTTATATGCTGATTTGGCTTAGTGAAAAGACCAGTATATAACATATACCTATTTAGTGCCGGTAAAGAAGGCGCTATACAACAAAAGGGGTAGAATTAAAAAATTTTGAGATAAAATTCTGGGCTGGGTGTGTAGTGGCTGAAAAGGTTCCTTCTAATGACGTTAAACTACTAGTGAAATATTTCAACCAGATTTTCCATGAGAGTCTGTGTGTTTGTATGTTCAGTTATACATACATTTATCTATTATACATAGCATCTCCAACATCATGCATGCATTTATGAATATTCGTCTATTCACTTACCAGTAATTAAAAAGGGACGTTTTGTTGAGTTGATACTGCTAGCAGGTAGACTCGTATATTTGCATAAACACATGTAGCTATATAGGATGGTTTGGTTTGGTTGGGTTTTACGGCATGTTAACCCCTTCGGTTATTTTATGCCGAATACTTATATTGGTAATTAGGTATTCAAAAATGTATAGGGGTTTATTTGTTGTAATCAAGTTTTCTGTTGAGAATTTTAACATCAAGAGAGTAAGTGGGCGATTTTTGTAGATCTATGAACTTACATCCTTGATAAGAGGCCGGTTCTTTTCAAAAAGTTTAATATCCTCTTGGGATCTATTTTTCCAAATAGTTTGTCCATGCTGTCAACATTGTAGAACTTTCTTCGAGTGTGGGAGAGGTGTGTGCATTCAATCAGAATATGTTTTATTGTGTATCGATTTCCACATGAACATTTAGGTGGAGGTTCTTCTTTTAAAATGAAGGAGTGGGTTAATCTAGTGTGGCCAATGCGTAGCCGGGTGATAGTGGTTTCTTTTCTTCTGGTATTACAAGGATCAGGTGTCCCTTCTTTTAAGTTGGGATGTAGTTTATAGAGTTTGTTGTGGGGATTTTAATTCCATAATTGCTGCTATATAGGAGATATATAAATGGTGATCTGGAGAATTAAGTAGTTGCTCTCTGTCGCGACAGTATTTATCATCATGGATCGGTCTGCGAATGGAACTAGCAAAAATAGAACAGAAAACTGTATCACCAGCAGACAACATGAAGGTGGTCAATCTTATGTCTCCAAAGTTTTAAAAAGAATAAAAGATGAAGTGACATTTGAACTTAAAAAAGATGCTGAACATACACGTTATAACACTCATCAACAAGACCCCTAAATATTTACTGAGATGATAAAGATACCTTTTTGATAACTTTGAAATGAAAGTGAGATATACAATACAGCAGTATTATTAGCGTTATTCGGACTATTGTCCCCATCTTCATTGTTATTTGTACAACGTTTCGGCCGATATACCCTCCGGCCTTCTTCAGGTATTTCTTGTGGGACTCGGGAACCTTCTCGGACTCGGGAACCTTCTTTTCGAACTCGGGAACTTTCTTGTCGTATTCGGGAGCCATCACGACAAGAAATACCTGAAGAAGGCCGGATGGTATATCGGCCGAAACATTGTACAAATAACAATGAAGATGGGGACAATAGTCCGAATAACGCTAATAATACTAATCTTCAAGCCTCATCTCAAACATTCAGAGAAATAGTACAATACAGCAGGTCAATTAGTTAAAGACTAAGAGAATATCAACTGGTTTGTGCTTAGACTGCATATACAATAAAACATGTTCCCACTGAATGAATTGATCTGGCCCCAACAAGTGAAACATTTTATAGCCCAAGAAAAATGAAAGAACAGTTTAAAAAGAACTAAAGTAGATGCAAGTAGGGTCTATATGGAAAAGATTGAAGATCTGACAAATAAAAACTATAAACAATATCAAAATATCTAAATATATATGACCAAAAATTACCGAACGAAAGCAACTGCACAGAATTGTATGCAATAAATAAGTAGTTGAAGATATTAAGAAATTGAAACATAGAAACTTTTATCAAAATTACTTGATTCATCATTAAAAGATCCAAAAACGAAACAACCAACTTAAATTTTTAGTAGTAATTAAATTTTGAGTCTTGTTCCCAGGTTTGCGGTTGTATATCAGTACGACGTTTTAGTAAAATAAATACCTTCTTTTGAGGGAATCGGGTACAGATGTTACATAATTCGTGGGTAGCCTATGAATTATGTCTGTAAGTGTAGTAAAATTCAACCAACGGTATGGTAAATATAAATTACCATTGACCGTTGTAGGAAGTTGCAAAAGTGATTGACTAGGCAATTCAACTTCTCTGACCTGGACACCGATTGCTGATTGGCTGAAAGCGAGCGTGTAGCCGTTAGTAGAAAGGAGCAAATGCAAGGGTCCTTTGTTCCTAAGATGCCATTTTTTCAACACGCGGTTGAAAACACTTTGGGTTTCGGGCTTTTGATAAAGAATAAAGGCGTCTTGTAAAACATTTAAGTCTTGCTTATTTATTACCAACCACGAAATGAGCACAGACAATCCAGCCCAGAAGAAGGAAGGAATCAGCCAAGAAGAAGCGGATGGCAACTACGAAGCCGCACCAATAAGAACCCAACTCCTCCCCCTCACTCCTCTCACCATTTATATACCCGAGTTAAACGAGTATATAACACAGATATAACTGCACTCCAAATAAATTTGCTCTCTGACCAAGTACTGTTGGCACCCTAATCTGATCTTGGCTAAACCCGTTTGGTTACTATACTAATTCGGTTTGACTTTAGACTGGGAAAATTATGAGGACTAAAGAAAGAGATATTTTGTTCTGTCTGAACATGAGACCTTAATAGCGGCCATTAAAATGTCGTTGCGCGAAAGCCGGTGTCCAAATGCTCTAGCCGTTCTCCCGTAAGTTCGTCTTTGTTTGTTTTCTGATTGCCTCATTAAAAGAGGAATGACTTTATTATCTCCCTTTGTTTCAATTCACTTTTGTGTATATCTCAGTGATTTACATTTTTACTATCCCTTTTCACTTCTCGCTGAAGCTGCAAAATTACACACCGTTTCGTCGTTAAAATTGAAGATCTGTGAATAAATACCAGGCAATGAAAAAGTAGCTAAATGTAGTATATTGCTTCTTAAGACATTCCTATCGGGTAGCACACTGCAGCTCGTAGAGAGAGGTTGGTAAATATGAATATTTTGGAGGTACGTAGTGTAATGGTTATCGTCGTTGGGAAAGGTATGCGTCAAACTCTTCTCCGTCCAGCTATTGGTAAGTGCCGAGTTAGCTCAGTCGATAGAGCGTTCGGCTAGAAACCATGAGGTTCCTAGTTCGATACCGTTCCTCGCCAACTCAGCGTATGAGTAGCACAGGGATCTGTGCGGTAAAATAAGAGCTGATGGTAGGTGTGGCGCTCCACCTCAGACGCAAAAACAATCTCTTTGGTCTAGCGCTGTGAAAAGGAGATAGACTCGCTTTATGGCTCATACTGACATTAGACCGCCCCGACGACTTACTGCCTAGTAAGTCGTCAACCAGTCTAGAAGCAAGGTTCTGAATTTAAAACTCTTAGACGCCACTTAAGAAATTGTCCATGTATCGCAACCGCAAAGACCATGTTTAATTTTTATATTATATTAATTCATCATTTTTTCAATAAATTAAAATCCCTTTATAATTAGCATTTGATATTCATCTCACTTAGACAATAATTTATTTTTTATTTGTATAGAAACTAAATGCGCGTTTCTTTTTTTAAATGTTATTGATTCCGTTTTTCGGTTTCATCTTCACACTGTGAAACCGTATGAAATTCTTTTTTTTACAAAAGCGAAACCGTTCGATTTAGCGCTTTCACCACGAGTGAACATATCCAAAGAAACTCTTGAAAAATACTTTCTGATTTTGATAAAATTAAATTCTATCAACATCTATACCATTGTAAGATATGGAAGCGCGTGGTGTAATGGTTAAAGTCATGGGAAATGGACTCGTTGCCCCGAGTTCAAATCCTGGGTGTGGTAATTGCATTTCACTTAGTGCTAATACCATTGGGAAAGGTATGTATCCTACTCTCCCACCAGCTATGGATAAATAGTAGGGCAGACTGGGCTCTTTAACCTTGGTTAGGCAACCGGTCTAGGAGAAGGAAAACTCTGAATTCAAACCTGTTGAACTCCGCTTAAAAATTGACCTTGTGTCACATCCTGCTCGTGTGGAGGGGTTGGTAAATATATATATATACCATTGTAAGAAGATTGAACAAAAATATGATAAAAGCATTGGACCAAGTTACCTTTAAGCACCCCAGGGGCGACTGGATTCAGAGGGACATGTTTCGCTTGCACCGTCAACATTCGGTTGTTTGTTAACAGACGATTTTTAGACACATTTTTTTAAATTTAAAACTAACTGCTGACCCTAACCCTAACCCCTAACCCTAACCTAACCCTAACAAAGAACCGGATATTGACGGTGCAAAGCGAGACATGTCCTTCTGAATCCAGGTTGCCCCTGGAGTTCTTAAAGGTATCTTGATCCAAAACATTTAATTGACTAGTTTTAGGAAACAAATGTGAAATCTATTTATTTACAAAAGTAATAAAGAAGGAGAAGAAAAAAACAAGGAAATACGACACTTTGAAATGTTTCATATCATAGAATATTTTCAAATAGAAAAAAAAGGAGAAATACGACATACAAGTCTAGAGTAAAATTGTTTCTATCTGGTGAATACACCTAAAATTAGATATTAATAGACACTTTTTTTCACACACCTGTGGAAATTATCAAAATTATTATTATTAAAATCACAGGAAATTCTTCTAAAAATAAAATAAAATAAACTATCCGATTTTACGTGTTAAGCGTAACTGTTATCGCCCTAGGAAATAACATCGGTGACTCGGGTTCAAATCCTTGACGAGGCAGTGTGCGTTTTACTTTTTTGCTAACACCCTTGAGAAAGAACGTCGAACATTTCTATAAAAATATATATTATATCTTTATTCTCTGAATTGCGACGACTGTGGAGAGTAATAGATGGTCGAAGAGGGTAGAATTACACACACGGAGATCGAAGGGAGTTATCTTCGATTTGCCTTTCGGATAGAATCTCTCGACCAACATTCGAAGTCGTTTAAATAATATTCTACGACTTCCAGGTATCCACGCCTTCATCCATCCCGATACCCACCCACATCTCACGAACACGCCCTCATCTGTTCATAACAGCCACATCTGTATAATTGCCTTTTCTTCCAGTCGATAAACTTGAATCGTTAACCCTTCGTTTCCGGATCTTTGTTTGTTAAAATTCCTTAGATTTTATCTAAGGCCATAATAATCACTTAAATGCGCAGAAGACTGTCCCCAAATCCATCTGAAGATGTGTTTTTATCATATTTTCACATTTGTGTGTGGGTCTATTTATTTATGTCTTTGTTGGCCGCGCTTGTCTTTTTTTCCTTGGTCATTTAAAAAAACCCTCTTTATTACTCTCTTCCGATAATGCAACATAACGACGTAAATATCGAAACCTTGTGGTAATATCTACGATAAGTTTTAGGAGATTTACGTTTTTATGATGCTTTATCGAAAACATTTACTAATCCAATATAATCATTATTAGACGAATAAAAAGCTGTGCCTATGTTACCAATACCCAAAATAGATAACACATTCTGATATCTCAACTTCTCGTGGATGATTTCATAGACCGACATCGGAAGATCAAGTTTCACGACAATTTCTCTGAATTTTTGAGATGAGGTTTGATAATTAGTATTATGTGGATTATTTTCCACATCTTGAATTGTCCAATTGGACACATAGCAAAGTGGATAAAGGCGTAGGATTTAAGATAGTTCTAAGTGACAGTTATATCTCGGCTGCAGGTTCAGTTATGTTCAGTGGCAACAGTAACATAGAATAATTATAATTAGCACAGCTTAACACCGATACCAGAGCTATGGTTAGAGGAATGAGAACAGGATACCCCCGTGGATTGAATAAAAGTTTGGGTTCAAAGTTACATGATGGCTCCCGATTACGACAAGAAGGTTCCCGGTTACGTCAAGAAGGTTCCCGAGTTCGAAAAGAAGATTCCCGAGTCCAACAAGAAATACCCGAAGAAGGCCGTAGGACACATCGGCCGAAACGTTGTACAGATAAAATTAAAGATGAGGACAATAGTCCGAATAATCCAAATAAACTAATTTCACGACAATATCTCGAAGTTTACACGAAACATTTTCAACAACAGAAGATGGTGACTACGTGTAACATTAGCGTAGTAGTTCTGGTAACATATGTAAAATCTTTTATGTATTTATGTTTAAAGCATTTCCCGATTAGCAGGAAGCGACACAAGGTCAGTTTTTTTAAGCGGGATTTATCAGGTTTGAATTCAGAGTTTTAATACTCCTAGACCGATACCTTTCCCACGGGTATCAGCCTTATGTGAAATGCAAACAGTCTCGTCCAGGATCTGAACTCGGATTGTCGTGTCCATTTCCTATGATGGTAACCATTACACTACGAACACATCCACGAATCGATAGTAGTAACTGCACGTGGTCTCGGGAACATAGAAAAACTTTCTTAGCGTTTTGAGAAAATGCGTTTATGTTCTTTTCAATTTATTTTGTGTAAGCATTCTATCCAGATCAGCAAGCAAAAAACATTTTCGTGTACACCAAGACGTCTTCTTGTCGCCTCTGCTGATCATGCAGACGAAAGAGATTGATTTTTCAACCCCTATCTCCGCCTCGAATAAAAGTTGCCTGTCGCACAATGGCTCCGTCTGAGTTCAATAGGTAATCTTTTACAATAGCACACAGATGTAGAGGCAGCAGTTTTGACCAGGTTTTCTGTTATCCAATGATAAATGTATTTCTTTACATTGTTTTTGCTTAGCGTGTCTTTGCCTTTTGTTTTGCTTTGTTTTTGTTTCTCTTGTTTTCTTTTAAACAAACTGGTACAGCATTTAAGTAATTCTGATATCGATTTTGTTTATTTTCAGTTCTCTCTCTCGGATGAGGATGTTTTATTTTGGCTGCCTTAATTCCTATACTGATTTCCTAAAAACAAAAACAAACAACAAAACTCAGCCAATCCATCGGGGAAAACATCTTTTATTTAGGCTGTCTTTCCGTTCTCGCTTTCCTTTTCTGCTCTTATTCTGTATCACTAATGGACAAATGTCCACAACACACACACACACACACAAATACATATATATATATATATATATATATATATATATATATATATAATATATGTATATATATATAATATAGATATAGATGTATATGTGAGTGGGGTCCACGTATGCTTATTATGTAAATACAATAAAGACGACATGGCCTATATATGGAAATATTGCTAATAACTAAAAAAAAAAAAAAAAAAAGAAAAAAAAGGAAAGAAAAAGAAAACAATTGAGAAACGTCTAAATTTACTTGCATCTAAAACCGTTGAAATGTGAGCATCCCCTAATTTTTGGAAGATTCTATCTCCTTCATCCGGTGAGAAAAATGAAACTAGCGTGCTGTCTTCAAGTGGAAACGGCTCTTGGTCTAGTTGTCTGGTTTCTGATAATGCATCTGTTTTTGTATGTTCTATTGTCGGGGTGGATGTACTAAAAGAAAACGGAGACATCTTCACACTGGATGGTAAGCCTCACAAATTAGTAGACCAGTTCACATACCAAAGTAGCAATATCTTATCTACAGAAAGTGATGTCTGTATACGCATAGGAAAAGCACGAGTTACTATTGAGAGTGAGTATTTGCAGTTGACCCGCAGATAGGTTTCATTATAATCTGGCTAATTACACAACCTATTCTAACATAAAACTCATCGAATATTCACCTTTGTTTCAAAATCCTGCTTACGAATATTAGATGTAGAACACTTTGCCATAGACTGTGAGGCATAATTCAAACATATAGAAATAAGGTTTGCGTTTCTTAGTAATACAATCGTGAATGATCCAAAGTAACAGTCAACTCGATTTTTAAAAAAAGAATCAATAATTATTTACCGAACAATTACAAACAGTATAGATTTTAGAAAAAGGTCTAATCATTTTGGAATAAGCATAGTTATCTAACTTCATCAAGACTATATCCTAAAATTCTACTTCAAATGCAAATTGTACGCATTTCGTGTCATTGCAATTTATGACAAAAATAATAAGAAGAAAATAAGTGAATCCAATACTTCATAATATCGAGTTCATTCATTTATGTATTTTAAATGCTTCGTAATAACGCCCAACTTAAAAAAATTTATATATATATATATATATATATATATATATATATATATAATAAATATATATATAATATATATATACCAACCCCTCAGCACGAACAGGATGCGACACAAGGTCCATTTCTTAAGCGGAGTTTAACAGGTTTGAATTCAGAGTTTTCCTTCTCCTAGTCTGGTTACCTAGCCATGGTTAAAGGGTCAAGTCTGACCTACTATTTATCCATAACTGGAGGAAGAATTGGATTCATACCTTTCCCAAGGGCATTAGCAGCATGTGAAATGCCAACAGCTTCGTCCAGGAATTGAACTCGGGTCGACGAGTCCATTTCCCACGACTCTAATAATTACACCTCGCGCCACGTATATAAACTTCACAAGTATATACGGTACCTAGGAGGCGCGTGGTCTAATGCTTTAGAACTGGAACTTCAAAACAGTATGCTGTTTAGTGTCCTACCAAGGTCACCCCGTTTCTCGAAAGGAACAGGTGGTCTTACCTTTATGTAGAGGATACAATCAGCGTATTCTAAGCCCCGCCGACAGGGTGGATGAATGAACCTGTATTAGATAGATTAGAGAAGTCTTGGGAAATGGACCCGTCGACCCGAGTTCAATTCCTGGGTGAGGATGTTTGCATTTCACATAGCACTAATACCTCTGGGAAAAGGTATGAATCCAATTCTCCATCCAGCTATGGGCAAATAGCAGGGCAGACTGGGCTCTTTAACCATATCTAGGAAACCAGTCTAAGAGAAGGAGAATTCTGAATTCAAACCTGTTAAATTCTGCTTAAAAATGACTTTGTGTCGCATCCTACTCGTGCGGAGGGGTTGGAATATATATATATATATATATATATATATATATATATGAACAAATTGTTGGTACAGGAAAACTTATAGAGTACTAAAAGTAGAGGAATCATATGTATGTTGGGAGATCATACAAGTTACGAGATCGCGATTAGCGTGGCAAACAGTAAATGAAATTAGTGGTAGAAAACATACCTCTAAATCAAAGCTAAAGGCAACCAGCCAAGAAGATAGACTCCAGAAATGGAAAAACCACTTCCAAAAACTTCTGGGGAACCCACCTAAAATCGTAGAAAACAATACCCAAGAGATTGTAGATAAACAACTAGATATCAAACTGGGGGATTTCACAATAGATGAAATCAACCAAGTTTTAGAGAAACTAAAAGGTAGGAAAGCGGCAGGACTAGACGGAATACCCCCGGAGGTATGGAAGATAGGAAAGTTCAATGACATACTGCTTAGGCTATGCAATGCAGTATATAGACAAAATAGAATAGATAAATGGACGAAAGGCTGCATTCTCCCATTCCCCAAAAAGGGAGATCTCGGAATCGCTAAAAATTACAGAGGCATAACTCTTACGGCTATTGCAGCCAAGGTATTTAATGCCCTTCTTCTTAATCGCATCCGACCCGAAATAGAAAAAATCCTTAGGAAAAACCAAAACGGATTCCGCAGAAATCGATCCACTACCTCTCAGATCCTGACTATTAGACGGATCATAGAAGGGGTACGAGCAAAGAATCTAGAGGCAACGCTGCTATTCGTAGATTTCTCCAAGGCATTTGATTCCATACATAGAGGAAAAATGGAACAAATACTACTAGCATATGGTATCCCCAAAGAACAGTTGCAGCTATGATGATGCTATACAAAGATACTAAAGCGATGGTACGATCACCTGATGGTGACACAGATTTCTTTGACATCGCCGCTGGGGTCCTACAAGGAGATACATTGGCACCATATATATTATAATATGCCTAGACTACGTACTCAGAACATCATTAGATACCATAAAAGAAAAAGGTTTCACACTGAAGAAGGCAAGAAGTAGGCGATATCCCGCACAAACAGTCACAGATGCAGACTATGCTGATGATCTTGCACTTCTTGCAGATACACCAGCACAGGCTGAGTCACTACTACATAGCTTGGAGGAGGCAGCAGAAAATATCGGCCTCTGTGTGAACTCCAGTAAAACGGAGTTCATAAGCTTCAAAAAGAAAAGAAACATCACCACACTCAACGGCACACCTCTCAAGCCAGTAGAACAATTCACGTACCTAGGTAGTAATATCTCATCTACGGAGAGTGATGTTAATACACGAATAGCAAAGGCATGGGCGGCCACAAACAAATTATCAGTCGTATGGAGGTCCGATCTCCCTGACAAACTAAAGAGACGGTTCTTCCAGGCTGTGGTTGTATCAGTGCTGCTATATGGATGCACCACATGGACCCTAACGAAGCGTCTTGAAAATAAGCTAGATGAAAGCTGCACAAGAATGCTACGTGCAGTCTTGAACAAATCGTGGAAGCAGCACCCCACGAGGAGACAACTGTACGGTCACTTGCCCCCCATCTCACAAACTATCCGAGTGAGACGGACAAGGCATGCAGGACATTGTTGGAGAAGCAAGGACGAGCTCATAAGCGACGTTCTCCTGTGGAAGCCAACACATGGACATGCAAGTGTGGGGCGCCCAGCAAGGACCTACATTGACCAAATATGCGAGGATACTGGATGCTCCGCAGAGGACCTCCCAGGTGCAATGAGTGATAGGGAAGGTTGGCAAGAGATTGTCATGGATATCCGTGCTAATTGCGCGACATGATGATGATGAATATTTTATTACGAAAATAAAATATAAAATATGGGGGTGGGGTATGAAAAATACAAAGGCCTTTTCGATCTGTCTTTTTCAAGTATAAACACTGGCGATGAAAAAAGTCAGATTATATAAGAAATATTCTTTGGGAACGAATGGGGGTGAGCCAGAGGGGAACAAAAAAGGGAGGAATATATATATAAACCCCTTAGGTCACACTAGGATTGGAAATGTCTCCCAACAAGTAAAGGGAGTGTTTGAGTTTTTGTCTGCACAATATATATATATATATATATATATATATATATATATATATACAGTAACTATCCCCTGTCTGTCTGTCTCTCCGTATATGTATTATTCGTTGCTCTTAAAAGTATTCAGTGTAAAAGTTTTGAGTGACTATTGGTTGCATTTTATATCCAATTTTTCCAAATTAGTTAACAATTAGTTAACAATCAGTTATAAATGAATGTGAACAAAATTTCTGGTTAAATAACAGCAAAATTTAAACCTCGAGGACTGTAGTTAATTTAACTCTGTCCCATCACCTTGGTAGTAGGCTCCTACACATTACCCTCCTAGCTGAAAAAATAGTTAGTATAGACTGTTAAATAACAGCTAGTGTATATGTACTTTTAGATAGTGGTACATACACCATCCGCCGAGTTCTAAAGATTAATAGAGGGAGTCCACGTGACATAGTGGCTAAAGTGGCAGACTGTTTGGAGCTCGAACTCGCTTACTACGATGTTACAGTCTAGCACATTAGCCACTACGCCACGGGGACATCCCAAAGAAGAGAGTGAAAACCATATAGAAAAATAACAATGTACCTGTTTACACCATCCAATCACACACAAACTGTATTTAAACAAATGCCTAACGCAGTAAGCTATAGGTTGTCTGTTAACTGAAGTAACAACAGAGTTTTTCTTTTTCAATCAGACGTAGAGTGTATATGAAACAACGTTGAAAAATAGTGATTAAAAGGAAGCGAAGATTACGTTTAAAAGAATCAACACTAATAGAATTTAGTCACAGGTTTGTTTCTTTGTTTAATGGCATATACATTTATTAGCCAATTTCTGCCTGACATTGTAACATCAATTTGGCGGCTTTAAACCAAAATATGTTGACAAATTATGTCATTCAGCAAAAGATGTCTAAATGAATAAATGCCACCCAAACACACGCACACACACACACACACCCACACACACACATATATATATATATGTGTGTGTGTGTGTGTGTGTGTGTGTGATCTTAGTCTTTGTCAACACACTTAATTTATAGCTGAATATTAGAATTTATCTAAAAGCTTTTAGACAATAGAATTCATGATTAATATGGGTTATTTAACTGAAACCAAATTTGAAGTATCTTCAGCGACTAAAAAAAAAAAAAAAAAAAAAAAAAAAAAAGGAAAAGAAAAAAAGAAAAAAAAAAGAAAACATGGATAATATTTCTTTTTTTCATTTGCCTAAAATTTTCATGAATTATTCATTGCAAAATGTCTGATAACTCAAAAATCTACACCTTTTTTTCTTTCTCATCAATGTTTTTCGACTTTTTGAGAGAGAGAGAGAGAGAGAGAGAGAGAGAGAGAGAGAGAGAGAGAGAGAGAGAGAGAGAGAGAGAGAGAGAGAGATTTTCATGCTTTAATCTTATATACTACTTTGACAACGCCATCTAGTGGAAAATTCAAAATGTTTGTCAAATCATTGATATAAAAGTGACCAATAAAAAAATAAAGAAAAAATATTTTAGTGATTTTATCGTTGATTTGAAAAATAACAAATACGTACGTTAACGTAGAATATATTGTATTTCTAATAAAGGGTTAAAGACTCTCCAAAAAGTGAAGTCCTGGGAATTACATTAAACTGCAAACTTGTGAGGGTCAAGTTCCAGAGATTTAGTTAGAGTGTGGAGTACCCCTTTATATATTCACAAAAGAAAACATAAAAAAATTTAAACAAATTATTTTTATTAAAATATTGGTCAGGATGAATCTGGGAGTAATTCCCAGGTGCCCTGATCAATCTATGGATCAAATAGATCTGTTTAAAAATCATTCGTATTTTGTATGTCCATCTGAAAAAAAAAAAACAACAAAAAACTGTTATATATTGTACAAACGGAAATATGAATTTCCGGTTTTATTAAACAAAGAAGTTTAACACCTACCCGTTATCAGATCAAGAGATAAAAATACGTGGGTGTAGCTATGAATATAAAAGAACCGAGGGCTTCAGACAGGTCAGTCGTCGGAGGCAGAGCCGAAGAGAGAGTGGGGTGATCGGGGTCAGTAGTCGGCCGAGCGGGACCTCGTGTAGTTGGTGTCAGAAAAGCTAGACTTAATATTTACCAACTGAAAAAGCTTGTCGCCCAGAAATTTAATTGAAGGACCGAAAGTGTAAAGACTGAATATATTAATTAAACTGACCCTCTCTCTCGAAGTTAAGAAGCTTGAATTTATTTCAATAAACTTCTGGAGGATAACTTTGGTGTTATTGTCATCCCTTACAACGAAGATAAAACTATTGCAATTTAGTACAGTGACGACGCGCTATGCAACAAAACCATCTTAACTCTTTGCCTACTTGAAGCTACTCAAAGAAATAACGTAATTGTGAGACTAGCTTGTTAACCATTACACTACGATGCGACCCCCTGGTATTTACTCAACCCTTTCGCCACGGGTAGGATGTGACACAAGGTCACAAGTATGGGGCATTCAGCGAGGATCTAATTCGCTATTCAGTAGTAATATATCTGCAAGACTAGCTTTCTAATCAATACACTACGATGGGACACCCTGGTATTTACCCAACCCTTTCACCACGGGTAGGATGTGAAGCAAGTGTTGATGGCACATCCAGCAAGGATTGAATGCGATTGTTGAGAATTTTGATATATAAGGTGTGTGTTAAATGCCCGCTCCTACTTATAGACTAGGCCGGAATCATGTGATATAACTCTTAGCCAATCACTGGCAGTACTCTGAGGTTGATACAATAGTTAAACCGACCCTACCGGTCATAATTACACTGGCATTCTTTGACGACGGACATAGGATTAAATCACTGGACCTTTACCAATACGTAAGATAGGACTTATACGCTTACCAAAGCGTGGGAAGCGCGTGGTGTAATGGTTAAAGTCATGGAAATGGACTCGTCGCCCCGAGTTCAAATCCTGGATGTGGCAATTGCATTTCACTTAGCGCTAATACCTTTGGGAAAGGTATGAATCCTACTCTCCCTCCAGCTATGGATAAATAGTAGGGCAGACTGGACTCTTTAACCTTGGTTAGGTAACCGGTCTAGGAAAGGAAAACTCTGAATTCAAACCTGTTAAACTCCGCTTAAGAAATTGACCTTGTGTCACATCCTGCTCGTGCGGAGGGGTTGGTAAATACATATACGCTTACCAAAGGATTTCATAACACAGAAATTTCTTTAAGCCCTTTTCAACTGGCCAAGGATGGCACTTAAAATCTTTACAGCGATATTCAGTAGTAACCATTACACCACGATGGGACACCCTGGACGAAGTATGATGCATTGATTCTTATACATAAATTTCTTTGTTCTATATATTTCCAGCGGTTCGATGCACTTTACAACGTTTCTCAATTTTATTTTTAACCTTTCCAAAAATAAAATTCTGCTATATCAAACGTATATCCAATTTTCACTTTGTTTTTAATTGCAACACAAGCAGATTATCAAGTAGATATTCCATCTAAAAATATACTTGGCCATACATAAAACAATCTTCTGATCGTCAAAGAAAAACAAAGGATTTAGTTTATAGCTTAATTATCGGTGTCTGAAAAAAAAGAAGATTGTTTACAAAATTAACCAAAATACTTAGAGTATTCACACCCATTACATTGCAAATACTTATATGTATTTTCTAATGTAAGAATGAGCTAATCGTGGTATTAATTGAAGAAGGCTAGGCTCATTCTCTGAAGTGACCAGCTTTTTCAACCTCGTTTCGCAAATTGTTGATACAAGAGTAGAAGCTCTCAAAGTAGTTTTGACAGACGAGAAGAGAGCAACTATGGTTTGAATTCAGAGTTTTCCTTCTCCTAGACCGGTTGCCAAACCAAGGTTAAAGATCTTAGTCTCTCTTACTATTACCTAGAGGGTGTTGAATTTTGATATATAATTATTTATTATGAA
>CM042145.1:85973234-85979542 GCA_023376005.1 Doryteuthis pealeii
TCTCTTTCTCCTTTCCTTGCCCTTTCTAGTTCTCCTTCTCCTTTCTTTCTTTCTTCTTCTTTCTTCTTCTTCTTCTTCTTCTTCTTCTTCTTCTTCTTCTTCTTCTTCTTCTTTCTTTCTTTCTTTCTTTCTTTCTTTTTTATTAATTTCTTTCTTTCTAAACATTTTCATTATTTTACTCCTTTCGTTCAGTTACTGATGACTGTGAAAATATGAGGAAACGAATAACAGACACAATGTGGGGCTATATTTTAGTAGGAACCAGATCTTCTCGTATCTTTGGGTGCTCCATTCGTTCTCAGTCAACCTTACAGCTTGTTTCAGAGAGAGAGAGAGAGAGAGAGAGAGAGGAGAGAGAGAGAGAGAGAGAGAGGAGAGAGAGAGAGAGAGAGAGAGAATAAAAAAACCCCAGCTTCTTTTATTGGGGTTCACAAAACAACGAACCCCTAATGTGACCTTGAGACCACATAGATGACTGACCGATCTGCTGATTTCTGGTGAATTTTATTTTCATAATTGCTGTTTTCATTACATGGTACCATTGATTAGTTGACCATTTCCCATACCTCGGTAGTAATATCTCATCTAGTAGTAATATCTTATGTTATTACACCTAGCCCACAGGAAGAGATTTTGAACTCTTCTCTCTCCCGGCTGCTGACTGATGACAATTTAAGACTTTTGATCCTGAGCAACGTTGATACTGAGTGCACTATAAAACAATGGACAGACACAGAGATAACAAAATTCTCTATTAACTTCTAGCCACGTGATACCACGTGACTCCGACAGGACAATTGCATTAATCTTGACGTAATCTTAATTACGTGAAAGAATAACATAGTAGTACTGGTTACGTATGTACAGTATTTTATTTGTATAGTAGTAAATATGTTGAGTTAGTAAATGAGTGTACTTTACTTATTAGACCTCCTTGTCGGCAGGGCTTAGAATATCCTGACTATATCCTCTGCATAGGGGTAAGCCCCCTTAAAAGAGGGAGTTGTGTATAAGTTAACACCTGTGAGAATGGATAGAGACAAGCATCGAGTTATAACTAGAATTTTGAAAGCTAAGCTTATATATATATATATATATATATATATATATATATATATATATATAATAGATAGAGAAAGAGAAGAGAGAGAGAGTGGGGAGACGGAGACGGAGATGGAGACAGAGAATTACCCACTGTTTTGTTCAGTCGGTAAAGCACTAGGGTTCTTGGTTCGATACCGGCCCTCGCCAACTCAGCGTATGAGTAGCACAGGGATCTCTGCGGTAAAGTGAGGAGTTCAGACACAAAAACAATCTCCTTGGTCTAGCGCTAGTGCAAAAGGGGACGGACTCCCTCGCAGCTTGGCTCATACCGACATTAGACCACCCCGTCGACTTCTTTTTTATAGCGGTGCAAAGTCTTCCCTCGGTCCATTATGTCTAGTATCAAACGAAGCTGATTCTGCCAAGTATCCGTGTGCGAGTAGTGTGCGAGTCTATTGCCTCAAAACATCTCGGGAAGTATTGATAATTTATTTCAGAAATGTACATTTAATTTCCGAGAATCAAATCCCTGACGCATTTGGCCAATTCCTTCGATTTTTCGACCACGTGTTCATTAAATTAACATCCTGATAGTTTCCCCCGGAAGCATTATCGCCTTTCAATAGAATTTACATTTGATTTTCGCGTCTCCAGAGAAACTGGCTGAGCCTAAATAAATTAGCCATTGATTTTACGCATCTTACACGTCTTTTAATGTCACAGTAGGCATAGCGATTTGCTTTAAAAACACTACGTTCTCTAATCTTCCACGCTTTTCGTCATTCTTGTCTGATGTTCCTACTAAAAAGGGCAAGGAGAAGACTATTACTGATACAGATTACGCAGTTGATCTACAGCTTCTCCCAAATACATATGCTCAAGCAGAATCTCTGCTGTGTAGCCTGGAGAGGACAGCAAGTGACATTGGCTTCTACATGAACTCAGATATGGAGGTGCGTGGTGTGATGGTTAGAGTCGTAGGAAATGGGCTCGTCGACCCGAGTTCAAATCCTGGACGAGGCTGTTTACATTTCGCATAGCCCTAATACATTTGGGAAAGGTATGAATCCATATATTCTCTATCCAGCTAGAGGTAAATAGTAGGACAGACTGGGCTCTTTAACCTTGGATAGGTAACCAGTCTAGGAGAAAGAAAACTCTAAATTCAAACCTGTTAAACTTCGCTTAAGAAATTGACTTTGTGTCGCATCTAGCTCGTGTGGAGGGGTTGGTAAATAAATAAATAAATAAATAAGTAAATAAGTAAAATATATTATATATATATATATATTATATATATATATATATATATATTTATTTATTTACCAACCCCTCCGCACGAGCAAGATGCGACACAAAGTCAATTTCTTAAGCGAAGTTTAACAGGTTTGAATTTAGAGTTAAATTCAGAATTAAATGACCCTAAAAGGGTTGATATGCCGTACAATAAAACAACTAACGAAACCAACTTTGAGCACACTTACCACATATATCTATTATTGTAAGTCATTAAATAAACATATCATTGCAAATCAAAAACCGACTTGAAAAGCCAATTTTTAAGACGAAAGGGTAGTGCCCACCCCCCACTAGCAAGCGAAAATTAGAGATTTATTGTTTAAAAATTCCCTCCTCTTTTTTTTTCATTCAAAATGGTCGATAGCTTTTCTTTTTGTAATATTTTTTCTTTTGACACATGTCAGTCGAAATGGAGAACATCATAAATATTTACATTAACTCCTACCCCTCCTCCTCCTTCTTCTTCTACTCCTCCCTCTCCCTGTTCCTCCTCCTCCCCCTCCCCCATCACCATCATCATCATTCCGATTTGCCACCTGCTGTCCAGATGGAGTCAAAATAACGGTTTGCTGAACAAAAATAAACCGCTTTTCCTTGCCTCTTTTTCGCCTTTCTCTCTCTCTCTCTCTCTCTCTCTCTCTCTCTCTCTCTCTCTCTCTCTCTTCCATACGTTTTCTCACTTCTTTCCTCTTTCTTTCTCACTCTCTTCTTTCCTCTTTCTATCTCTTCTCTCTTCTTTCTTTCTCTCTCTTTTCTTTTGATTAGACATAAAAGGCGAAAGAAGTAAAGGAGAAAGGGGTTGAATGAAAATGAAAAAGAAGAAAGAATAAGAAAGATTTAAAGGAGAAAGGAGCAGAAGAAAAGAAAGAAAGAAAAAAAATGAAGGAAAAAATGAAGAATAAAAAAAAAAGGTTGGGAAGACAAGGAACAAGAAAAAAAATGATTGGTATTATTTGTTTGAACTTTTGAGATGAGGTGTGATAATTTGTATTATTTAAATTTTTCGGACTGTTGTCATCATCTTTATTGTTATATCCTGTTGAAACGTAACACAGGTTACCAAATGAGAAATAACCAAACGGAGGTTGGAAATTAAATGGAATCTTTATAACATTAGCAAAATACAATACTCACCATCGGCGTGAAGAAGGTTAACACCTTCTTCAGTCAGCATAATACTCCCGTATTTATGAGGATTAGGTCATACCATTAATATTCATAGGTAGGGTATATAACATATACACAATGTTTCGGACTCATGGCGCAACGGATATATGGGTTGGGTTAATACAGTTCTAAGTGACAATCATCTGTAGGTTGCAGGTTCAATCCTGACTACGGGCGAAAATAACATAGAATACTTCACATAGCTTAACACTTGTAACCAGTCATGGTTAATTGAATGAGAACAATCTACCCCAATGGATTAAATGAAAGAAAATGCCTTCAGGATTTTAACTCCTGTCACCGTGTCCTTTTCGAACGACGATAACCATCACACCACAGTCGACTGCTTGGAGTTGAGTGTACCCGAAGATATCGAACAAGTTTGTTGCAAAAAGACCGTTTAATTAATCAGTTGAATCACTGCGGCTCGGAATGTGAAGACTTGTGTTAATGTTATATATTGATAAACCGTTGTTTTTTGGACGGTTAGTGTAGCTAGATTTTGAATTAAAAAGTCGTTGAAATTCAAAATCAGTTGGGTTAGACTATTGATAGGTAATAACCTTTAGTTGATCCTAGCTTACTGCCACTGGCAAACATGAGAACGGAAGTAGAGTTTAGCTTAGTCAGTAAGCAGTTAAACGGAAGACATCATGATGAAAAGATCGTCTCCGCTTCACTCAAGCCGCGGTTGAGAAGTCTGGTTGAAAATAAAAAGATTATGGGCCCAGCACGCAATGGAAGCGTGCTGGGCCCATGACCTGTTAAGTTCTTAAATGCCATCCTTGGCCAGTTGAAAATGGCTTGGAGTAAGTAAGTTCTAAATTATGGAATCCTTTGGTAAGCGAATAAGTCCTATCCTGCGTATAAGTCCTATCCTGCGTATTGTTAAAGGTCCAGTGATGTAATCCTATGTCCATCGTCCACGAAAGGTTGTTATGGCCAGTACTGTCGGTTTAAGTATTGTATCCGCAGCAGACTACTGCCAGCGATTGGCCAAGAGTTTGATCACATAGTTCTCGCCGAGTCTATATAAAATATAAGCTTTATGTTCTCTGTGTGAACTAATGGCGAACCAGCTTCTACAGAACCAGAACTAAGTAAGAAGAAATGAAGTCAGATCAGCATCTTTAGAAATTGTCCCAACTACACAAGAGACAGGCTAATGTACCAGCCAGCTACTCGAGCTACTCGAAGCAAGTAAATAAGAAAGACTGAATATGCGGAGTCATTATACGAAAGTAATCTTGAACTTTAAGCGACTCAATTCCTACCATAAAATTGTACTTGCGCATTATTTGAAATGAACTTAATTGTTATTAAAAATACATTTTATGATATTTTGGAGTTACAAATATGCATTAAAATGGATTTGAAAAGCATTGTGTTTTCTCCGTGAGAATTACGTTAAATCAAAGATGGCTGCCATTGTTTACAAACTTCTTCTCGAAAAAAAAACAAAGGGACTTAACTCTGATTGCTTTGAGAGTTAAGTCCTTTTAAGATTTAAATACATGCTTTTCAAATTTATTTTAATGCATATTTTTAACTCCAAAATGTCTTTTTTAATAACAATTAAGTTCATTTCAAATAATGCGCAAGTACAATTTTATGGTAGGAATTTAGTCACTTAAAATTCAAGATTACCTTATACGAATACCTCTAATGCCTCCCACCCTTTTCATCATCTCATAAGAAATCTACATATATATACCAGATTCAGTAAGAAGATATACAACATTTGTTTAGATTCACATGGAGGAAAAAGTGTTAAACATTGAGTGAAAAAGAAAGGTTTTTGTCGTGAAATTACTAATCATGAAAGGAAAATAAACAGTGACACTGAAAAACTTGAAATCTTGATAAGAAATAACTTTTGACACTCTTTTTTATTATTTATCTGCTATAAAATTTTGGGTCTTATTAATTTAGCAACCTTGGGAATTTTTGAAGAGAATCACATTTAATTCATTTTATCTGCAATGGAACATTTTTAACATTTCTTTATAGGATTTAAGACCTTGTTTATCAATCTGCTCTCGTAAAGAGAATTAAAGGATTGTTTAGAAAAACAGAAAAAAATATAGAAAAAGTATTGGAAAATAGGGAAAGGAAAAAAAGAGAGAGGAATGAAACGAGAGAATTAAAATGAAAGAAGGAAAAAAAAGTAAAGAAAAAAGAAGAAAAAAAGAAAAAGGGAAAATGAGAGAGAGAGAGAGAGAGAGAGAGAGAGAGAAGAGAGAGAGAGAGAGAGAGAGAGAGAGAGCAAGTAATGAAGAAGAGACAAAGAGAGAAAGGATGGAAGAATTGGCCCTTCTTAAAAAACGCCTTTATTTTAAATTGATCGATATTTCTATGACAGTGGACATTATTAATGAAAAGGGGATTTATTTTCCAGACCTCCCACCAGGTCGGATTAACATAAGGTCATGCGTGGTTAGTTAAAAAAATGCATGGTCCCGTCGGCACTCCTCTTCAGCGGAGCTTCATACATCAGTTACTGCTTAGGGCGGGGAGGCTCCTTGGGACCATGTGATTTATCTTTAGCTCTTATACCTGCCACGAAGCCGAAGCCCCGAATATGTTATTATTTTCACTCCTTTTGAGTTTTTCACATCAACGTTAGCTGATGGTATTTCAATGGAGTCTGAGTAACAACAAGTCTCCTCAGGTCTCCCGGACTCTTCGGAGTATTCTAGCCGATTGCAGCAGTGCAGTAGTCTGGATGGTCTCAATTCTTCCTCTGATATCCAGAAATCATCCATCTGGATACTTATTTCCTCTCATGCAGATGAGAG
>CM042145.1:85979642-85987142 GCA_023376005.1 Doryteuthis pealeii
TGGTGGGTTTATATTATTTTGTTTTTCTTTCTTTCTTTTTCTTTCCCTCCCTTTCATTCTTTGAAATACTTTTCTCAAAAGAAAGGAAAAAACTTTCACCGTACGCTTGACATTTGATCTGTAAAAAGGAGGTAAACAAGAACACGCACGGACACACCAGGCAACACGCAAAAAGCATTACTATTAATTTATGCTCATGACTATGCAGGACAATAAATTTTCAAAAAGCATTAATAGCGGTAAAGATGTTATGACTAATACGTTATTCCCTCATCTCTCTTCTCTCCCTCTCTCTCTAATATATATAATAACTATATAATATATATTATTATATATATATATACTGAGATTGTGCTTCATTTGAATGTTACTATTTTTTTTTTAATGAATTAGTTAATAATTGTATGATTTAGGCCGGGCATTATAATGTTCCAAATGTAGGCTACAACAAGCATGTCAATAAACACATGTTTTAATTTACGTACTTTTATATAATATATATATATTATTATATATACTATATATATATTTAAATCTGGTCCATAAAACTATTACCTAGCTTCATAGATAGATTAGTAATTCCATATTTACTATATATATATATATATATTATATATATTATATATATATTATTATATATATGCGCATTACATATACACATTGTATATATAGAGAGAGAGAGATAAATAATAGATAGATGTAACTCCTGTTAATATCTATCTGTCTATGAAGCTAGGTCGCTACTTATCCAGAACTTCTCATATTTATATGGTCTTGTTCATATGATTCATCTGTCTATCAAATTATATACTGTTTCTCTGTGTTTCTTGTCTGTTTGTTGGCCTATCTATCAGGCCTCTCATATCTACCCATCTATCTTATCTATCTATCTGGACCACTCTCTTCTCTCTCTCTCTCTCTCTCTCCTCTCTCTCTCTCTCTCTCTCTCTCTCAATACATACACAAATATATACATATATTATCTTGATGATTAAATATTGGATTATCAAATGATATCAGAATTGTTGATAATAATGAAAATTTATTAATTTTTGATCCACAATGGCAGACATCGGATGTTTTACAAAATGGTATGAAATTTATATAATATAATATATATATATACATATATATATAATATATATATATTGAAAATGAGTCAGATTGAAATAAGAAATTGAGAATACATTTATTGATATTTGTAAAAAATTAATCGAAAAACACGCAGTATCGAGAATCTATTCTTACCAAATAAAATTAAATCATCCTCAATTTCTTATTTTTCTCTGATACTCATATTTCAATGTACTATCGGATTGATTTATATTTTTTATTGCATATATGTATTATCATCATCATGTCACCAAGTAGACACGAATACTCAGACAATCTCACGCCAACCTCCCTATCCATTCATTGCCCCCGGAGCCTGCTGCGCAGCATCCAGCATCCTCACATAGTTGGTCCATTAAGTCCTGACTGGGGCGGCCACTCTAAGCACGCCCATGTTGGCTTCACAGGAGTATGTCGCTTATGAGCTCGTCCTTGCTCTCCAGCAGTGGTCCTGCATGCCTAGTCGTCTTACTCGTATGGTTTGGGAGAATGGAGGGAAGTGGCAATACAGGCTGCCTCCTTGTGGGGTGCTGTTTCCACGACTGTTTAAGACTGCACGCAGCATTCTTGTGCAGGTCATCTAGCTTATTTTTCAAGGGCTTCGTTAGGGTCCAGGTGTGCATCCACTACAGCATAATATATACCACCAGCCTGGAAGAATTGTCACTTAGCTTGACTGCGAGATCGGATTTCCATATGAGCTGATAATTTGTTTGTCGCCAACTATGGCCTTTCCTTTCGTGTATTGATGTCCCTCTTATGGATGAGATATTACTTACCTAAAAAAAGAATATATAATATATATATATATATATATATTATATATATATATATATATACTAGGCCTATAAAAAGTAAATTGGCGAGTAATCATATGGTAGGTATCAGCCGGACAGCAAATGAGTATATCCCCTTTTCGCTTGCGGAAGAACAGAGAGATCGTTTTTTGCTGATGTGGGTTTGCCACACTAACTGTCAGCCCCCCACTCTACTGCCACAGATTCAGAATAAGCAGGCTAAGATGGCAGGGACCGGCATCAAAAATCGTTTTTAAACTATCTTAAATAGACCTTTTTGAGCCATAGACAGGACCCTACTCCGAGCCAGATTAGGCACGCATTTTCGGTGGGGCGGCCTATTGTCGGTATCTATCAGAACGACGTGATTCTATCCATTTTAACTAGCGCTAGACCAGGGAGATTGATTTGGGTCTGAGGTGGAGCGACCACACCTACCCACTAAACCGCACAACCAGATTACCCAAGTTGAGATGGCAGGGTGCTGGAATTTTTTAGTGTTATAAGGCATCCACCACTTAAATTATAGACTCGGCGGTTCACGTGGATTAAAGCCACACCAATCAAAAGCTCAGAATACATGGCTAGTTAAATATTTTAATCGCCGAATATAGAAAGCCGTTCATTTGCATGTTATTTGACATTGACGAAACGGTCCTGCAATCAACGACTTTTACTCAACGCAAGGATCATACCCAACACTAAGGGGCACAAGAACAGCAAAGGAATCATACCCAACACAAGGGCACAAGGAACAACCAAAGGATCATTAACCCAACAACTAAGGGACACCAAGGAACAACCAAAGGTTTCTCCATTAAAGATCGCACTCGCCTAATACAAGGGAGTAAGACTCCCCGAATGGGGACAACCTGTTTGCTGAGGTGGCAACCGTGGTACATAAGGAATAGAACCCAGGTGATTTGAGCAGCCGTGATATGCAATAATCTACTTTGGTCCTTATTTGGACTAGACGGGCGGTCTGAGAGACCCCCTAGCGATCAATCGGCAGGACACGTCAGGTCTTAGCACCTATATTATTGCTCCAACCCTATTGCCCTAATGGCAAACCCAACCCTTTTTATCATATTGGTGCTAGAATGCAGTGGCTGAGGGTCTTCATGTCCTGGCAATGACGTTAAACTCTCTCTGATGGTGAGGTTCAAGTTTTGGAGGTTTGGAGAATGTGGAGCACCCCTTCATCACCATTGCTCCCAGGTAGTACCTGGCTAGGGTTCCATCTATGGGTTAATAGAAAAATGTGTTTATAAAAAAAATGAATATCCATTAAGAATAAATTTTATTTCAAAACTTAGTCGGCATTAAATGACCCACTGAGTTTGAATATGTCGTAAAACAAACAAACAAACGAAACTTATATGCAGTTGCAGTTTGCGTAATCGGCCGGCATATCGACGTGGATACACAGAAAGAGAGATACTTTACATAGAATTGTACACTCCACCAACCATGTACGTATTTAACAACTCCTCCCTCGAGCAGAATGTGACAAAGGTCAATTTTTAAGCGGAGTTTAACAGTTTCCTTCTCTTAAACCGGTTGCCATGTCAAAGTTAAAGAACGGTTTACGAACCCACTCTGCCTTACTATTATCCATAACTGGAGGAGGACAGTTAGATTTCCTATTGGCTCTCTTTGAGAGAGTGTTACAGTATCTTGTTTTCTACTGAATACAGTTTGAGAACAACTGTTTTAGATTCACTTAGCAAATCATTGCTGTCTTCACAAAAAGGAAAAAAAATGGTGATTTGGTCTCATAAAAAAGTGTTTCTTACTTACAGAAAGGATTGGCAAAGAAGATTTACATTTTCAACGTTTTAGAAGGCTCCAAGATGCTACAAAAGAAAGAATAGGGATAATATAATTATTTACTCAACATATGTGGTACAAGGCCAGAAGTATAGGGCACCCAGGGAGAATCAAACTCATTAGCAATGGTCTAGCTTGCTAACCATTAGAACAGGGGTCACCAAACTACCGACCGCGGGCCGGATTCGGTCCGCGTAGGAATTCTATCAGGCCTGTCGACCGTACTTGAATTTTAATGTTTTTGATAATGTTTTGAAAATAAATAGGTTGGTTAAATTTGTTTTTGTGCATCTTACGCCACTCATCCATGAATATAACATAAAAAGATAAATTTTGTTTTACATGTTGTTCTATAGCTTTCGTTCTGTCTAGCAAGTATTGAACACAATAATAATGTGGCCGGCGCTCGTTATTTTTTCAATAATCCGGCCCATCGTGAAAAAAGTTTGGTGATCCGTGCATTAGAAGGAGGAAAGGAATAGGCGCTCTGAACGTAGTTTTGGGCTAACAAGAAGAGAGCCCGTTTGATTTAAAATCAGAATTTTTCTTCTCTTACATCGGTTGACATAGCAAGTTTAAAGAGTTAATTCTGCCCTACTATTTAATCATTGCTGGAGGGAGATTATTTGGATTCCTACCTTTCCAAGGGTATGAGCACTATGTGAAATGCAAACAGTCTCATCCAGGATTTGAACTCTGGTGTCAATTTCATATCAGCATAACCATTACATCACGCAAAGAAGATTAATAGTAATGTGACGGATTAATGGTATTTCAGATTATTTCAATGGGGGAAATAGATTTGATATACGAGCGGAAGGAATTAAACTCGTAAGTCAAGGTACCATTGTATTTGTCTTTTCATTATCATTTATTTCGTGCTGTTATTTTTTCCCCTCTTATTTCTCTTAATTCCCATAAGATTTTATTTTTTGCTATTAGTTTCTCAACTTCTTTCTTTTTCCTTCCTTCCTTCCTTCCTTCTCGTCACACCCTGTCCACCCATTGTTTTCTCCATCTACGCATGCGCGGACACGACGCTTCTGAGCTTCCTGTTGAAATATTAACTTATTTTCTCGCCTCTTCTTCATCAATATATGGAGACACCATAGGTCAGCAATAATGAGTCAGTGTATTGCAAATAGAAAAGCAGTAACACGTAGCAACACGCACGAGTGGACGCAAAGACAATTCAATTACTCACAACATCCAACCAGGAACACACGCACATACACATTTATAGATATTTGCCAACACTTCCATACGAGCAGGATGTGGCACAAGGTCACAAATTCAGAGTTTTCCTTCTCTTAGATCGGTTGCAATACCAAATTTAAAGAGCACAGTCTATCCTACTATTTACATACACATTTATAGATATTTGCTAACCCTTCCATACGAGCAGGATGGGACACAAGGTCACAAATTCAGAGTCTTCCTTCTCCTAGATCGGTTGCAATATCAAATTTAAAGAGCTCAGTATATCCTACTATCTACATACACATTTACAGATATTTAGCAACCATTCCATAGGAGCAGGATGTGACACAAGGTCACAAATTCAGAGTTTTCCTTCTCCTGAATCGGTTGCAATATCAAAGTTAAAGAGCTCAGTCTATTCTACTATTTACCCATAACTTGCTAACCTATTCAATATTAAGAATAAAAGGTGTGGCTATATTTTGATCAGGCTCTTGACGAAACCTGCATATGGGCATGCCAATGTGGGCCGCCCAACAAGGACCTACATTGACCAGCTCTGCATTGATACTGGATGCTGCGCAGAGGACCTCCTGGCGACAATGAATGATAGAGAAGGTCGACGAGAGATTATCATGGATATCCGTGCTAATTGCATGATATGATGATGATTTATTTACTAACCACTTCACACAAGCAGGGCGTGACACAAGGTCAATTTTTAAGTAGAGTTTAACAGTGTTCGAATTCAGAGTTTTCCTTCTCTTAGACCCCCCCCCACTATTTACCCATAACTGGAGGGAAAATAGTTAGAGTCATACCGTTCCTCCATAACTCATATATATCAGCCCAATCGCGGGGCTTATAATATGCTGACTACCTTCTGTAGAAGAGGTGTCCTGGGTATGACACTAAACTGCATCTGCTCCAGTTCTGGAGATCTAGGAAGTATGGAGTACCCCTTTATTGTCCTTATAGTATCTATCTTCTTCCCCGGCCAAATCTATCCAACACATGCAATGACACAACCCCTGCATACCCAGAGAAAACATAGATGCTTTTAGAGAACAGACGCCTTACATATCAGTCGGCGAGGAGATGCCCATCGTGTGATGGTTATCATTGTAGGAAATGGGCACGGTGGCGGTTACATTTTTCCTACACTTTCTTTGAGTAACGACCATTGCAGAAAATCGCTGTTGGACAAACAAATTGTATCATACACTCCGAAAATAGATTCATATTACTGCACACCACTGCAAATGACATAATCAGAGTAAAAAAATAGAAATCGATTGCACCCTGTCACTCCAGTGGGTCTAAAACTGACCGTATGCTGAAAAAAGGAAACTAAAGTGGTTGTTTTCATTAATTTGCACACGGGTGTATCTCGGATGTTTGGGGTTTTTTTTGGGGGGGTGTTTGTTTTTTTGTTTGTTTTTTTTTTGGGGGGTATTTTAAGAAAAGGGGTCTTGACCATAATTTCGCTCTTGGCCTTTCGAAGCCTGTTTCTACCAAAATTCCTTAGGCACACCATGATTTTTTCTAAAACGTCGTCGGGGTGACCTAAAGTCGGTATCAGCCAATCAGCGAGGGTGTCTATTCCCTTTTCACTAGCTATAGGCCAAGGAGATTGTTTTAGCGTCTGAGGTGGAGCGCCACACCTACTATCAGCTCCTTACTTTATTTTACCGCACAGATCCCTGTGCTTTTCATACGCTGAGTTGGCGAGGGCGCAGCCCCATGATTTTTAATCTACTTAAAAACTCAATGGTGAGAAGACAGGAAATTTTCATTTTTCGTCCATTGATTCTCTATTGATACTACTGTTATATAACGCTTATACGATATCGGGTATATAATAGAGAGTCAGAGACAGAGCGAGAGACAGAGACAGAGACAGAGATAGAGACAGACAGACAGAGAGATAGATTAGAGATGATAATAGTTGATTGTCTTACTTGCTACACTTCTGCTTGCTTTGTCTACTCATCTGGACGCCATGTTCACTGGTTGGGCTTATTATTTAAGGGTTGGTTCTTCTGTTCTTCTTCGTGCAGGGCTGGATATTGCTTGTTTTAACGTTTAATTATCACAACAAGACTTGTTTGTTTCTTGATCAAGCTTTTATTTTTCAACCCAGCCCCTTTGATTTATCTCACACTCCGAAAATAGATTCAATGCTATGAATGATTTTCATATAGAAACCATTTAAGATATAATTAAAGTAAGTGTAATATTTGTATATGCGTTCTTATTTTATTTCGTTAGTCTTTCTAATGTGATATATATCATTACATAAAAAAGATTAAATACTTACAACCGGAGGGCGCATATTCTTGTTAGTTGTGATAAAGATACAGCCACACCTTTTATTCTTGATTCTAAATATGTTAGCAAGTTGTATTTTTTTTTTTTTCTGAGCCATTCTATTTGGATCGGTACTCTTCTTCTAACTCTCGCTTCATTATTGATTATACGCTTTTCGCTGCACAGAATTCCTCAGCAATTACTACATTGCACTTTAGTCATAACGACACTTTGCACTGTTGTAGAAATA
>CM042145.1:85992142-86009018 GCA_023376005.1 Doryteuthis pealeii
GTAGAATGTGACGTAAATAACTAAGGGAATTGTGACTTGAATAGTAATATAGTTTCGGTTACAGACAGAAAAATACACAATCTCCATTATAATAAGATATATATATATATATATATATATATATATATATATGTGTGTGTGTGTGTGTGTAAAGAGCAGTCGTGTGTATGTATGTATGTATGTACGGCCAAATGAAACTACAAAAATAAAATAATTAACGACAAAGAAAATGTATATACACATTCACTATCACTAGAGCTTCCTTTTTGTGCAAAAATGATGAAGATTTCTATCAATACCTGGAAATATATTTAGAAATTAAGATTTGAATAGTAAGAAAAGTGAAAGTTATTGGTTGTGTTCGTGATTAAAACATAAATCAATTATGTAATACCAAAACAACCAATGGATCTGCGAGACTAACTTTTTGTTATGCCCCTCTACCCAGGCAACGCTGGGTAGCCTATTCTAGTAAATAAATAAATCTATGTATCTATCTCATTCTGTTCATATAAAATGTATTTAAGTTCTCGCTAGAGCAACGAAGTTAAGCAGCGATCAGCCTGTTAAAAAACTTAACTAGGTGACCACTTAAGCACGAATTACTGGAAGTAACCTGAGTTCTTTGTCTATCAAAATTACTTGATTCGATATTACATGACCTGAAAAGGATTGATATGTCGTAAAACAAAACAAACAAAAAAAACAACTGTTTCATATATATGTATATATCACATTCTTTACGTATGTAACACATATAGATGGCGCCACTAATAATAATAAATCCATATAATTTTATGAAGTACTAATTTTCAAATGGCACGTATCAAAATTTGAGCCCAATCGGATAATTAGTTTACAAATTAGTTATTTAAGTGAAGCGACTGTTGCAAATTTTCAAAACAATGGAAAAATCTGAATTTCGTGTGTTGGTAAAACATTGCTTTCTAATGGGAAAAATACTTTTCAAGCAAAGCAATGGCTTGGTAAGTGTTATTCGGACTCTGCTCCGTCGACTACTGGGTGTTTGCAGACCACAAAAGACTGCTCCAGGGAAATAGAGTTGGCTCCAATGAAGAAGTGATATCAGAAACCGAGGTGTACCTTGAAGCCAAAAACAAATCGTTCTACAAAAAAGGCATCGAATTCTTAGAGAAGCGTTGGAATCACTCTAGAAGGAGACTATGTTGATGAATAAAGTCGAATTTTGCATAAAATTTGTTTTATTAGTTAGGCCTGGGACGTATTGAGTGATGTCTTATGTATGTATATCTATTTGTTTATCTATCTACCTATCTATCACAATCTGTTCGTACATGCTTATCTCACCATATGGGAAGTTCTGTTCATATTTATATCTATCCATCACATTCTATCCATATGTACGTATGTATGTGTATGTTATCTATACTAGCAAAATAAAAAACACCCTCCGGGCGATGTAAAATTACATTTTTGAAACATATTGCCTGAGGGGTAGGAGTTAAAAATTCAATGTCAGCGAGTTTGTACCCTAAGTAAGTAAAATCATCAAATTCATTAAAGGATTAAAAAAATAAAACAATTTGAAATGTAAACTTTAAATATGTATTAAAATAAAACAAACTATATATAGATATATAATACCAGTCATGTATTTATTAAAACTTGTTTTAAAAAACAATGAGGACTGTCTAATCGTGCATGTTCAAATTTTGAGTGTATTTATGTTATGACGATTTTGTATCACGTGACGTAAGCAGTGACGTAGTTTTTGTTACAGACAAATGAAGAGCGAATCTCCATTATTAATAGATGTCTATTACAGTATGTTTATACGTGTTTCTTACCTAAGCGATTTTCAAACCAAGTGGACTTGGTTTGAAAATTGCATAGGCAAGAAAATGTCAGTTACCAAGCCCCGTTAATTTCATGTCTTTTCCACTCTAACTTGTAATAAAAATTACACAATATATTCTGCAACATTCCTTATAGAATGTGAAGTTTACGCTCATACCAGAAAAAAAAAAATTTCCAATGCAAATAATATGAAAGATTTGTTTGAAAATGTTAACATAGATATCATTTTGTCCTTCTTGCGAGGAATAAAAATATATCGAAAATTATGAATCTGATATGAAATACATTCACTATACCACTTACGGGAACGCACTTAAAGGGTAAAATAGATTACTGTAATCTCGTACCCTGACAATTTGTTTTCAGAAGAGAAAAAATACCTCAATATGATTCCTTACAAAACATATATATGTATAAATATGTATATATATTGTGTTATGCTAGATATTATGTTATATTATTTGTTGTTATATTACCCGTCATATTATTCGTTGTTATATTATATATACTAGCAAAATAAAAAAACACCCTCCGGCCGATGTAAAAAATAATTTTTTTAAAGATATTGGCTGAGGAGGTGTGAGTTAAAAATTCAATATCAGAGAGTTTGTACCATAAGTAAGTAAAATCATCAAATCATCAAATTTATTAAAGGAGTAAAAAAATGAAACAATTTGAAATCGAAACTTAGTTCTAATAACTTTAAATATGTATTAAAATAAAAGAAACTATATATAAATATATAATACCGGGGATATATTTATTAAAACTTCTTTTAAAAAGCAACGAGGACTGTCTAATGTTGCATGCTCAAATTTTGAGTGTATTTATTCTATGTTATGACGATTTTGGGTAATGTGACGTAAGCAGTGGCGTAGTGTTTGTTACAGACAAATAGAGAGCGAACCTCCATTATTGATAGAGATTATATTATGTTTATTAAGGGCCGACTTAGCTCAGTCGGTAGAGCTTCAACCAAGGAACCACCAGATTCCGGGTTCTATACCGGCCGTCGCCAACTCAGTGTATGAGTAGCACGGGGATTTGTTCGATAAAGTAATAAGCTGATGATAGGCGTGGCGCTCCACTTCAGATGTTAAAAAACAATCAAGCTCTAGTGAAAAGGGTATTGAATCCTTCTCTGTGGCTGATACCGATTTTACGCCGCCCCGCCGACTAACTAATTTTATAAATATCATAGAGTGGGCATTAAATAACCCACAGGGTTGATATGTCATTGAATCAAAACAAAACAAAATATATTCAGTGCGCATGCGTCTGAATATATTTTGTACTTTTCATTAAACAGCTGGTTGCTTGCTGCTGCTACAAAAATATTATTCAGTATTCCAGACGACAGCTCCTGATAAGAATCAGATTTCTACCGAGTTAAATATTTATTCTAATGCCTTCCGCAATCTTTATTTCCATTAAACATATTGAGTCACTTCGGTACTTAGAAGTTTTTTTTAAACAACAACCGACATTTCTGGCATCAATCATGTAGCCCATAATTCGGTTAAATCGAACTTAACGGACCTAAATTCCACCATCGTATGTCGCCCCGTCGAAAGAATAAAAATACCAAAAATCAGGGAATTAACCGAATTTAATGAAATTTTCAGTGTTGATATATTAATCAATAAAAGATATAACGCATCAGTTATTTTATTTAAAGACTTTTACATTTTCTCAGCTCAGTTAACTTTGAACCACGCATCTTTGAAAATCTGTGTTACGCCTAAAAGATACGTGGTTCAAATTAACTGACCTGAAAAAATGTAAAAGTTAAGTTCGATTTAACCCATAATTCTTTATTGTACATAAAGAATTATGGGTTAAATCGAACTTAACATTTAACATAGCTTGTTATCATTACCATTATGGCTTGGCAGCCCTGTCGGCTATGGCTGTAGTATACGCCGACTGCACCTCCTCAGAGGAGTATTACATGATTCATAAGCAGCTTATGATTTATGTACGTACCTGTAGTTAGATATTTGAATAAAATTCATTATAGTCAGAAGAATGGGATTTCGGTAGAAAGTTACTCTAGCAGATTATGGACAATCGGTGACATTCCGCAGACCTTCCGTTAAAAAGCACACGATTGGGCGTGAGATAGTTTTAGATTAGATGCGACAGAGATTTCAGAGCGAGCGGACTCGAAAGTCGCGCGCTCCGCTGTCGGTCTCCTCGCGGCGGAATCATGGGATGGCTTGTGGAAATAAAGCATTATCAGAAAACAACCAAGTCTTGTTAATTGATTATTAAAAACAAGAAATGACGAGTCCAACTCAAAGAAGATCAACCCCAAGCAGAAACACTGAAGAGAAGTAAGCGCAACAAGAAGAACATGGCGACCGGTAGAGTTAGCAGGAACCAGTAGAAGCAGAATTAAATAATAAAAAACACTCTCTCTCTCTCTCTCTCTCTCTCTCTCTCTCTCTCTCTCTCTCTCTCTCTCTATCTCTATTTCTCTCTCTCTCTCCCTCCCTCTCTCTCTCTCTCTCTCTCTCTCTCTCTATCTATCTATCTCTATTTCTCTCTCTCTTTCTCCCCCTCTCTCTCTCTCTATCTATCTATCTCTATTTCTCCCTCTCTCTCTCTCTCTCCCCCTCTCTCTCTCTCTCTCTCTCTCACACACACACACGCACGCGCGCGCGAGCGCACACACATACCAACCGATTATATACACCCGAGTAAAGGGGTATATCACAGGAGTAAAAGCCACCTGTTGGTTGTGTATTGTGATCCGTAAGGCTTAAGGACGGGATCCTGGTGGCTGAGAAATCCTTGACATACAACACACCAGTTTTGCCCTAACTTAAGTCTTACGGGCGTTCGGAGAAGCCCCGTCCGATAAATCGGCTGATCACGTCAAGCCATTGCACTTATATCATTGTCCCGACCGTATTCCTCCTATATCAAAGCTCCCAACACGTCAAACTGCATCTAGTAGTGAAGTTTCAATTCTGGAGCTCTGGGAATTGGGAAGTACCCCTTTATCGACATTACTCCCAGGCCCACTCTGACCATGGGTGGTAGAATCTGATAGGATCCCATCTATAGGTGTTAAGTAGATCAAAAGATGAGTTTTTTTTATTATAAAACTTTTACAATTTTTTTTTATAAGTTTTATAAAATTGAATATCCAACAAGAATGAATAAAACCAAACGACTTCGGAATAAAATTACCCAAGGGTTAACATGCCTTAAGAACCAACCAACCAACCAACTAACCAACCATGGCTTGGCTTCGTGAACTAAGATTAAGATAGTGGTCCACGGTGACTCGATGCTTGTTCGTGGCTGATAAGGCCTATGCGTGACAGACAGGCACGATCGCAATGTCTACAGCTGAAGGTTTGGTCAGGGTTTGATGGAATTTTGTAGTTCTTCCTCTAATCCATTTTGCAATTAAGATTGGCTCTGTGGGGTTTTTAAAGGAGGAGACAGCACAGTTAGAAATAAAAGTCAGGGGTCAGGGTTCTCCACTAGGGTGGACCAGTGGCGATGATTGATAGGACAGATATCAAGGGAATTTTTCAAGCAGTCCCTGTATCACAGCTCGTTATAGTGTAATGGTCAACTAGCAAGTTCCAAAGATCAGCTACGACTGGCTAATTAGTGAGATGATCACTATACCCCATTCTACCGTCATTATGTCAAACTAAGCACCGTCTCCAAGACTCTATTAAATTATATATACATATAGATGTGTATATGTGTGTGTGCATGATTTTATCAGTAAAATTTGTAACATTGTTTGAGGAAATAGCATCAAAGATCGTCTGTTACAGCTTAATTAATGAGATAAGAAGCAGCATATCAGAGGTGTCGGTAGTGACAGGGTGGGTCACATTTTCAATTTGAATTTTATTTATAATATCTAATTCGTTTCATTTTAATAAAAAATAAAATAACATTTCTGATTTAAATATTGAAAACGGTAAATTTTCGAACCAATTTCCAGGCTAAATTTTGCGAAAACGAGAATTTTTAGTGCATTTTAGTAGACGAACTTTGATGCTATTTCCTCAAACAATGGTACAAGTAAAATATCTAATTTTTGGTATCAGCATTCTGTATACTAGCACATAACTTTCGCAAAGATGAACAATTTGATATTTTTAAAAAGTGAAAAATCGACCTACCCTAATATATATATATATATATATATATATATATATATATATATATATATATATATATATATATGGAGAGAGAGAGAGAGAGATATGTAAAGTCGTCGGGTTGGTCTAAAGTTGGTATCAGCCACACAGCTAGGGAGTCTATCCCCTTTTCACTTGCTAGATCAAGGAGATTATTTTTTAGCGTTCGAGGTTGAGGGGCATACTTACGTGTGGCGCTCTACCAGCTCCTCACTTTACCACACTGATCCCTGTGATACTCATACGCTGAGTAGGAGAGGGCTGGTATCGAACCAGGAACCTTGTAGTTCCCAGGCGGACATTCCACTGACTGAGATACGTGGGTATAAACCGTCTCAATAAGTTTATATTGAGCACGTCTGTATATTTATTTTCTTGACACAATCGGTTTCGTTCTCTTTTTTCTAACAATCTAAATTGTTCGTTTTTTTTCGTGCCGTCGAGCCTTTCCCTCGTCAAATATATATATATATATATATATATATATATATATATATATATATATGAATGAGCCACTTGTTTATGGTTCATGCCACTTTCTGGGTAAAACTTGAAGACCTATTGGCGTAGTTTTTGACATGAAGACTCCAAAGACCAGCTCTTGTGATCTAGACTATGAGTTTGACATCGGAGGTCGTTGGCCGTTACGAGAGATCAAACAACAAAAACTCTTGTTCTAAATGTTGAAAACAACTAATCTTATATAAGAATTTTACCCTTTCATTCTCTTTAACAAAAGACACAATGATCTATAACAATAAAAATAAGTCTTTACACAAGTTTCTGGTGTTTAACTGTTTTAGAAGACAACTAAGTCATAAAGGAACAAACCAATAACCCACTCATTTTGCCATACGGATTTGAACTGTACACTCATTTTTTCTCTACCAATTCAATTCAAGAACCCTCCCTGTCAGCTAGGGACAGTAGAATACACCGACTGCACCTCTGCATGTAAGTAAAGTATTAAAGTCGTCGGGGTGGCCTAAAGTCGGTATCAGCCAGACAGCGAGGGAGTCTATCCTCTTTTCACTAGCTTTAGACCATCAGCTCCTTACTTTACCGAACAGATCCCTGTGCTATTCATACGCTGAGTTGGTGAGAGCCGGTATCGAACCAGGAACCTTATGGTTCTTAAGCCGACGCTCTACCGACTGAGCTAAACCGACTGCTGACCTTGGTTGTTGACCCGTAATGCTTAAGAACGGAATCCCAGTGACTAAAGAGTCTGTGACATGCAACACTCCCATGTACCGCTCACTTAAGTTAGAGGGGAAGTTGGAGGGACTCGTTCCTATCAATATATATATATATATATATATATATATATATATATACAAATGTCACACCTGGTCATGGTCATAGTAAAATGGTCTCAATGATCTAAGTTCAAATCCTGGACGGGTTAGTCAATATTTCAACATACCATTGGATTCATTTCCCTTGGACCGATCTCAAAAGGGAAGATAGGTTATGGCTTCGCTCAGTCGATAAAGAGTTGCCGTTTTATTCATAATCAGTTGCTTCCCCCTTCCCACCCCGATGGTAACCGATGGAGAGCCGATTTCATATAAACTCCAATTTATGAGGCTTTACACTTCGCTGTCTTGGTTACCATTCTTTTTGGATCTCACTAAATTTCTCAAATACCACGTGACTGCCTTGAAACAATCAACAAGCACTTGTTTGATTTCAACACTTTCCGACAGGTTTCTTTCAGCAGACTTTGACCCCTCACCTGTAAAAGCAGGCCTCCTCAAATGTTTGACACATCTTCTATCCAGTGTGCCGGGGGTGGAAGGACACCGTTTAATCAATTTCTCTAATAAACAACAAAACACAGTGAAAAGGGCAGTTATTTTGATAACAAAATTTTACGTAATATGCACACATACACACAATCAACTTTAGAGACACACAAACATATATATATATATATATATATATATATATATATATATATATTACACATGTATAAAAGCCCATGAACATGTATACATAAAGTATATCAAACATATTCATATACGCATTACAAAAAAATTATTATAAAAACCAGGAATAGAAACTGGGTATCCTCATTAGTTTTCTAATGGGCCCGATATATATATATATATATATATATATATATATATATATATATATATATGCACAGGCACACATATACGCATATATGCAACGCACGCACATACACGTACATACACACAGACAGAATCCTATGTGAGATTGAAAATTTTAATAGATAAAAAAAACATCGATTGTCAAGTTAGACAAGAAAACACTCAGGTCCAAGGAAAATTTTGAAAAAAAAATCTTGTATGTTTTAATGAGACTGAAAATGTCAAATTCCAAAATAACTTAGGGGTTATTAGATCAGTCTGTTCTACTTGATAGATACAATTACCTGATATAGATACATAGATAGATAGATAGATATGGACATACTGAGATAGATAGATAGATAGATCGATAGGAATAGGCATAAATAGATAGATAGATGGATAGATAGATAAATAAGAACAGATACAGATAGATAGATAGATAGATAGATACAGACATAGATAAAAACATGTATATATGAAAAAAAACCAACATAGATAAGAACTTGTATATACATATATGTATATATATACAGTAGATAAGAACATATATATATATATATATATATAGAGAGAGAGAGAGAGAGAGAGAGAGAGAGAGAAAGTGGGGGTAGATACGAAGAAATCAAGATGATACAGAGATATGAACAAGCTTAGATAGATAGATAGATAGATAGATATGAGCAAAGCAAGATAGATGGATTCATGAATAAGAACAGATTCATATATATATATATATATATATATATATATATATATGGGAGAAAGAGAGAAAGAGCGAGAAATAGAGAGATAGAGAGAGAGGGAGAAGAGAGACAGACAGGCGAATAAACCAAGATAAATTGATAGATATATATTAACAAGCATATATAGATAGACAGATAAGAAACAGGTCAGAATCGATAGACAGATAGATAGACAGATGGATTTTTAAGATATATATATATATATATATATATATATATATATATATATATATGGAGGATATGTGCTTAATTGAAGTCATACCTAATTTTTGAAAATTAATTAGTTAATAATTAATGAATTTAGGCGGGCATATATGTTCAAATGTAAGGCTAAACAAATCGAGAAAATGTCAATCCCTGAATGTACATTTCGACCTATTCAGGGATTGACATTTTCTCGATTTGTTTAGCCTTACATTTGAACATATATGCCCGCCTAAATTCATTAATTATAAACTAATTAATTTTCAAAAATTAGGTATGACTTCAATTAAGCACATATCCGCCAAAAATTGTCGGATAAAAAAAAGCCATATCAAATAAACACAGTGTTTATTTACGTACTCTCATATATATATATATATATATATATATATATATATATATATATATATATATATATGTGTGTGTGTGTGTGTGTGTGTGTGTGTGTGTGTGTGTGAAGTGAACAAACAATGTGTTTGAAATGGCGAAAGCCGACAATTTTTGGGAGATTATGTGCTGAATCAAAGTCATACCCAACTTGTTAATTAATTAATTATAATTAAACGAATCAGGCGTGCATATCGGTTCAAATGTAAAGCGTAAACAAATATATATAGATATACACGTAAACTCGAAAAATTATTTTTTGATTGATCTTGATTAATGTTAGTATTAATAATTGCGTACGACATTCTATCTCATAGCTGTATTTCATTTTTTATTAATTTTTTTTTTTTTTTTTTTTTGCTCGTGCTTTTCTTTAAGCAAATATTGGATTACAAATATCAGACTTGATTGACGAAAGCCTTTTATTCCCTTTATAATCATCGACATATTCATTGTTTTTTCTAGAAGCCTGCCTAAACAGGTTATTGCTTGTCCATTACCACCATAACGGGATCCAGCACCTCAAGACACTTTGTATCCCATCAAATCGATCGGTTGGCACGCGATGATCAGGGCCACTACATACAGAAATTAAAATAAAATATTCAACAGCTAAACGCACGTGGCTCGTGTCGTAAAAATATCTTCTTTCACTGTTTTTTCACAATGGTCTCATCGACCGGTCCGGATTGGAAGCTTGGAAACAGCTATCCACACGGCAGATGCTGACTAAACAAGACTGACTGAGAGGCGCATGTAGCACAGGAATGACCTAACACCAAAGTTAGACTGCTTTATATATATATACCAACTCCCCCGCACCAGAATTGACAAGGTCAATTTATTTATCGAAGTCTCACAGGTTTGAATTCATTTTTCCTTCTACTGGACGGGTTGCCTAATCAAAGTTAAAGAGCCCAGTCTGTCCTGCTATTTACCCATAGCTGGAGGGAGAGTAGGATTTATACCTTTCCCAAGGGTATTAGCGCTGATTGACTGCTTTATATACAGAAGGTTTCGGTCAATGCGCACTCTGGCCTTCGTTTTTTTTTTTTCGTTTTTTTTTGTTGTTGTTGTTGAACTCGAGTACACATGGCACAACGGATATTAGGGTTGGGTTTATACAGTTCTAAGTGACAATCATTTGTCAACAATACTCTAATTCCCCGTAAACATACATAAAATCACTTAGTTCCAGTTTTTACTGATTTGTCTCCATCTGAAGAAGAGGGTATCGACGAAATGCAAGAGACTGACTACGGGTGATAATAACATAGAATACTTAACATAGCTTAACACTAGTACCTAACCATGGTTAATGGAATGAGGACAGTCTACCCCGGTGGATTGAATAAAGGGTTCGGTTCGAATTTCTGTAAAGGCTCCCGATTATGACATGAACGCTTACAAGTTCTTCACGATGGCACAGTTAAACGATTCAAATGAGCGAAAGGAATTATTAAGGACGGAATCCTGTTGGCTAAGCAATCCATGACATGCAACACTCCCCTTTAGCCCTTACTTAGGTTACACGACTGATCACATCAAGCCCTAACACCTATATGATTGTCTCGACCCCATTGCTCTTATCCCCAACCCTATTTATCATATATATGCTAGAAGGCGGGTAATCTTAGTGCCCTGGGTATGACGTTAACATCTATTATTGGGGTTCCATTATTAGAGCTCTGGGGAGCGTGGAGTAACACTTCATTGCCATTAACCCCAGGTCCACTCTGAACCAGAGTGAGATTATGTGTTAGGGTACCATGTATGTGTTAAATATATCAAAATGTGTTTTTAAAATGTATTTTAAGAGTTAATTTAAAATACCTTGATTACCCAACGATAATGAATAAAACAAAAACATCTTCGGCATCAAATAACCCAAGTTTTAACATGCCGTAAAATCCAACAAATCAACCCAAACCAAACCAAACCAAAATGTCTTGTCTTCTCTCTGAGCTATCCTACTTTTTAAAAAAATATGGATGTAAGTAAGTAAAGTCGACGGGGTGGCCTAAAGTCGGTATCAGCCAGACAGCGAGCGAGTCTATCCCCTTTTCCCTTGCGCTAAACCAAGAAAATTGTTTTAGCGTCTGTGGTGGAGCGCCACACCTACTATCAGCTCTCATTTTACCGCGCTTATCCCTGTGCTACTCATACGCTGAGTTGGCGAGGGTCGGTGTCGAACTAGGAACCTTGCGATTCCTAGTCAAGTGCTCTACCGACTGAGACAACGATTTTATTTTAAATTGATGAAGGAGCTGGGAGAAACATAACCCAAGAGTTGTTACGCCGTAAAATCCAACCAACCAACCTTCTTTTTCATGGTTGGTTGGTTGATTGATTTTAACGGTATATCAACCCAACTGGGGCTATGTCATGCCTAACGGTTAGGAAGTAATATATGTTGTGTATTTATATTTATACTTTTGTAGTAATTGGGTTTAACAATGTGTTAGCACCATTGGGGATCATGTTGTATGGTATTGATTAAGCTCATGTCTATATTATATGGTATAATTTTATTTCCATCAAAAAGGAGACATTGTCCTCCATGTTGACATTTTCAAATAGATCTTTCATATTGTTTGTATTAAAATAACAGTTTCTGTTTTGAGCATGAATTAGTGTTTAACAATCAAAGGTGTTGTTCTTGTTTGGGTATAAATTCTGGTGTTCTCATTGAATCACAGCGTTAAGAATATTTTTACGTTTTGATACAGGTGTAACCTAGTCATTTTCATTTTTTCATTTTCCTTCTTTTTCAGTGCATTGAGTTAATATTAATCATAGAAAGAAAAAGACAACACAAATATTCGGATTTTATCATCTTGAAATTTTCTAAAATCAATTAATTTAAGATAGAATTCTTTGTTTTTTTTAAAATTCGTTAGTTTATATTTTGATTTAAAGTTATTTAAATAATTTCGATCATTAGTATTACCTGCATTATTAGGAATATTGTCCCCATCTTTATTGTTATTTATACAACGTTTCGGCCGATATGCTCTACGGCCTTCTTCAGGTATTTCTTGTCAGATCGGGAACCTTCTCGGACTCGGGGGGTCCGACAAGAAATACCTGAAGAAGGCCGGAGGGCATATCGGCCGAAACGTTGTACAAATAACAATAAAGATGGGACAATAGTCCGAATAACGCAGATAATACTAATCATCAAGCCTCATCTCAAACATTCAGAGAAATTTCGATCATCAATAATAAAAAAACGAGAGTAAGAGAAAAGAAAAAATAGATTAAAAATATATATATATATATATATATATATATATATAATATATATATATGATAAGTTGTAAACACGGTATGTTTGGAATGGCTTTTTTGCCGACAATATTTGGGAGAATATGTGCTTAATTGGAGTCGTACCTAATTTTATTACTTAATTAATTTTCAAAATTAGGTACGACTCCAATTAAGCACATATTCTCCCAAATATATATATATATATATATATATATATATATATATATATATATATATATATATATCAATCTAAGCTCTTAATTTATTTGTGAGTCGAAAGGAGGTCTGTTCAAATTCAAAGCAATCAGCTTTTCGGATACCCTTTGTCAGTTATTGTTCAGTATGAATATCGCAGGAAAAAATGATGAACCGTTTTTGAGAGGAACAATTAAATATTTAATCTTTGACACAGGCGGAAGTCGGTTATTTGTCAGTGCATTGAGTTAATATTAATCATAGATTGAATATTACTGAGTAAATATCTCAGACCAGAATTCACTAAATATATGCGTTACACGAACCTGTTAATCCTCTCCCGTATATTCGAGTAGGTGTAAGATTTTTTTTTTCGAGAACTTAGTAGAATTGTTCCTTCTTGCTTATTTGACTTTTCTCGCTTTTCTGATCGAACGCACCGAAGCGAATGAGCGCCCTGTGATCGGCTTAACTGCCATTTGCCACCAATATTAAATGAACATCGATAATTTCCCATAATACGCCGTTCGGTTGCCATAGCATCGCCAGTTTCCACTATAAATTTAAATCTTCTCTAGCAGTTAACAAATGGCGTAGGCTGCGTTATATGTAATGTTCGGTAAGCTGAAGTAGAAACATTGAGAAAAAAAGAGAAAGAAATTGAACGGGTTAACATTTTGAGGTATCCTTTTCTCCTCTCTCTCTCTCTCTCTCTCTCTCTCTCTCTCTCTCTCTCTCTCTCTCTCTCTCTCTATCTGTTGATTAATTTGTGTGTACCACTATTTCTTTTCTGTTTATAGCATCTATATATCTATCTATCAATATACCTATGTATATATCTGTCTATCTATCTATCTATCTCCTTTTATTCGTATTTATCAATCAGTTTTTATTCATATCTATTTCCTGTCCATCAACGATATTTTTTTTTTATTATTATTTATTTGTGTTGTTCATTTATTTATCTCTATTTTTATTCCCTTTTCTTTCATTCTTTCTTTCTTTTTATTATTTTATTATTTTCTTTTTTTATTCTTTCCTTACTCTTTCTCTTTTTCTTTCTCTGTCTCTCTTTATTTCGTCTTCCCTTCTAAATATTTTTCTTTCTTCTATTTGTCTTTCTCATTATTTTGAATTCATGCATCTTTTTTATATTTTTATTATTTATTTCTCTTCTTTCTTTCTTTCTTTCTTTCTTTCTTCTTTCTTTAACATTTTTCTTTCATTCTAAGCATTTTTCGTTTTTTTTTAACTTGTAAGAATTTATTCTTAGTATTTTCTTCTTTCTTTCTTTTCTCTCTCTCTCTCTCCTCTCTCTCTCTTTTCTTTCTTTCTCTTCTTTCTTTCTTTCTTTAACATTTTTTCTTTCATTCTAAGTATTTTTCGTTTTTTAACTTGTAAGAATTTATTCCTTTCTTAGTATTTTCTTTTTCTTTCTTTCTTTCTTTCTCTCTCTCTCTCTTTCTTTCTTTCTTTCTTTCTTTCTTTCATTGATTCAAAATCTTTTCTTTCTAAATGTTTTTCTTCCGTTTGTCTTTCCCAGAATTTTAAGTCAATTAATTTCTCAATATTTTCTTTCTTTTTTCTCTTTTTTTCCTTTTCTCTTTCTTTCTTTCTTTCTTTCGTTCGTTCGTTCGTTCTTTATCTATATCCTTTTTAGTAACTTTTTCTTCCTTTTGAAATGTTCTCATTCCTATTCCTCAGTATCTTAAATTTCTTTCTTTCTCAATATCTTCTTTCATTTTCTTTTTATTTCATACTTTCTTTTTTCTTCTTTCTTTCCTTTAATTCTTTATTTCTTTCGTTTGTCTTTCCTTTTTTTCTTTTTTTTTCTTTCGTTCTTTCTTTCTTTCTTGGTATTTTTATCTCTTTCATCTGTTCTTCTTTTCTTTCTTTTCTTTCTTTCTTGGTATTTTTATCTCTTTCATCTGTCTTCCATTCTTTCTTTTTTTCTTTCTCTTTCTTGGTATTTTTATCTCTTTCATCTGTCTTCCATTCTTTCTTTTTCTTTTTTTTTTCCTGTATCTTATTTCTTTCGTTTGTCTTTTTTTTATTTTTTCATTTTTATTTCGTTCTTTCTTCTTTCTTGTTATTTTTTTATCTCTTTCGTCTTCCTTTCTTCTTTTTGGGTGTCTTCTTCCATTCTTTTTTTTAATTTTTTTTCACTGTATCTTTATTTCTTTTGCTTGTTTTCATTTCTTTCTTTTAAAGTGTCCTTTCTTTCTTTCATTTTTTTTTCTTTCTTTCTTTATTTCTTTATTTCATTTCTCTTCCTTAATTTATTTTAAGTGCTTTGTTCCCCTTTTCTTTCTTTCTTTCTTTCTTTCGTTTTTCCTGTATCCTTACATCTTTTGTTTGTCTTCCTTTTCTTTATTTGAAGTGCTCTCTCTCTCTCTCTCTCTCTCTCTCTCTCTCTGCTCTCTCTCTCTCTCTCTCTCTCTCTCTCTCTCTCTCTCTAACAGACACACATGCGTACGCACACTCACTCCCCCCTATCTCTCTCTCACTCACACACACACACACACACACACTCACACACTCACACTCATGCACACACACACACAACACACCTCTCTCTCTCTCTCTCTCTCTCTCTCTCTCTCTCATACACACACACACACACATACACACACTCACATACTCCTTTTTCACACCACACTCACTCTCTCGCACACACTCTCTCTCTCCTCTCACTCACACACACACACACACACACACACACACAAACGCACGCACACACACACACACACACACACTCTCTCTCTCTCTCTCTCTCTCTCTCCTCTCTCTCTCTCTCTCTCTCTCTCTCTCTCTCTTCAGATATCTCACAACATTTTTCTCTCTTTCTCTAAATTCTTCCGCCTTACCTTTTTCTTCGTTTTCTTGTATTTCTGCAGTTGTTCATTCTCTTTCCTCTTTCTATTCCTCTTTCTATTCCTCTTTGCCCCCCTTTCCATTTCCCCAATCATCTCTTCTGCCCCCCCCCGCCACCGTCACTTCAACTTTCTCTTTTCCTATTTGCAAACAGAAAATCCTGCCAAACCTTTATGTGCTTGAACTTGAAAATTTGGACATCAATGCCGATGCAATATTCCCTAATTTATTAGTCTTTGGTGCACACTAGTTCGCACCTACTCAAATACCTATGTCCAACATTTATAATGCTTTGCACAATCCTCTTAAATATACAGCTGGAGACAGGCTTACGGTCTAGTCACGTGGAGAGCACTGGTTCCCACTAGAGTCACCGATGTTAAGCAGCGATAGCCTAGTTCAATATAGAGATGGGATGATAGAGGTACTGTAAGAAACCATATCAAAATGACTTGGTTGGCATTTAATGACCCGGAAAGAGTTGATACACCGTTAAAACAAAACAAAACAAAAAAAGAAAACAATTAACCATAAATATGGGGCACCTAGTGAAGATACAGCTGAAGACAGGCTTACGGTCTAGTCACGTGGAAAGCACTGGTTCCCACTAGATCACCGATGTTAAGCAGCGATAAGCCTGTTCAATATATAGATGGATGACCAGTTAAACAACAGAGGGTACTATAAGAAACCGAATATCAACATGACTTGATTTGGCATTAGATGACCCGGAAAGAGTTGATACACCGTAAAACAAAAACAAAACAAAAAAGAAAACAACTAACCGTAAATATGGGGCACCTAGTGAAGATCAAACTCATTACAGTTGGAATATTTGGTTGTTTATAAGCCGTGCTACAGTCCACCACTTAGATTTATAGACTAAGCAAGTCATGTGGTTTAAACTTCAGCCAATAAACAGCCCAAACACGTGCTGGGTTAAGTACTTAATCGCTGATTCTGAGAGACGTCCATTTGTAATCATTGGCGAAGGGCCTGCAAGGACTGAGGAGCACCAAGTAACAACCAAAGGATTCTCCCACTAAGGATCGCTTGCTGGCTTAACACAAGAGACTCGCATGGACAAGCG
>CM042145.1:86009118-86024118 GCA_023376005.1 Doryteuthis pealeii
GAGGAGATCAGGTTAAATGGTTCAGTATAGTGGTACCCTCGACTACAAGTGCACCAACTTTGTTTATTGTTCTCTTTCATCTACTGGGAGAGCCGGAATCGTGGATACCCCCGCCCCCCCCCCCAGCCGAGTCCTGATGTCCCCGTCCTTTTGTGAATGCTGCTGAGAAGTTCCAAACTACAACAGCGACAGTAATACAGCGAATCATCAAGCTACTTACAGATTCATTACTACTGAATAGCGAGTTTTATCCTCGCTTGATGCTCCATACTTGCAACCTTGTGTCACATCCTACGGGAGGCAAACGGGTTGGGTAAATACCTACCTATCTATCTACCTACCTGCTGACATACACACACACACATCACACACAACACACACATAATTATATATATTATATTATTATATATATATATATATACCTACCTACTGACATACACATACACACACACACATATATATATATATATATATATATAAAGAGAGAGAGAGAGAGAGAGAGAGAGAGAGAGAGAGAGAGAGAGAGAGAGAGAGGGGTGGAAGCGCGTGGTGTAATGGTTAAATTCATGGGAAATGGACTTGTCACCCCGAGTTCAAATCCTGGACGTGGTAATTATATTTCACTTAGCGCTAATGCCCTTGGGAAAGGTATGAATCCTACTCTTCCTCCAGCTATGGGTAAATTTGTAGGGCAGACTGGGCTCATTAACCTTGGTTAGGCAACCAGTCTAGGTGAAGGAAAACTCTGAATTCAAACCTGTTGAAGATTATTTCGTGTCGCAGATTTCTTCTTTTTCCCATTTTATTTCACCTAATTTTAAAAATGAAATATTCCAAATGGTCTTGCGTAGCTTAAATGCCCAACGTAAAATTAAAACATATTACATGTTTTATTTGTAATATTGAAATGTTGAATTACGGAAGATCTTTTGATAATTTTGATCTTATGTTGTCCAGGACTCCTATCCTAATTTACGTTTATGTTTTTAGCAAGCCAGCGCAAGGCGAATTTCCAGCCCAACTTTTTTTTACGAGTCGTGTTTTTGTCACTTTTATTTTTGCAAAAAAAAAAAGAAAAAAAAGTAGGATTTATATGAAATTGGAAATCATCGTTTCTGGCTTAAATAGCTCCTCTTGATTTTTGTTTCGTTTTGTGGAAATTCAACGGGTCCCGCTAGGATATATTATTATCATTAGACACTATTATTATGTACATGTTATTATTATTATCATCATCATCATTTTATTATAATTAAATTATTATTATTATTATTATTAAAAATAAAATTATTAAACTATTATTATCATTAGACATTATTATTATGTACATTTTATTATTATTATTATCATCACCATTCTTATTATAATTAAATTATTATTATTATTGTTTTTCACAACTGTCGTAGCTGGTGGTTCACTGGAGGCTGAGTGACAGCAAATCTCCTCAGGTCTCCCGGACTCTTTTGCGTATTCTAGCCGATCCCAACAGTGCTGTAGTTTGGATGGTCTCGATTCTTCCTCTGATTTTCAGTTCATCCAAATTCTTTTCCAGGGTTTTGGGGATTGTTCCAAGGGCACCAATTACAATTGGTACGACCTTCATTGTTATTATTATTATTATTATTATTATTATTATTATTATTATTATTATTATTAAATTAGAATCTATTATCATTATTATAAAAAATAAAATTATTAAACTATTATTATTATTAGACATTATTATTATTATTGCGTAAATGTTATTATTACAATCATCATTATTTTTAGTATAACTGAATTATTATTAATTATTATTATTATTATTATTATTATTATTATTATTATTATTACAGGTAGTATTAGTATTAGTATTAGTAGTAGTAGTAGTAGTAGTATTAGTATTGATTTAGAATTTACTATTATTAAAAATAAAAATTATTAAATTTTTACAATCATCAGACTTTATTATTATTATGTAAATGTTATTATTATCATTATTTTAATCATAATTGAATTTAAAACTATTATTATTATTATTATTATTATTATTATTATTATTATTATTATTATTATTATTATTATTATTAATAATACTACTGTTTCATTTTTTCTTTTTCTGTCTTCTTTTTGGGTTACTATTTTTTGAATGAACTAATGAGAACTATTGTTCTGTTTCCAGTTGGACAAGAAAATTGTTTTCAATTTTATAACTGGAAATGGCAGAGGCCATTTTTTTTTTTTTTTTTTAATGAACAACAAAAATCTATCGTGAATATAATGTGTTAATTTATATTCATGAACGCGTGTATCTAATCAATTGTAGAAGTAATACAAAGAAAACATTCTTCATAATAAGCATGTAAAAAAACCCAACTCCGCCACCATCTTCAATAGTGAAGTATATCCTTCTGGTATGTTTTGTGAAATCAATTTTGGTGTTGTGTAGGAATTTTGGAGGCACCTAAAAGTCTTGGAGAACTTTGGAGTCTCTGGTCGAAGAGTTGCCAGGATATATTTTCTGCATGAGATGCGATGCGACGTGTCCATTAAACATGTTCAGTGAATATGTTCAATGGGTATAGATAAGACTGGGTAGGAAAAAATCCTATGAAATATGTTGTGAACTTTGGTTTTTCTTTTTTCTTTGCTCCTATAGGAATAAGAATCCGAATACGATTTTCAAAAGTATCACATCTTTCGTATTCTTTGCAGTACCCCGGGAATTATTCCTTGAAAGAAACAATACGCACATGGCCAAGAAAGCAGAAAAGAAGCCTTTACAAGGCGGGTATACATGAGCACATATATTTGGTTGGTTGCTTGGTTGAATTTTACGGCATGTCAACCCTTGAGTTATTTTATACCGAAGACGTTTTATATTAAATAATTCTAGTTAGGTATCCAATTATTTTTTCAAACTCATTTTTAAACATAATTCTTAAAACCCATTAAAAGATATATTTAGACCACAGATGAGGCCCTAAAAGGTACTATCACACATTACCCAGAGCTCCAGAATTGAAACTTCACCGCGTTGCAGTTTAACGTTATACCCAAGATAAAGACCCTCAGCCACTTCCTTCTAGCTCATATATGATGAAAAGGGTTGGGAGTTTGCCATAAATGCAATAGGGTCGGGACAATCATATAGGTACTAGGGCTTGACATGTCCAGCCGATTGATCGGAGGAGGTCTCTCCGACCGCGTGTCTACCCTAAGTAAGAGCCAAAATAGAGTGGACTTCTCAGCCACCAGGATTATGTCATTTAGCCTCATGGATCACCATCCACGGTCAACAGGTTTTCCCACTGGGGGGATTTTACCTCACTACAGAGGCGCAGTCGGCGTATTCTACAGCCTCAGTCGACAGGGCGGTTACGGTTTGATCTGTTTTGGTTGCTTTAAAGGCATATCAAGCGTCGTGGATATATATATATATATATATATATATATTATATATATATATATATATATATATAGAGAGAGAGAGAGAGAGAGAGAGAGAGAGAGAGAGACGCGTAGTGTAATGCTTACCGTTTTAGGAAATGAACACGGTGAGACGTGTTCAAATCCTGGACGAGGCTGTTTGTATTTCACATATCGCTAGTACCTTTGGGAAAGGTACGAATCAAACTATTAAGGCTCTTTAACCTTGGTTAGTCAACTAGTCAAGCAGAAAGTCCGCTTAATAAATTAACGTTGTGTCACATCCTACTCGTACGGTGTGGCTGGCAAATATGTATACTGTATATACAATGTGTTTACGTACAATAACTATGATGCAAAAGTGTCTCAATATAAACTCATTTAAGATTGATGGACTCGTCACGTAACGGGTATCGTCGTAGGAAATAGACATGGTGGTCTGAATTATAGGTATTTTATCTTGATCTGACGCCCTGTCAGCAGGGACATTAGAATACGCCGACTGCACCTCTGCAGAGAGGTTAGACTCCCCCAAATGGGGTCACCTGTTGGCAGTGGGTGGCGACCCGTGATGCTTAAGGATGAAACCAGGTGGCTGAGCAGTCCATGACATGAAACACTCCACTTTGGCCCTTACTTGGGTTAAACAGGCGGTTGGAGAGGCCCCCTCCGATCAATCGGCTGGTCATGTCTAGCCCTAGCACCTATATGATTGCCTCAGCCCTTTTTAACATATGGGTGCTAGAAGGCGGTGGCTGAAGGTCTTAATGTCCTGGGAATTACGTTAAACTCTATCTGATGATGAAGTTCTGGAATTTCGGGGAATATGGAGTACCCCTTCATCAACATTACTCCCAGGTCCACTCTGACCCGAAGTGGTAGTACCTGGTAGGGTCCCATCTATGGTTAAATAGAAAAAAGTGTTTAAAAAAATTGATTACCTATCAAGAATGCGTTTATTTCAAAAGTTTTGTCGGCATTAAATGACCCACTGAGGTTGATATGCCGTAAAACAAAACAAATCAAAATCTTGATCTGAAAACATTTATTTGTCTTATGAATTATTAGAATGAAAGAAAATTTCGACGTATTTTTAATGTATCCTTAACATGAAACTCAGGTTTTCATAAAGCAATTCAATTATATGAAAAATAAATCGATTTATTGACTGTTTTCATGGTTTAAAATCTTTATAACTTGTTTATAGACTTCTTAAAACAAAACAAAACAACAACAATAAAAAAAACAAATAGACAAAAATTCTTGTCTGTCCCGAAAATAATACCTTTTTATTATTTCCACAGTAACTATAACAGTAGGGACGTAATAATACCTTCTTTATATTTCCAAGTAACTACAACAGTATTCACGAGAGACGTCCGAAAATAATACCTTCTATTATTTCCCATAACAACAGTATTCATGAGAGACGTCGAAAATAATACCTTATTATTTCCACAGTAACTACAACAGTATTATGAGAGACGTCCCGAAATAATACCTTCTTATTATTTCCACAAGTAACTACAACAGTATTCATGAGAGACGTCCCGAAAATAATACCTTCTATTATTTCCACAGTAACTACAACAGTATTCATGAGAGACGTCCCGAAATAATACCTTCTTATTATTTCCACAGTAACTACAAACAGTATTTTGGAGGGACGTCTCGAAAATAATACCTTCTCTCTATTTCCACATAACTACAACAGTATTTTGGAGGGACGTCCCGAAAATAATACCTTCTCTCTATTTCCACAATAACTACAACAGTATTTTGGAGGGACGTCCCGAAAATAATACCTTCTTATTATTTCCACAGTAACTATAACAGTATTCATGAGAGACGTCCCAAAAATAATGCCTTCTTATCATTAATGGAATCACCTACCCAGGGCGCCGGGGTTAGCAAACTGATCTTGCATATTAATACAAAGTAATTGTTACGATTTTTGTGGCTATCCTTTAGGCTTCAAGCAAGAGCGCTTGTCCATCGGAGATCCTTTGTGTTAAGCAGAGCGCAATCCTTAGTGTAGAATCCTTTGGTTGTTACTTGGTGCTCCTCAGTCTTGCAGGTCCTTCGTCAATGATTACAAATGGACGTCTCTCAGAATCAGCGATTAAGTACTTAACCAGCCACGTGTTTGGGCTGTTTATTGGCTGAAGTTTAAACCACATGACCTTGCTTAGTCTATAAATCTAAGTGGTGGACCGTAGCACAAGCTTATAAATCACCAAATATTCCAACAGTAATGAGTTTGATCTTCACTAGGTGCCCCATATTTATGGTTAGTTTTTTTGTTTTTTTTTGTTTTTGTTTTACGGTATATCAACTCTTTCCGGGTCATCTAATGCCAAATCAAGTCATTTTGATATTCGGTTTCTTATAGTACTCTCTGTTGTTTAAATAGTCATCCAGCTATATAGTGAACAGGCTTATCGCTGTTTAACATCAGTGATCTAGTGGGAACCATTACTTTCCACGTGACTAGACCGTAAGCCTGTCTTCAGCTGTATCTTCACTAGGTGCCCTATATTTATGGTTAGTTGTTTTCTTTTTTGTTTTGTTTTTGTTTTACGGTGTATCAACTGTTTCCGGGTCATTTAATGCCAAATCAAGTCATTTTGATATTCGGTTTCTTACAGTACCCTCTATCATCCATCTATATATTGAACTAGGCTTATCGCTGCTTAACATCGGTGATCTAGTGGGAACCAGTGCTCTCCACGTGACTAGACCGTAAGCCTGTCTTCAGCTGTATATTTAAGAGGATTGTGCAAAGCATTATAAATGTTGGACATAGGTATTTGAGTAGGTGCGAACTAGTGTGCACCAAAGACTAATAAATTAGGGAATATTGCATCGGCATTGATGTCCAAATTTCTCAGTTCAAGCACATAAAGTTTGGCAGGATTTTCTGTTTGCAAATAGGAAAAGAGAAAGTTGAAGTGAAGGTGGGGGGGGGCAGAAGAGATGATTGGGATGGAAAGGGCAAGAGGAAATAGAAAGAGGAATAGAAAGAGGAAAGAGAATGAACAATGCAGAAATACAAGAAACGAAGAAAAGGTAAGGCGGAAGAATTTAGAGAAAGAGAGAAAAATGTTGTGAGATATCTGAAGAGAGAGAGAGAGAGAGAGAGAGAGAGAGAGAGAGAGAGGAGAGAGAGAGAGAGAGAGTAGTGTGAGAGAAGAGAGAGAGAGAGAGTGTGTGTGTGTGTGCGTGTGTGCGTGTGCGTGCGTTTGGTGGTGTGTGTGTGTGTGTGTGTGTGAGGGAGAGAGAGAGAGAGAGTGTGTGCGGGGAAGTGAGTGTGTGTGTGAAAAAAAAAGGAGTATGTAAGTGTGTGTATGTGTGTGTGTGTGTGTGTATGAGAGAGAGAGAGAGAGAGAGAGAGAGAAGAGAGAGAGTGTGTGTGTGTGTGCATGAGTGTGTGTGTGAGTGTTGTGTGTGTGTGAGAGAGAGAGAGATAGGGGGATGAGTGTGCGTATGCATGCGGTGTCTGTTAGAGAGAGAGAGAGAGAGAGAGAGAGAGAGAGAGAGAGAGAGAGAGAGAGAGAGAGAGAGAACTTCAAATAAGAAAGGAAGAAAACAAAGATGTAAGGATACAGGAAAAAACGAACGAAAGAAAGAAGAAAGAAAAGGTGAAACAAAAGCACTTAAAATAAATTAAGAAGGAGAAATGAAATAAAGAATAAAAGAAAGAAAAAAAAAATGAAAGAAAGAAAGCACACTTTAAAAGAAAGAAATGAAAACAAGCAAAAGAAATAAACATACAGTGGGGAAAAAAGAAAAGAATGGAAGACGAAAGAGATAAAAAATAACAAGAAAGAAAGAAAGAAAGAAAGAAAAAAGATAAAAAAGAAAGACAAACGAAAGAAATAAAGATACAGGAAAAGAAAGAAAGATACAGTAAAAAAAGAAAAGAAAAAAGAAAGAATGGAAGACAGACGAAAGAGATAAAAATACCAAGAAAGAAAGAAAGAACGAAAGAAAGAACGAAAGAAAGAAAAAAGAAAAAAAAAAGAAACAAAGACAAACGAAAGAAATAAAGAAATAAAGGAAAAGAAAGATGAAAAAAAGAAAGTATGAAATAAAAAGAAAATGAAAGAAGATATTGAGAAAGAAAGAAATTTAAGATACTGAGGAAAAGGAATGAGAACATTTCAAGGGAGAAAAAGTTACTAAAAAGAATATAGATAAAGAACGAACGAACGAAAGAAAGAAAGAAAGAAAGAAAGAAAGAAAGAAAGAAGAAGAGAAATAAAAAGAGAAAAAGAAAGAAAATATTGAGAAATTAATTGACTTAAATTCTGGGAAAGACAAACGGAAGAAAAACATTTAGAAAGAAAATATTTTGAATCAATGAAAGAGAAGAAGAGAGAGAGAGAGAAAGAAAGAAGAAAAGAAAAAGAAAGGGAAATAATTCTTACAAGTTAAAAAAACGAAAAATACTTAGAATGAAAGAAAAAATGTTAAAGAAAGAAAAGAAAGAAAGAAAGAAAGAAAGAAAGAAAGAGAGAGAGAGAGAGAGAGAGAGAGAGAGAGAGAGAGAGAGAGAGAGAAAGAAGAAGAAAAGAAAATACTAAGAAAGGAATAAATTCTTACAGTTAAAAAAACGAAAAATACTTAGAATGAAAGAAATGTTAAGAAAGAAAGAAAGAAGAGAAAGAAAGAAAGAAGAGAGAGAGAGAGAGAGGAGAGAGAGAGAGAGGAGAGAGAGAGAGAAGAGAGAGAGAGAGAAAGAAAAAAGAAATACTAAGAAAGGAATAAATTCTTACAAGTTAAAAAAAACGAAAAATGCTTAGAATGAAAGAAAAAATGTTAAAGAAAGAAAGAAAGAAGAGAAAGAAAGAAAGAAGAGAAAGAAAGAAAGAAATAAAGAAAGAAAGAAGAGAAATAAATAATGAAAGTATAAAAAAATGCATGAATTCAAAATACCGAGAAAGACAAATAGAAGAAAGAAAAATATTTAGAAGGGAAGACGAAATAAAGAGAGACCGAGAAAGAAAAAGAGAAAGAGTAAGGAAAGAATAAAAAAAGAAAATAATAAAAAGAAAGAAAGAATGAAAGAAAAGGGAATAAAAATAGAGATAAATAAATGAACAACACAAATAAATAATAATAAAAAAAAATATCGTTGATGGACAGGAAATAGATATGAATAAAAACTGATTGATAAATACGAATAAAAGGAGATAGATAGATAGATAGATAGATAGATAGGTATATTCATAAATAGATAGATAGATAGATGATATAAACAGAAAAGAAATAGTGGTACGCACAAATTAATCAACTAAAAGAGAGAGAGAGAGAGAGAGAGAGAGAGAGAGAAGAGAGAGAGAGAGAGAGAGAGAGAGAGAGAGAGAGAGAGAGAGAGAGAGAGAGAAAGAAAAAAAAGGATACCTCAAAATGTTAACCCGTTCAATTTCTTTCTCTTTTTTTTCTCAATGTTTCTACTTCAGCTTACCGAACATTACATATAACGCAGCCTACGCCATTTGTTAACTGCTAGAGAAGATTTAAATTTATAGTGGAAACTGGCGATGCTATGGCAACCGAACGGCGTATTATGGGAAATTATCGATGTTCATTTAATATTGGTGGCAAATGGCAGTTAAGCCGATCACAGGGCGCTCATTCGCTTCGGTGCGTTCGATCAGAAAAGCGAGAAAAGTCAAATAAGCAAGAAGGAACAATTCTACTAAGTTCTCAAAAAAAAAAAAAAATCTTACACCTACTCGAATATACGGGAGAGGATTAACAGGTTCGTGTAACGCATATATTTAGTGAATTCTGGTCTGAGATATTTACTCAGTAATATTCAATCTATGATTAATATTAACTCAATGCACTGACAAATAACCGACTTCCGCCTGTGTCAAAGATTAAATATTTAATTGTTCCTCTCAAAAATGGTTCATCATTTTTTCCTCCGACATTCATACTGAACAATGACCGACAAAGGGTTGCCGAATAGCTGATTGCTTTGAATTGAACAGACCTCCTTTCGACTCACAAATAAATTAAGAGCTTAGATTGATATATATATATATATATATATATATATATATATATATTATATTATATATATTATATACTTTTTTTTTTTTCTATTTTTCTTTTCTCTTACTCTCATTTTTTATTATTGATGATCGAAATTTTCTCTGAATGTTTGAGATGAGGCTCTGTTATTCGGACTATTGTCCCCATCTTTATTGTTATTTGTACAACGTTTCGGCCGATATGCCCTCCGGCCTTCTTCAGGTATTTCTTATCGGACCCCCGAGTCCGAGAACGTTCCCGGGTCTCACAAGAAATACCCGAAGAAGGCCGGAGGGCATATCGGCCGAAACGTTGTACAAATAACAATAAAGATGGGGACAATATTTCGAATAACACAGATAATACTAATGATCAAAATTATTTAAATAACTTTAAATCAAAATATAAACTAACGAATTAAAAAAAAAAAACAAAGAATTCTATCTTAAATTAATTGATTTTAGAAAATTTCAAGATGATAAAATCCGAATATTTGTGTTGTCTTTTTCTTTCTATGATTAATATTAACTCAATGCACTGAAAAAGAAGGAAAATGAAAAAATGAAAATGACTAGGTTACGCCTGTATCAAAACGTAAAAATATTATTAACGCTGTGATTCAATGAGAACACCAGAATTTATTCCCAAACAAGAACAACACCTTTGATTGGTAAACACTAATTCATGCTCACAACAACAACAGAAACTGTTATTTTAATGCAAACAATATGAAAGATCTATTTGAAAATGTAAACATGGAGGACAATGTCTCCTTTTTTATGGAAATAAAATTATACCATAGAATATAGACATGAACTTAATCAATACCATACAACATAATCTACGATGGTGCTAACAGATTGTTAAACCCAATTACTACAAAAGTATAAATATAAATTCACAACATATATTACTTCCTAACCGTTAGGCATGACATAACCCCAGATGGGTTGATATGCCGTTAAAATCAATCAACCGACCAACCATGAAAAAGAAGGTTGGTTGGTTGGATTTTACGGCGTAACAACTCTTGGGTTATGTTTCTCCCAGCTCCTTCATCAATTTTAAATAAAATCGTTGTCTCAGTCGGTAGAGTACTTGACTAGGAATCGCAAGGTTCCTAGTTCGACACCGGCCCTCGCCAACTCAGCGTATGAGTAGCACAGGGTTAAGCGCGGTAAATGAGAGCTGATGGTAGGTGTGACGCTCCACCACAGACGCTAAAACAATTTTCTTGCTTTAGCGCATGTGAAAAGGGGATAGACTCGCTCGCTGTCTGGGTGATACCGACTTTAGGCCACCCCGTCGACTTTACTTACTTACATCCATAATTTAAAAAAAAAAGTAGGATAGCTCAGAGAGAAGACAAGACATTTTGGTTTGGTTTGGTTTGGGTTGATTTGTTGGATTTTACGGCATGTTAAAACTTGGGTTATTTGATGCCGAAGATGTTTTTGTTTTATTCATTCTCGTTGGGTAATCGAGGTATTTTAAATTAACTCTTAAAACACATTTTTAAAACACATTTTGATATATTTAACACATACATGGTACCCTAACACATACTATCACTCTGGTTCAGAGTGGACCTGGGGTTATTGGCAATGAAGTGTTACTCCACGCTCCCCAGAGCTCTAATAATGGAACTCCAATAATAGATGTTAACGTCATGCCCAGGGCACTAAGATTACCCGCCTTCTAGCATATATATGATAAATAGGGTTGGGGATAAGAGCAATGGGGTCGAGACAATCATATAGGTGTTAGGGCTTGACGTGATCAGCCGTGTAACCTAAGTAAGGGCTAAAGGGGAGTGTTGCATGTCATGGACTGCTTAGCCAACAGGATTCCGTCCTTAATAATTCCTTTTGCTCATTTGATTCGTTTAACTGTGCCATCGTGAAGAACTTGTAAGCGTTCATGTCATAATCGGGAGCCTTTACGGAAATTCGAACCGAACCCTTTATTCAATCCACCGGGGTAGACTGTCCTCATTCCATTAACCATGGTTAGGTACAAGTGTTAAGCTATGTTAAGTATTCTATGTTATTATCACCCGTAGTCAGTCTCTTGCGTCGATACCCTCTTCTTCAGATGGAGGCAAATCAGTAAAAACTGGAACTAAGTGATTTTATGTATGTTTACGGGGAATTAGAGTATTGTTGACAAATGATTGTCACTTAGAACTGTATAAACCCAACCCTAATATCCGTTGTGCCATGTGTACTCGAGTTCAACAACAACAAAAAAAAACGAAAAAAAAAAAAACGAAGGCCAGAGTGCGCATTGACCGAAACCTTCAGTATATAAAGCAGTCAATCACTTAGCGCTAATACCCTTGGGAAAGGTATAAATCCTACTCTCCCTCCAGCTATGGGTAAATAGCAGGACAGACTGGGCTCTTTAACTTTGATTAGGCAACCCGTCTAGTAGAAGGAAAAATGAATTCAAACCTGTGAGACTTCGATAAATAAATTGACCTTGTCAATTCTGGTGCGGGGGAGTTGGTATATATATATATAAAGCAGTCTAACTTTGGTGTTAGGTCATTCCTGTGCTACATGCGCCTCTCAGTCAGTCTTGTTTAGTCAGCATCTGCCGTGTGGATAGCTGTTTCCAAGCTTCCAATCCGGACCGGTCGATGAGACCATTGTGAAAAAAACAGTGAAAGAAGATATTTTTTACGACACGAGCCACGTGCGTTTAGCTGTTGAATATTTTATTTTAATTTCTGTATGTAGTGGCCCTGATCATCGCGTGCCAACCGATCGATTTGATGGGATACAAAGTGTCTTGAGGTGCTGGATCCCGTTATGGTGGTAATGGACAAGCAATAACCTGTTTAGGCAGGCTTCTAGAAAAAACAATGAATATGTCGATGATTATAAAGAGAATAAAAGGGTTTCGTCAATCAAGTCTGATATTTGTAATCCAATATTTGCTTAAAGAAAAGCACGAGCAAAAAAAAAAAATAAAAAAAATAAATTAATAAAAAAATGAAATACAGCTATGAGATAGAATGTCGTACGCAATTATTAATACTAACATTAATCAAGATCAATCAAAAAATAATTTTTCGAGTTTACGTGTATATCTATATATATTTGTTTACACTTTACATTTGAACCGATATGCACGCCTGATTCGTTTAATTATAATTAATTAATTAACAAGTTGGGTATGACTTTGATTCAGCACATAATCTCCCAAAAATTGTCGGCTTTCGCCATTTCAAACACATTGTTTGTTCACTTCACACACACACACACACACACACACACACACACACACACACATATATATATATATATATATATATATATATATATATATATATATGAGAGTACGTAAATAAACACTGTGTTTATTTGATATGGCTTTTTTTTTAGCCGATAATTTTTGGAGGATATGTGCTTAATTGAAGTCATACTTAATTTTTGAAAATTAATTAGTTTATAATTAATGAATTTAGGCGAGCATACATGTTCAAATGTAAGGCTAAACAAATCGAGAAAATGTCAATCCCTTTAGGTCGAAATGTACATTCAGGGATTGACATTTTCTCAATTTGTTTAGCCTTACATTTGAACATATATGCCCGCCTAAATTCATTAATTATTAACTAATTAATTTTCAAAAATTAGGTATGACTTCAATTAAGCACATATCCTCCAATATATATATATATATATATATATATATATATATATATATATATATATATATATATATATATAATATCTTAAAAATCTATCTGTCTATCTATCTGTCTATCGTTTCTGACCTGTTTCTTATCTGTCTATCTATATATGCTTGTTATATATATCTATCAATTTATCTTGGTTTATTCGCCTGTCTGTCTCTCTTTCTCCCTCTCTCTCTATCTCTCTATTTCTCGCTCTTTCTCTCTTTTCTCCATATATATATATATATATATATATATATATATATGTGTGTGTGTGTGTGTGTGTGTGTGTGAATCTGTTCTTATTCATGAATCCATCTATCTTGCTTTGCTCATATCTATCTATCTATCTATCTATCTATCTATCTATCTAAGCTTGTTCATATCTCTGTATCATCTTGATTTCTTCGTATCTACCCCCACTCTCTCTCTCTCTCTCTCTCTCTCTCTCTCTCTCTCTCTCTCTCTCTCTCTCTCTCTCTCTATATATATATATATATATATATGTTCTTATCTATGTTGTTTTTTCATATATACATGTTCTTATGTATGTATGTATGTATGTATGTATCTATCTATATATCTATCTATCTATCTGTATCTGTTCTTATTTATCTATCTATCTATCTATCTATGCATATTCCTATCGTTATATCTATCTCAGTCTGTTCATATGTATGTATGTATCTATCTATCATAGTCTGTTCATATCTATCTATCTATCTATCTATCTATATCAGGTTATTGTATCTATCTATCAAGTAGAACAGACTACTATATATATATATATATATATATATATATATGCATATATGTATATACATGTTCTTATCTATGTTGTTTTTTTTTCATATTTACATGTTCTTATCTATGTATGTATGTATGTATGTATGTATCTATCTATCTATCTATCTGTATCTGTTCTTATTCATCTATCTATCCATCTATCTGTCTATTTATGCCTATTCCTATCGATCTATCTATCTATCTCAGTCTGTTCCTATCTATCTATCTATCTATCTATCATAATCTGTTCATATCTATCTATCTATCTATCTATATCAAGTAATTGTATCTATCTATCAAGTAGAACTGACTACTGTATATATATACATATATGTATATACAAGTTCTTATCTATGTTGGTTTTTTTTCATATATACATGTTTTTATCTATGTCTGTATCTATCTATCTATCTATCTATCTGTATCTGTTCTTATTTATCTATCTATCCATCTATCTATCTATTTATGCCTATTCCTATCGATCTATCTATCTCAGTATGTCCATATCTATCTATCTATCTATCTATCTATCTATCTATCTATATCAGGTAATTGTATCTATCAAGTAGAACAGACTGATCTAATAACCCCTAAGTTATTTTGGAATTTGACATTTTCAGTCTCATTAAAACATACAAGATTTTTTTTCAAAATTTTCCTTGGACCTGAGTGTTTTCTTGTCTAACTTGACAATCGATGTTTTTTTTTATCTATTAAAATTTTCAATCTCACACAGGATTGTGTCTGTGTGTATGTACGTGTGTGCGCGCGCGTTGCAGATATGTGTGCCTGCGCATATATATATATATTATATATATATATATATATATATATATATATATATATATATATATATATCGGGCCCATTAGAAAACTAATGAGAATACCCGGTTTCTATTCCTGGTTTTTATAATTTTTTTGTAATGCGTATATGAATATGTTTGATATACTTTATGTATACATGTTCATGGCTTTTATACTTGTGTAATATATATATATATATATATATATATATATATATATGTTTGTGTGTCTCTAAAGTTGATTGTGTGTATGTGTGCATATTACGTAAAATT
>CM042145.1:86029118-86051618 GCA_023376005.1 Doryteuthis pealeii
ATCAATAATGGAGGTTCGCTCTCTATTTGTCTGTAACAAACACTACACCACTGCTTACGTCACATTACCCAAAATTGTCATAACATAGAATAAATACACTCAAAATTTGAGCATGCAACATTAGACAGTCCTCATTGCTTTTTAAAAGAAGTTTTAATAAATATATCCCCGGTATTATATATTTATATATAGTTTCTTTTATTTTAATACATATTTAAAGTTATTAGAACTAAGTTTCGATTTCAAATTGTTTCATTTTTTTACTCCTTTAATAAATTTGATGATTTGATGATTTTACTTACTTATGGTACAAACTCTCTGATATTGAATTTTTAACTCACACCTCCTCAGCCAATATCTTTCAAAAATGTATTCTTTACATCGCCCGGAGGGTGTTTTTTTTATTTTGCTAGTATATATAATATAACAACGAATAATATGACGGGTAATATAACAACAAATAATATAACATAATATCTAGCATAACACAATATATATACATATTTATACATATGTATGTTTTGTAAGGAATCATATTGAGGTATTTTTTCTCTTCTGAAAACAAATTGTCAGGGTACGAGATTACAGTAATCTATTTTACCTTTTAAGTGCGTTCCCGTAAGTGGTATAGTGAATGTATTTCATATCAGATTCATAATTTTCGATATATTTTTATTCCTCGCAAGAAGGACAAAATGATATCTATGTTAACATTTTCAAACAAATCTTTCATATTATTTTCATTGGAAATTTTTTTTTTTCTGGTATGAGCGTAAACTTCACATTCTATAAGGAATGTTTCAGAATATATTGTGTAATTTTTATTATAAGTTAGAGTGAAAAAGACATGAAATTAACGGGGCTTGGTAACTGACATTTTCTTGCCTATGCAATTTTCAAACCAAGTCCACTTGGTTTGAAAATCGCTTAGGTAAGAAACACGTACAAACATATTGTAATAGACATCTATTAATAATGGAGATTCGCTCTTCATTTGTCTGTAACAAAAACTACGTCACTGCTTACGTCACGTGATACAAAATCGTCATAATATAAATACACTCAAAACTTGAACATGCAACATTAGACAGTCCTCATTGTTTTTTAAAACAAGTTTTAATAAATACATGACTGGTATTATATATCTATATAGAGTTTGTTTTATTTTAATACATATTTAAAATTTACATTTCAAATTATTATTAAAAATACCTCAATATGATTCCTTACAAAACATACATATGTATAAATATGTATATATATTGTGTTATGCTAGATATTATGTTATATTATTTGTTGTTATTATTATTATTTTATTATATTAATTTAATCCTTTAATGAATTTGATGATTTTACTTACTTAGGGTACAAACTCACTGACATTGAATTTTTAACTCCTACCCTCGGGCAATATGTTTCAAAAATGTAATTTTACATCGCCCGGAGGGTGTTTTTTATTTTGCTAGTATAGATAACATACACATACATACGTACATATGGATAGAATGTGATGGATAGATATAAATATGAACAGAACTTCCCATATCGTAAGATAAGCATGTACGAACAGATTGTCATAGATAGATAGATAGATAGATAAACAAACTGAGATACATATATAACACATCATTCAATAAGTCCCAGGCCTAACTAATAAAACAACTTTTAGGCAAAATTCGACTTTATTCATTAACATAGTCTCCTTCTAGGGTGATACACTGATTCCAACGCTTCTCTAACAATTTGATGCCTTTTTTTTTGTAGAACGATTTCTCTTTGGCTTCAATATAAGTCTCAGTTTCCGATATCACTTCTACATTGGAGCCAAATCTCTTTCCCTAGATCATTCTTTTGTGGTCTGCAAACACCTAGTAGTCGACGGAGCAGATTCCGAACAACACTTATCAAGCCATTGCTTTGCTTGAAAAGTATTTTTCCCATCAAAAAGCAATGCTTTGCCAACGCACGAAATTCAGATTTTTCCATTGTTTTGAAAATTTGCAACAGTAGCTTCACTTAAATAACTAATTTGTAAACTAATTATCCGATTGGGCTCAAATTTTGATACGCGCCATTTGAAAATTAGTACTTCATAAAATTATATGGATTTCTTATTATTAGTGGTGCCATCTATATGTGTTACATACGTAAAAAATGTGATAGATACATATATATGAAACAGTTGTTTTTGTTTGTTTGTTTTGTTTTACGACATATCAATCCTTTTCAAGTCATGTAATATCGAATCAAGTAATTTTGATAGACAAAGAACTCAGGTTACTTCCAGTAATTCGTGCTTAAGTGGTCACACAGTTAAGTTTTTGAACAGGCTGATCGCTGCTTAACTTCGGTGCTCTAGCGAGAACTTGAACGCATTTTATATGAACAGAATGAGATAGATACATAGATTTATTTATGTACTAGAATAGGCTACCCAGCGTTTCCTGGGTAGAGGGGCATAACAAAAAGTTAGTCTCGCAGATCCATTGGTTGTTTTGGTATTACATAATTGATTTATGTTTTAATCACGAACACAACCAATAACTTTCCCTTTTCTTACTATTCAAATCTTAATTTCTAAATATATTTCCAGGTATTGATAAAAATCTTCATTATTTTTGCACAAAAAGTAAGCTCTAGTGATAGTGAATGTGTATATACAATTACTTTGTCGTTAATTATTTTATTTTTGTAGTTTCATTTGGACGTACATACATACATACATACATACATACACACGACTGCTCTTTACAACACACACACACACACACACACAACACACACACACACACACACATATATATATATATATATATATATATATATATATAATAAAGAATTCATCATTCGCATCTGATGAGTCGGGAGAATTAGACACTTTGTCTAAGCTCCTTGAAATAGTCTATAAGGCAAAACTTCTAAGTCTTTTGTTATTTCTTTAATTATATATATATATATATATATATAATATATATATATATATATATATATATATATATATATATATATATATATCTTCTCATAAGCTCTCTGAAAACAAAATAACGATTTTTTATTGCATTGTCTCATTTCATCAGAATTTTGGAGCTCTTCTATTCTGATATATGGTTGATAACTTAATCTCTCTATCTCTCTCTTTTTTTTTTTTTAACCCTATCAAGGTCCAAAAGGATGAGGCTGAACAATTTATCGAATACATTTCTTTTTCAATATGAATCCGATGACTAAAAGCAATCAGTCGAACTAGATGGAAATATTTTGTTATATTCATGTTTATGAAAAAAGGAAAAATCAAATTTGTGACCAAATCATTCTATCATATTCCCCAATTAATCTACTGAGAAACAAGAAATGAATCCGGAGAAATTTATCAAGAAGCTAACTTGAAGGGCGTCTTACGCTTCAAGTAATTATCTAGTTAAAGATTCTCTGAAATAGAAACGGATAGTATCTATTATTCTAATTATCGATGTATCTATCAGTAATACACTTTTCAAATATACATATCCTACTTTCGTATATATATATATATATATATATATATATATATATATATATATATATATATATATACTAACTCTTCCTGTATTTACCAAGATAGAAATGAACAATGAATGGAACGTTATTTTTTTTCAGAATACAAGGTGGCCAAAAAGTACAAGAAATCTCGATACTTTTTTGGCACACCTTGTATATATATATATTATATATATATATATATATATATATATATATATATATATATATATATATCTCGTGGTTGGTATATATATATATATATATATATATATATATATATATACCACGAGAATGATGCGACACAAGGTCATTTTAAGCTGAGTTTAACAGGTTTGAATTCAGAGTTTTTCTTCTAGACCATACCAAAGTTAAATAACACAATTTGTTGATACTTAGAGGGAGAATAATTGGATTCACGCCTTCCCAATGGGTATTAGCACAAAGTTAAATGCAAACTGCCACATCCACGAGTTGAACTCGGTTTGACATGTCCATCTCCTATGACGGTAACCATTACACCACAAACAACTCCTGTTAATATATATATATATATATTATTATTATTTATATTTTGGCTTGAAGGCAATTATAATGCATGTATCGTATAAAATTCGATAATTATAGAAAATAATCTTGACAAGTGAATCCCGCAAAGGATGGCTCGCTATGCAGAACATCACTTGTCAAGATTATTTTCTATAATTATCGAATTTTATACGATACATGCATTATAATTGCCTTCAAGCCAAAATATAAATAATAATTTATTCAACAATGCTTCTATAAACAAACAAACAAACATCCAGGAATCTTATATATATATATATATATATATATATATATATATATATATATATATATATATATATATATCCAAAACAAAACTAAACTAAAATTTCACGCTGATGAAGGTCGAATCTTATCTGTGTGCGGAACATTTTCACACAGAGGAACTGACCGAAACACATGTGTAAGTGATATTGATTAAATTCATCTTTTATTATCCATTCTGTTTTTTCTTTTCTTTATTCATTCTTCCTTATATTGTCGGATTCATTTCCAATTTCCATTTTTACATATATTTATATATATATATATCATCTGGTCTGTTAATCAGAATGAGTTTTCATCGATGAATTAACAGTTCCTTATGAGGAAAATCTTGACTGGGCACATCAGCGTAAGTTGGAAAAATATGAAGATCTACGAGAACAATGCGTCAGAAATGGATGGATAATGGATGTATTTCCTATCGAAGCCGGATGCCGAGGATTTATTACCAACTCAACTTTGGCATTTTTTACTAAACGTGGATTTTCTCCACCAGACATGAGGAAATATAAAAATAAAACATATTTTCAGGGGACGTAACTCTGTGCATAAAAATGCATCTCCCCTTTGTTGTCATTACGTAACGCGGGATTCTGCATGTTTGATTGGAAGATACATTTGTACAAAAGTTTTTTTTTAAATATCAAAGACTTTTTAATCTTATCACGAATAATTTACGAACATTTTCCAAGTTAGGATACAACAAAAATATCTATAACTCGGTTCCCGGTAGCCGAATCGACTCAAAAGCAATTTAACTTTTCATCATAGGAAGTTTATGATAAAATGTCCCGTTTTCTTAATAATCTGGTTCCAAACCGACACAAATATTAATCTCTCTCTCTCTCTCTCTCTCTCTCTCTCTCTCTCTCTCTCTCTCTCTCTATATATATATATATATATATATATATATATATATGTACGTGTATGTGTGTGTGTGAGAGAGAGAGAGAGAGAGAGAGTGCGTGTGTGTATGTGTATAGATATAATTCATAGGTCTGTTTGTAATGTACATACACGAACCAACAAAATGAAAAACGAAAACACACACACACACACACACACACACACACACACACACACACACATATATATATATAAATTATATATATATATATATATATTATATATATATATATATATATATATATATATATATATATATATATATATTTTTGTTTAAGGATTCAGTGGTAGACATCTCTACGCGTCTGCATAAGCCAGGACAATGGATATTTTTTGTTCTGACAAAATTTTTCTACATTTACGTGCTATGAATAATTTATGCAATAGTGATATTCGCTTTCTGAACGCATAATAGAGTTCAGCAATCCTAGTATAATATGGAAGCCCGTGAGGGAAACTAAAGAAAAGGAAAACATAAAAAAGGGTGGGGGGAAACAAACAAACAATTAATCGCAATGCAATATAAACTGTTTTCTTCGCCTCTGTCTAAAATCTTTCAATATCAACAGAAATGTTATATAAAACACTATTTTCGCATTCCATAATTTGTTCCGATTATTTATCTCTACTTTTTTTTTTGCATCGTATCCTGCTAAGGAATACCGTATTCAATGTCACCTAAAGCCAACATGCCCAACTAACACATCACTCAATAAATCCCGGGCCTGACATATAGAAGGCGTCACTAATAAAAAAAATCCATATGATGTTTATAAAGTACTAATCTTCAAATGGCACGTGTCAGAATTTGAGCCCACTTACAGTTATTTAGGTGAAGCTACTGTTGCAAATTTTCAAAACAATGGAAAAAAAATCTGAATTTCGTCTGTTGATAAAACATTGCTTTCTGATGGGAAAAATACTGTTCAAGCAAAGCAATGTGTTATTTGGACTCTGCTCCTTCAGAAACAACAGTTAAGAGGTGGTATGCTGACTTTAAACGTCGTCGTACAGACACAAATGATGCTGAACACTCAGGTCACCCAAGTTCGGCAGTAGTCCCGGAAAACACAAAAAAAAACTCCACAAATTCGTTTTGGCCGATCGTAAGTTGCAGTTGCGTGAGATAGGAGAGGAATTGAAGATACCAGAAGGCATTAAATTATCTGTTATGACCTGTTTAAGGGTCAATAAATAAATACTCAACACAGAGATAAAATGTAGAGAACAGATGTATTCCGCATATATCAATGTACAAATGAGGAAAGTTTCCTTGTTACAGCGTACACGAAGAACATGTATCTGCTACTTCTCACTTGAGTAGCTTTATTAAATATACCCTTTGGGTAAGTCCAATGTTTGCGTCATAGGTGAGTCACCTACAACATTATCATAATTTTGTAATATAATTTGGATGATGCTGTTTTCATTTCACATAGAGGTAATACCCTTGGGAAAGGTATGAATCCAACAATTCTCCCTTCAGCTATGGGTGAATAGTTGGGCACACTGGCCTCTTTAACCTTGGTTAGGTAACCAGTTTATAAGAAGGAAAACTCAAACCTATCAAAGTCCGCACAAGAAATTGACGTTGTGTCACATCCTACTCGTGCAGAAGGGTTGGTAAATATGTATGTGGTAGACATAATGTGTTACATACAATAGCTATGATGCAAAGGTGTCTCAATATAAAATTAATTAATAAGGAGGCACTTGTCGCGTAACAGTTATTGCCGAAGGAAATGGTCACGGTTTGAATTCAAACCTGTTAAACTCCACCAAAAATTGACCTTGTGTCACATTCTGTTCGTCTGGAAGGGATGGATAAATACATACGGGAAAGCTACATTTCTATAGAATCTGACAAATCTATTAATAATGGAGACTCGCTTCCGGTTTTTGTCTGTAACAAACACTACGTCACTGCTTACGTCACATTACCCAAAATCGTCATAACATAGAATAAATACACATAAATAAATTTGAACATGCCACATTAGACAGTCCTCATTGTTTTTTAAAACGAGTTTTAATAAATACATGACTGGTATTATAAATCTAGATATAAGTAAAAGTAAAGTCGACGGGGCGGCCTAAAGTCGGTATCAGCCAGTCAGCGAGGGAGTCTATCCCCTTTTCAATAGCGCTAGACCAAGGAGATTGTTTTAGCATCTGAGGTGGACCGCCACACCTAGCATCAGCTCCTTACTTTACCGGTATCGCACTAGGAACCTTGTGGTTTCTAGCCGAACGCTCTACCGACTGAACTAACCCGGCCAATATAGTTTGTTTTATTTTAATATATATTTAAAGTTTACATTTCAAATTGTATTATTTTTTTAACCTTTTAATGAATTTGATGATTTTACTTAGGGTACAAACTCGCTGACATTGAACATTTTACTCCCACCCCTCAGGCAATATGTTTCAAAAATCTATTTTTACATCGCCCGGAGGGTGTTTTTTATTTTGCCAGTATTGCTAAAACTTAATCAATGTACATCTCTCTGTTCCGTTATAAGAGAATAGTTGATATTTATAGTAACAAACAATACAGATAAGAGTTGAGAGGTCATACTGTGAAGAGAAACGTCAAATTAAAATGGACTATTTCTACAACAGTGCAAAGTGTCGTTATGACTAAAGTGCAATGTAGTAATTGCTGAGGAATTCTGTGCAACGAAAAGCGTATAATCAATAATGAAGCGAGAGTTAGAAGAAGAGTACCGATCCAAATAGAATGGCTCAGAAAAAAAAATTACAACTTGCTAACATATTTAGAATCAAGAATAAAAGGTGTGGCTGTATCTTTATCACAACTAACTAGAATATGCGCCCTCCGGTTGTAAGTATTTAATCTTTTTTTTATGTAATGATATATATCACAATAGAAAAACTAACGAAATAAAATAAGAACGCATATAAAAATATTACACTTACTTTAATTATATTTTAAATGGTTTCTATATGAAATCATTCATAGCATTGAATCTATTTTCAGAGTGTGAGATAAATCAAAGGGACTGGGTTGCAAAATAAAAGCTTGATCAAGAAACAAACAAGTCTTGTTGTGTTAATTGAATGTTAAGAACAATGTCCAGCCCAGCCGGAAGAAGAACAGAAGAAGAAGAACCAACCCTTAAATAGTAAGCCCAACCAGAGAACATGGCGTCCAAATGAGTAGACAAAGCAAGCAGAAGTGTAGCAAGTAAGACAATCAACTATTATCATCTCTAATCTCTCTCTCTCTCTCTCTCTCTCTCTCTCTCTATCTGTATGATATACCCGATATCGTATAAGTGTTATATAACAGTAGTATCGATAGAGAATCAATTGAAAAAAAAAAATGAACATTTCCTGTCTTCTCACCATTGAGTTTTTAAGTAGATTAAAAATCATGGGGCCGCGCCTTCGCCAACTCAGCGTATGAGAAGCACAGGGATCTGTGCAGTAAAGTAAGGAGCTGATGGTAGGTGTGGCGCTCCACCTCAGACGCAAAACCAATCTCCTTGGCCTAGCGCTAGGGAAAAGGGGATATACTCCCTCGCTGATTGGCTGATACCGACTTTAGGCCACCCCGACGACTTTAAAAAAAATCCTGGTGTGCCTAAGGAATTTTGGTAGAAACAGGCTTCGAAAGGCCAAGAGCGAAATTATAGATCGATCGGCGAATGGAACTACCTAAAGAAGAATAATAAGACAGCGGAAAGACCCCTTTTCTTAAAATACCCCCCCCCAAAAAAAACAAAAAAAAACAAAACACAACCCCCAAAAAAAAAAAACAAAAAAAAAAAAACAAAAAACAAACAAACAAAAAACAAAAAAAAAAAAAAAAAACAAACATCCGAGATACACCCGAGTGCAAATTAATGAAAACAACCACTTTAGTTTCCTTTCTTTCAGCATACGGTCAGTTTTAGACCTACTGGAGTGACAGGGTGCAATCGATTTCTATTTTTCCTCTGATTATGTCATTTGCAGTGATGGCAATCTATTTTTGAAGTGTATGATACAATTTGTTTGTCCATCGGCGATTTTCTGCAATGGTCGTTACTCAAAGAAAGCGTTGGAAAAATGTAACCGCCACCGTGTCCATTTCCTACAATGATAACCATCACACGACGGGCGCCTCCTCACCAACCGATATGTAAGGCGTCTGTTCTCTATAAGTGTCTATGTTTTCTCTCGGTATAGAGGGGTTGTGCCATTTCGTGTAGGATAGATTTGGCCGGGGAAGAAGATAGATTCTATAAGGACAATAAAGGGGTACTCCATACTTCACAGATATCCAGAACTGGAGCAGATGCAGTTTAGTGTCATACACAGGACATCCCCTCTACAGAGGATAGTCAGTAGGGACTGGGCTGATATATATGAGTTATGGAGGAAAGGTATGACTAACTATTTCCCCCCCCCAGCTATGGGTAAATAGTGGGGGGGGGGTCTAAGAGAAGGAAAACTCTGAATTCGAACATTTGTTAAACTCCACTTAAAAATTGACCTTGTGTCACACCCTGCTTGTGTGAAGTGGTTAGTAAATATATCATCATCATGTCACACAATTAGCACAGATATCCATGACAATCTCTCGCCATCCTTCCCTATCACTCATTGTCCCCGGGAGGTCCTCTGCGCAGCATCCAGTATCCACACAGAGCTGGTCAATGTAGGTCCTTGTTGGACGGCCCACATTGGCATGCCCATATGCAGGTTTCCTCAAGAGCATGATCAAAATATAGCCACACCTTTTATTCTTAATATTGGATAGGTTAGCAAGTTATGGGTAAACAGAAGGATAGACTGAGCTTTTTAACTTGGATATTGCAATTGATCTAAGAGAAGGAAAACTCTGAATTTGTCACCTTGTGTCTCATCCTGCTCGTATGGAAGTGTTGGCAAATATCTATAAATCTGTATGTAAATAGTAGGATATACTGAGCTCTTTAAATTTGATATTGCAACCGATCTAGGAGAAGGAAAACTCTGAATTTGTGACCTTGTGCCACATCCTGCTCGTATGGAAGTGTTGGCAAATATCTATAAATGTGTATGTGCGTGTGTTCCTGGTTGGATGTTGTGAGTAATTGAATTGTCTTTGCGTCCACTCGTGCGTGTTGCTACGTGTTACTGCTTTTCTATTTGCAATACACTGACTCATTATTGCTGACCTATGGTGTCTCCATATATTGATGAAGAAGAGGCGAGAAAATAAGTTAATATTTCAACAGGAAGCTCAGAAGCGTCGTGTCCGCGCATGCGTAGATGGAGAAAACAATGGGTGGACAGGGTGTGACGGGAAGGAAGGAAGGAAGAAAGAAAGCAAGAAGTTGAGAAACTAATGGCAAAAAATAAAATCTTATGGGAATTGAGAGAAATAAGAGGGAAAAAATAACAGCACGAAATAAATGATAATGAAAAGACAAATACAATGGTACCTTGACTTACGAGTTTAATTCCTTCCGCTCGTATATCAAATCTATTTCCCCCATTGAAATAATCTGAAATACCATTAATCCGCCACATTACTATTAATCTTCTTCGTGTGGTGTAATGGTTATGCTGATAGGAAATTGACACCAGAGTTCAAATCCTGGATGAGACTGGTTGCATTTCACATAGTGCTCATACCCTTGGAAAGGTAGGTATCCAAATAATCTCCCTCCAGCAATGGTTAACTAGTAGGGCAGAATTGACTCTTTAAACTTGCTATGGCAACTGATGTAAGAGAAGAAAAATTCTGATTTTAAATCAAACGGGCTCTCTTAGCCCAAAACTACGTTCAGAGCGCCTACTCCTTTCCTCCTTCTAATGCAGGGATCACCAAACTTTTTTCACGATGGGCCGGATTATTGAAAAAATAACGAGCGCCGGCCACATTATTATTGTGTTCAATACTTGCTAGACAAAATGAAAGCTCTGAGAACAACATGTAAAACAAAATTTATCTTTTTATGTTATATTCATGGATGAGTGGCGTAAGATGCACAAAAACAAATTTAACCAACCTATTTATTTTCAAAACATTATCAAAAAAACATTAAAATTCAAGTACGGTCGACGGGCCTGATAGAATGCCTTCGCGAACCGAATCCGGCCCGTGGTCCGTAGTTTGGTGACCCCTGTTCTAATGGTTAGCAAGCTAGACCATTGCTAATGACTTTGATTCTCCCTGGGTGCCCTATACTTCTGGCCTTGTACCACATTTGTTGAGTAAATAATTATATTATCCTTATTCTTTCTTTTGACGCATCTTGGAGCCTTCTAAAACACTGAAAATGTAAATCTTCTTTGCCAATCCTTTCTCTAAGTAAGAAACACTTTTTTTATGAGACCAAATCGCCATTTTTTCCCTTTTTGTGAAGACAGCAATGAATTGCTAAGTGAATCTAAAACAGTTGTTCTCAAACTGTATTCAGTAGAAAACAAGATACTATAACACACTCTCAAGAGAGACAATAGGCAATCTAACTGTCCTCCCTCCAGTTATGGATAAATAGTAGGGCAGAGTGGGTTTGTAACCGTTCTTTAACTTTGACATGGCAACCGGTTTAAGAGAAGGAAAACTGTTAAACTCCGCTTAAAAATTGACCTTGTGTCACATTCTTCTCGAGTGAAGGTGTTGTTAGATACGTACATAATGGTTGGTGGAGTGTCACAATTCTATGTAAATATCCTCTTCTGTGTATCCGCGTCGATATGCCGGCCGATACACAAACTGCAACTGAATATAGGTTTCGTTTGTTTTGTTTTGTTTTACGACATATCAAACTCAGTGGGTCATTTAATGCCGACTAAGTTTTGAAATAAATTCATTCTTAATGGATACTCAATTTTTTCTATAAACACATTTTTCTATTTAACCCATAGATGGAACCCTAGCCAGGTACTACCACTCCGGGTCAGAGTGGACCAGGGAGCAATGGTGATGAAAGTGTGCTCCACATTCCCCAAACCTCCAAAACTGGAACCTCACCATCAGAGAGAGTTTAACGTCATTCCCAGGACATGTAGACCCTCAGCCACTGCATTCTAGCACCCATGATAAAAAGGGTTGGGTTTGTCATTAGGGCAATAGGGTTGGGGCAATAATATAGGTGTTATGGCCTGATGTGACCTGCCGATTCATCGCAGGGGACCTCTCCGACCGTCTGTCTAGCCCAAGTAAGGACCAAAGTGGATTATTGCATATCATGGACTGCTCAATCACCTGGGTTCTATCCTTAAGCATCACGGGTTGCCACCCACGGCAAACAGGTTGTCCCATTCGGGGAGTCTTACTCCCTTGTATTAGGCAGAGTGCGGTCTTTAATGGAGAAACCTTTGGTTGTTCCTTGGTGTCTCTTAGTGTTGGGTATGATCCTGTGGTTGTTCCTTGGTATCCCTTAGTGTTGGGTATGATCCTGTGGTTGTTTCTTGGTGTCCCTTAGTGTTGGGCATGATCCTTTGGTTGTTCCTTGGTATCCCTTAGTGTTGGGTATGATCATTTGGTTGTTCCTTGGTGTCCCTTAGTGTTGGGTATGATCCTTTGGCTGTTCCTTTGTGCCCCTTAGTGTTGGGTATGATCCTTTGGCTGTTCCTTGGTGTCCCTTAGTGTTGGGTATGATCCTTTGGCTGTTCCTTGGTGTCCCTTAGTGTTGGGTATGATCCTTTGGCTGTTCCTTTGTGCCCCTTAGTGTTGGGTATGATCCTTTGGCTGTTCCTTGGTGTCCCTTAGTGTTGGGTATGATCCTTTGGCTGTTCCTTGGTGTCCCTTAGTGTTGAGTATGATCTTTTGGCTGTTCCTTGGTGTCCCTTAGTGTTGGGTATGATCATTGCGTTGAGTAAAGTCGTTGATTGCAGGACCGTTCGTCAATGTCAAATAACATGCAAATGAACGGCTTTCTATATCGGCAATTAAATAATTAACTAGCCATGTATTCGAGCTTTTGATTGGCTGGGCTTTAATCCACTTGAACACGCCGAGTCTATAAATTTAAGTGGTGGATTCCAGCACGCCTTATAACACTAAAAGATTCCAACATCCTGCCATCTCAACTTGGGTGATCTGATCTATGCGGTAAAGTGGGTAGGTGTGGCGCTCCACCTCAGACCCAAAATCAATCTCCCTGGTCTAGCGCTAGTTAAAATTGGATAGAATCATTCGCTGTTTGACAGATACCGACAATAGGCCGCCCCACCGACAATGCGTGTCTAATCTGGCCCGGAGTAGGGTCCTGTCTATAGCTCAAATAGGTCTATTTAAGATAGTTTAAACATGATTTTGATACCAGTCCCTACCATCTTAGCCTGCTTATTCTGATCTGTGCGGTAGAGTGGGGAGCTGACGGTAGGTGTGGCACACCACATCAGCAAAAACGATCTCTCTGGTCTTCTGCAAGCGAAAGGGGGATATACTTATTTGCTGTCCGGCTGATACCTACCATATGATACTCCGCCAATTTTACTTTTTTATAGCATATAATATATATATATATATATAATATATATATATATATATATATATATATTTTTTTTTTAGGTAGTAATATCTCATCCATAGAGAGGGACATCAATACACGAATAGGACAGGCATGGTTGGCGACAAACAAATTATCATTCATATGGAAATCCGATCTCGCTGACAAGCTAAAGCGACAATTCTTCCAGGCTGTGGTTATATCATTATTGCTGTATGGATGCACCACCTAGACCCTAACGAAGCGCCTTGAAAATAAGCTAGATGGGACCTGCACAAGATTGCTGCGTGCAGTCTTAAACAAGTCGTGGAAACAGCACCCCACAAGGAGGCAGATGTATGGCCACTTGCCCCCCATCTCCCAAACCATACGAGTAAGACGGACTAGGCATGCGGGACACTGCTGGAGAAGCAAGAACGAGCTCATAAGCGACACACTCCTGTGGAAGCCAAAACATGGGTGTGCTAGTGTGAGCAGCCCAGCCAGGACCTATATTGACCAACTATGTGAGGATGCTGGATGCTGCGCAGAGGAGCTCCCGGGGGCAATGAATGATAGGGAGGATTGGCGTGAGATTGTCATGGGTATTCGTGCTACTTGCGCGACATGATGATATATGTATATATGCAATAAAAATATAAATCAATCCGATAGTACATTGAAATATGAGTATCAGGGAAAAATAAGAAATTGAGGATGATTTAATGTTATTTGGTAAGCATATTTCGATACTGCGTGTTTCGATTAATTTTTACCAAATATCAATAAATTATTCTCAATTTCTTATTTTTCAATCTGACTCATTTTTCAATATATATATATATATATATATATATATATATATATATATATAGTATACATCGCTGAAGAGACTTAATAAAGTCGAAACAGTCTGTACGGTGTTCTACATAGCGAGCCATCCTTTGCGGGATTTACTTGTCAAGATTATTTTTTATAATTATCGAATCTTATTCGATACATGCATTTATAATTGCCTTCAAGCAGAAATATATATATATATATATATAATATATATATATATATATATATATATTATATATATAATTTCATACCATTTTGTAAAAACATCCGATGTCTGCCATTGTGGATCAAAAAATGAATAAATTTGATTATTATCAACAAATTCTGATATCATTTGATAATCCAATATTTAATTCATCATATATATATATGTGTGTGTGTATGTATGAGAGAGAGAGAGAGAGAGAGAGAGAGAGAGAGAGAGAGAGAGAGAGAGAGAGAGAGAGAGTGAGAGATAAAGTGGTCCAGATAGATAGATAGATAGATGGATAGATATGAGCAGGCCTTGATAGATAGGCCAACAGACAGACAGAAACACAGAGAAACATATATAATTTCATAGACAGATAGATCGATATGAACAGACCCATATAAATATGAGAAGTCTGGATAAGTAGCTACCTAACTTCATAGACAGATAGATATTAACAGGTACATCTATCTATGTATTTATCTCTCTCTCTATATATATATATATGTGTGTATATGTATATGCGCATATATATATATATATATATATATATATATATATATACATATGGATCTATCTATCTATCTATGAAGCTAGGTAACTATTTATTGAGACCAGTCTATATATATATATATATATATATATATATATATATATGAAAGTACGTAAATAAACATTGTGTTTATTTGACATGGCTGTTTAGCCTTACATTTGAACATATATGCCCGCCTAAATTCATCAATTATTAACTAATTCATTTTCAAAAAGTAGTATGACTTCAAATTAAGCACATATCCTCCATGTATATATATATATATATAATATATATATATATATATATATAGAGAGAGAGAGAGAGAGATGAGGGAATACGTATGTAGTCAATAACATCTTACAGCTAGTAGTCTTTTTTGAAAATTTATTGTCCTGCAATAGTCATAGCATAAATATGTAAGTGTCTTTTTGCTGTGTGTCTCTGTGTGTGTCCGTGCGTGTCTTGTGACTCTCGCTGTTTGTACAAGTCAAATTGTCAGCGACGGTGTGAAGAGGTTTTTTCTTTTCTTTTGACAAAAGGTATTTCAAAGAATGAAAGGGAGGGAAAGAAAGAAAGAAAGAAAAAAAACAAAATAATATAAAACCCACCCAGTTGTCAGATGCACATGTTTTCATCTGTTTAATCGATCAACCCTGACAAATCGATTGGAAATTGCATTTCGCACACACTGTTTTCTTTCTGCTGATCACAAAGAGAGAGGGGGAGAAATAGGGAAAGAGAGAGGGGAGAAAGAGAGGGAAAAATGGAGAGAGAGAGAGAGAGCAGGGAAAACAGTGGGAAATAGAGAGAGGGGGAAAGAGAGGGGGAAAGAAGGAAAGAGAAAGGGAAAGAGGTTGAGAGAGTGGGGACAGGAAGGGAGAGAGAGCAGGAGAAGAGAGGAGAGGGAAAGAGAGAGCAGGAGAGAGAGGAGAGGAAGAGAGAGAGAGAGAGGAGAGAGAGAGAGAGAGAGAGAGAGAGAGAGAGAGAGAGAAGAGGAGAGGAGAAGGGAAAGTTTCCAAGAAAATAATGTCATGTAAATAAGATGGACTAACAAAAAAAAAAAAAAAAAATGAAAGAAAAAGAAAAAAAATCCGACTGGTTTAGCACAGTCAGATAGATCTTTAAAAAATTATTCGTATAGGATATGACCGTGTGCAAAAAACACAAACTACTTAAGGAACAACTTTACAAAAAAAACGTAAGTATGAAGTCCAATGAACGCGATTCTTTAACCTCTTGGTTGTTCCTTGGTATCCGTTAGTGTTGGGTATGGTCATTTGGTTGTTCCTTGGTGTCCCTTAGTGTTGGGTATGATTCATTTGGTTGTTCCTTGGTGCCCCTTAGTGTTGAGTATGATCCTTGCGTTGAGTAAAGTCGTTGATTGCAGGACCGTTCGTCAATGTCAAATAACATGCAAATGAACGGCTTTCTATATCGGCGATTAAATAGTTAACTAGCCATGTATTCGAGCTTTTATTGGCTTGGCTAACAAAAAAAAAAAAAAAAAAAAATGAAAGAAAAGATAAAAAAAATCCGACTGGTTTAGCACAGTCAGATAGATCTTTAAAAATTATTCGTATAGGATATGACCGTGTGCAAAAAACACAAACTACCTAAGGAACAACTCTACAAAAAAAAAAACGTAAGTATGAAAGTTCAATGAACGCGATTCTTTAACCTCTTAGCACAAAATAAATATAGACTGGTTGATATGCTGCTAAAATCAATAAACTAATCAGCGTTACCCCGTTTAAAAATTGACCTTATGCTACATCCTGTCCGTGGAGTAGGATATACAACAGTTTTATAATTTAATCATTACATGATATGTTTACTTAAGAGCTATTGCAAAATAGTTCAATATGTAAAAAGTATTATAATCTCGATTTAATTCTCTTTCACTTTTTTCTCTTTCCTTCTTTTCATATTTTCATTATGTTTCATTAAAGTATATTAGCACTACCCTTCGAAAAGTTATGTGTCCAAATCCAAAAATGAAGAAGCCCTTATGGCAAGCCCCAACCCCTTTTTATCATATGGGTGCTAGAAGGCGGTGGCTGTGGGTCTACATGTCCTGGGAATGACGTTAAACTCTATCTGATGGTGAGGTTCCAGTTTTGGAGGTTTGGGGAATGTGGAGCACCCCTTCATCACCATTGCTCCCTGGTCCACTCTGACCCGGAGTGGTAGTACCTGTTAGGGTCCCATCTATGGGTTAAATAGAAAAATGTATTTATAAAAAAATGTATTATCCATTAAGAATGAATTTATTTCAAAACTTTATCGGCATTAAATAACCCACTGAGGTTGATATGCCGCAAAACAAAACAAACCAAAACATAAAATGAAGAAATATTAAAAGTTAAATTCCAACGGAAGAATTTAGCTCAGGGAGGGGTGATATAATGGAATGATCCATCTCCCCCGTACCTGAACAGTGGCGATGGTTCTAAACCACTATTTAAGAAACCACACAGATTACTCTGTGCAGAATTCACCTGAAGTACTTAGACGACGGACCCTTCTCCTAATACTCACGTGACCTTACTATATAACAGAAGCATATTCTTCAAAAAGGTATGTGTCCAAATCTTCTCCCCCTCCTCCTATGTAAATAGGGGGCGGACTGGGCTCTTTAACCTTGGTTAGGCAAGAAGTCTTTAAGAAGGAAAACTCTGAATTCAAACTTGTTAAACCCCGCTTAAGAAATTGACCGTGTGTCACATCCTACTACTGCGGAGGCGTTGATAAATATATGCATTCTATTTTATTAGGTTTTATACAACAGAGTGCTATTTTCCTTATTAAAAAATAACAAAAAGAATTCAGGGTGTTTTTTTGCGGGGAGGCTGGAACTGATTAATGGCATTTCAGCTTATTTCAATAGGAGACGTTGATTTGATATACGAGGTAATTGAGTTACAGGCAGAATGAATTAAACTTGAAGTCAAGGTACCACTGCACGAGGAACCTAGTAATGGAAGCACACATTCGCTTAATAATTAACAAGACGATTTTGCATAAATCTATTAATTAAAATAAAAACAAAATAATGAGAGACATTGATAATTTTCTTGGAAGCCTCGGAGTAATATTCAACGAAAATTTACATATTCACTCATACATTTATTGAGCTATGAAAGACAGAATTATACACACAGTTTTTGATGGAAATATATGCAAAAAACAACAACAACAACCATAACAAAAACAACTAACAAACAAGCAAGCAAGCAAGCAAGCAAAGCAAAGTAAGCCGTTTAAATGTCCGCTCAAGATAGACAGATTACTTGCTGCTAATTGTCATAGAAACTACTTAATTGATCGGCTAATAATCAGAATATCTCGCGATATTTTGCGAGAAAGAAAAACGGCGGTAAATCACCCCAATCAAAAGAAAATGCCGCTAAAGTCGCTGTCAGTTTTTAGTGCACACATATTGGTTTGGAGACTTAAAGAAAACATTTTCTGTTGTTGCTAAACGACATAAAAAAAAAACTGGAACTTCACTATAGTTAACTTTGAATTTGTTCTGTGGTGAGCTATATTAGTATCAGTGATGATCGGTTGGTTGGATATATATATATATATATATATATATATATATATATAGAATATTATTTATATATATTCAAATATATATATATATATATATATATATATTATATATATATACCTTATTATAATGGAGATTGCGTGTTTTGTCTGTCTGTAACCGAAACTATATTACTATACAAGTCACAATTCCCTTTGTTATTTACATCATATTCTCCATGATTTTACTTATATTTAAACCTCAATTATTAATAAAATTGCTTCACTTTATTATTAGTTTTGTCCATATCTACATACAAATAACATGCAATTGTATTTATATATACAAAAAATAGCAGTTTGCAGTGTGAAGGAAAGGCTAATTTGCATATTGATCTTAAAATGTGATTTATTAAATATGTGCTTAGTATTATTGATTTCTAACTGTTTGGTTTTATTTTAATGAATATAAGCAAAATTCTCTTCAATGAATCTTAAATAAAATCCATTAACAAGAAAAATAACTGTCATTTTATTCTTTATTCCCTAATTTAACTAAATTGTTAAAATAAGTAAAATTCAGCAATGAAAGACGGAGTGATGGAAGAGTAAGTTTCATTTCTATTTTCTATTATACCCCCACTCTTTACAATATCTTTTTGTCTGCCTCTAATTTTAATATGATATTTCATTACATTAAAACTTAAATACTTGCCACCCGGAGGGTGCATATATTTGCTAGTATATATATATATATATATATATATATATATATATATATATTCAGAAACCCACACGTAATGATTTTCAAGAATCTGTCTCTCCGTCTTCAATTTCTAGATTCGGCTACGTTGATTTTCAACTTATAGACGTACGTCTGGATAATAATAATAATAATAATAATAATAATAATAAAATAATAATAATAATAATAATAATAACAACGGTCCCTATGCCATAATTGCCAATATTATTGAAAAAATGGGGCTATAATTATCAATTTACGTATCAATAAATTCACACGCCAGTAGAGCATTGCAGGACGTGTCATTGTCTATGTTCATGCCATGAAGTGTTTATATATTGGAACATTACTTTTAGAATAATTTGACGGAACAAAAGAGAAAATAGATAATCTTATAATATATCTATATATTACCAAATTCCTATTATGCTTCTATATAAGTAAAGTTACTGGAGTAGCTTATTGTCGGTATCAGCCGTATAGCGAGGGAGTCTATCCCTTTTTCGCTAGCGCTAAACTAGAGAGATTGTTTTTTTGCATATCAAGTGGAGTGCCCCACCTACCATCAGTTCCATTCTTCCTCGCATAGATCTAAGCTGTGATACTCATGCGCTGAGTTGGCGAGGGCCTGTATCGAACTTATACAATATTTTACTTTAATCAAAGAAAAACGGCACATCATAGCGATATTTTATAAGAGCAATCCGATTAAAATACACTAATTTACAGAAGATTACATTTCTGTTCCCATTTGTAAGTTCCCGCTATTTTTTAAATTTTGGAATTTATAGTGTTTTTAAATTTTGAAATCTATTTTTTTTTGAGAATTCTATTTCTGAATCACTTTTTAATCTATTTTGTTTTTGTTTTTTCGAGTAATCTTTAGTTAATTTTTGTTTATTTTCAGATCATTAAAATGGAATATTAAATTAAGAAAAATGAGCATTTTTTCGACACCTCCTTTTTGCTTTTAATCAAGGTTCTAAGGGCGCAAAAACTGCTCGCGACATTTGTGCTGTGTATGGAGAGAGTGCTATAGCTGATAGAACCACTGATTGGTATGCCAAGTTTGGGAAATGGAAATTTTGACCTCAAAGACGCACCTCGTTCTGGCCGTCTAGTTGAGTTCGATGGTATTTGGTATATTATCGCAGTAGTAGCTGGCACGCCGAATAGCAGTACGTCTTCCGAGCAGTCGTGGGGTAGTCTGACGAGTAAGTTTAGGCTGGTAGGCTTAGGCTTAGGCACTTGTACTACCAGTGTCGAATAATTATACATGACACTGTCCAATCAGATTATAGTGAGGGGGCACCAAGGTATTTACATATTCATTACATCAATATATATATATATATTTACTTTGTAGTTAATTGTTTTATATTCGTGATTTCCTCCGGGCCTATATACATATATGATGATAGCATCAAACTTGTGTTCGAGTATTGCCATTGCTTGATAAAAAGAGTTTCAAAGTTCATTATATTTGCACGAAAAATTGCCGTCAGAAAACAAGAGAACTGGCAGAAAAATGGAATAGTCTATAGTGAAGCATCTTCACTCGATGGGAAAGTGTTAAACAACACATTATTGGTTAATATATTATTGGTTAATAAATTATTGATTAATACATTATTGATTAATTTGTTATTGTTTTTTTTTTATTAAACCTTTAAAAAAATTTAAATTAAAAAAAGAAAACGGCGAGAACATAGTTGCCAACCCAATGTTTCACGCTGAACGCCATTATTTATGGAAGTGCAATTTGTATAATAGACATCGTCATAGGAAATTGGATTAGTCCATAGAATTGGGTAGAGAACAATATATGCTCTGCTCGGCCTGCATCTACGTACATCACTTTGTGTGCCTTTTTAACTCTGTAGCTGCTCAGCTAAGAAAGTTATTGGTGAAAATAAAAGCACACAGAGGTCGTATATATATATATATATATATATATATATATGTATATATATATAAAGTAAAAAAAGTAAAGTCGTCGGGGCGGCCTAAAGTCTGTATCAGCCAATCAGTGAGGGAGTCTATCCCCTTTTCACTTGCGCTAGACCAAGGAGATTATTTTAGCGTCTGAGGTGGAGCTCCACACCTACCGTCAGCCCCTTACTTTACTGCACATATCCCTGTGCTACTCATACGCTGAGTTGGCGAGGGCCGGTATCGAACTAGGAACCTTGTGGTTTCTAGCCGAATGCTCTACCGACTGAGCTAACCCATATATATATATATATATATATATATGTATATTATAATTATACACACACACACATATATATTTATATATAAATATATATATATATATACACAATTATATTTACACACACACACACACACACAAAACACACACACACACACACACACACACACACACACATATTATATATATATATATATATATATATATATATATATATATGAAGATAGGAAGGTTGGAGTAAATTCCCAACAAGCACCTAGCAACCTCCTCATCTCATCGTCCCATACAAACTACTATCCTCTGAACTTCCTCCTCCACTTTATATGATGTTATTCTCTGTTCAATCAAATCCTCTCTAACTTCCCTACCCCTCAATTTCACCACAAACTCACTTTCTCTTCTATAAATACAAATGTACGTACTTTGTTTTGAATAAAGTTAGACTGATGATGTTCTTCGCGTAAAGAAGGACGAAATATTTCTCTCCTACTTCTACTTGTTTGAGTCATTATTTTTTGTCCACTTTTCCTTTTACCTTACCTCATATATATATATATATATATTATATATATATGGTGATTGCCGCTTCTTGACAGAATAAGGCCATTTCTACAAGTAGTTCAGTTGTGAGCACGCAGATGGCCCACGGATCCAGATTGTTTTATGTACCCTGTCACACATATGAAACCCTCGACATACAGCCCTGCCACACAGGTCAGACTTCAATGTAGGAAATGTTTCCATGGCGTC
>CM042145.1:86056618-86104118 GCA_023376005.1 Doryteuthis pealeii
ACACATATATATATATATATATATATATATTTACATGTCAACATCCGTCCAACAAAATACACACACCCACGCACACATATGCATGCGAATAAAAACGCTCACACTTCAGTATTGTTCAGTCGCTGCACACTAGCAAATCAATGTGAATGTGTGGTGGAACCCACCGATTTGTATACACATCCTTTGCACTGTCCATAAACACACATATGCATCCCCTAATACACTAAATACATACGCGTATCACTTCATCCAATCATAAACATCTTATGCCCGTAAAAACCTTTTGAATTTTTCGATTTTTTCGACTTTCCTTGTATTCGGATCAACATCACCTGATGAATGCATGCAATTTTGCATGTATGAAACCTAAGGTTGTGACTGTTCTATTGCCATCAAATAAATAGATATGTAATACCTTTATATATTTATTTTATTATATTATATAATAGCTCTATTTTTTTTTTATCGAGCACTCTCCTAATACTACAGCAATTTGACGCACCATTCCAGTGAAAGCTGAAGCGGAGACTATCCCAGACTAAAGTTATATATATATATATATATATATATATTATATATATATATATATATATATATATATATATATATATCTGTGTACCGCTACTATTTATATTAGTGTATTTCTATCTAGCTACCTATATAGCTATCTTATTCTAGTCCTATCTATAAATCTATTTATCTATCTATTTTAGTCTATTCATACATCTCTATGGTACGAAGTCTCTAGCTCAATGTTATGACGTCTACAGCTCAATGGTATGACGTTGGACTATATAAATCGTTAAGGGCAGCTCACGAGGTGTAATAGTTAAGCAGCTAGACTTGCAGACCATTGTTAGTGAGTTCGATTCTGTTTGGGCGCCCCTTACTTCTAGCCTTGTGCCACATCTGAGCTAATCTTAGTAACTAACTATATAGATCGTTAAGAAATTCTTATTTCAAAGTATAGCAGTATAATACCAGACATAAGACGGAGAGATCTAGTATGCTGGTAGGCTTGTCTGCGAAGACACGTCTGGTACAAGGTCAAGTTTAATGCAGATATCCTCTAACACACGGGTGGGTGGTGTCAAAAATAGCTTAGTTTCATCGACACTACTATTTTGGGTGCAGCTGAAGCACCAGGAATTAACCTTCATTCTACCAACTGTCATTGTAATCGAATAGTCGCTGTTTGTGGGGACGCCCCCACTATTGGAGTTAAGCCAAATAATTTAGTCCAAGTCATGGATAATCAGGTTGTCTTACTGTTAGAATTCTTGAAGCCATGGTGGCTGTTGTTGTTGTTGTTTGTTGTTGTTGTTGTTGTTGTTGAAGAAAAAGAAGAAGAAGAAGAAGAAGAAGAAGAAGAAGAAGAAGAAGAAGAAGAAGAAGAAGAAGAAACTTGCTGCTAAAATTAATCCCCATCACAATCATAAAGTGTCAAATCCTAAATGTATTTAGACCAAAATGAAGAAAGAAAGGACACAATATATGCTAGAAAATTTACGCAGACCCAAATAATATTGAGAAACCGATTAAAACTTTAGAAAAACCTTGTATACACATTATTCTATCTAATAATTTCATTAGAAGAAGAAGAAGAAAGGATGAGAATAATAATAATAATAATAATAATAAGAAGAAGAAGAAGAAGAAGAAGAAGAAGAAGAAGAAGAAAGGGAGAATAAACGAAGAAGAGAGAAGCTGAAAGAAGAAGAAGAAGAAGAAGAAGAAGAAGAAGAAGAAGAAGAAGAAGAAGAAGAAGAACCCCCAATCGAGATATAAGTCAGGCGAACATCCTTGGCATTAATAATCCATTGACTGGTATCAAGACAGTGGATGTTGTTATATGTCTTTTTTTTCTTGCAAGCCAATTGGCTACTTTCTACCGGAAGTTACTGCTGCAGCTGCTGCTCCGACATTTGGTAAGTTCTATATGTAGAAGTGACGATTTTGTTAACATATTACACCTAAGTGAGTTATTATTTTCTTTTTGTTATTTGTTATATTATTTTTAATTATCTTTTATTGTTTTATTGTCTTTTAAATTTTAAAATATGTAATGGTTATTATTATTATTGTCATGATAAATATTATTTCTATTATTAGACAAATATAAGAATTATCATCATGGTTTCTCATGCTCGGCAGAGGATATTGCATGATCATTTGTGTTTAACCATACCCCCTCAGTTGTATAGCCATCGACAGGATGATATCTCCTGTTTGAAAAGTAAATACAAGGATACTTTCTTTCTTTCTTTTGGGGATTTTACGGCATGTCAACCTGATTATTTTATGTCGACTACGTTTAATTATACTCACCTTGATGAGTATTGAACATTTTTATTCTGAACTCAATTTTTTAAAACACATTTTTGTTAACTCATTTTCTTCTATTTAACCCATAGATGGGACCCTAACAAGTACCACCAGTCCAGGTCAGTGGACCCGGGGATAATGGCAATGAAGGGGTACTCCACACTCCCCAGAGTTCCAAAATTGGAACTTCACCATTAGAGACAGTTTAAAATCATACACAGGACATTAAGACCCACATACATTACCTTGTATCACATATATGATAAAAAGGGTTGGGAGTTTGCCTTGAGAGCAATTGGGCCAGGACAATCATATAGGAGCTAAGGCGTGATATGACGAGCCGCTTAATCGGAGAGAGCCTTTCCGAAAGCCCGTTTAGCCTAAGTATGGGCGACAGCGGAGTGTTGCATACTCAGCCACCAGGATTTTGTCCTAAGCATCATGGGTCGCCATCCACGGCCAACAGTTGGCCACATGGGTGGGGGTCTTTCCCTCTACAGAGGTGCAGTCTGCATATTCAATGCAAAGAGACAACAAAGATCTTATTCATTGGGTTATAATCTTTGGAAATGGAGTCGGTTCAAATCCTGGATGAGGTTATTTTCTTTATTTTTGTCAAATAAATGACACTTCCTCGGACTCCATTTATTTAGACTTACGGACAAGTCACATTGAAAACACGGGTTCGCGCTAAATCATATAAGTTAAGCAGCAAGGAACCTATTCAGAACTTGGATGAGTGACTATTTTAGCAACAGCAGGTACCTTAAGGGAACGAATCTCAAAAAGACTTGATTCGGCTTCAAATGACTCGAAAAGGTTTGATATGCCGTAAAAGAAACACCAACCAGCCAACCAACCCTGGAAGAAGAAAACTATATAAAATTGAGACATTTTTGGTTGGTCGTTTTGTTTTACGACATACCAATCCTTTTCGGCTCATTCAATACTGAATCAAATCATTTTGATACCAGATTACTTATAGTACCGACTGTTGCTTGAATAGTCACCCATATATATATTCACCAACCCGCACGAGCTGGATGAGACACAAGGTCATTTTTTTAAGCGGAGTTCAACAGGTTTTGAATTCAGAGTTTCCCTTCTCCTAGACCGGTTGCCTAACCAAGGTTAAAGAGCCCAGTCTGCCCTACTATTTACCCATAGCTGGAGGGAGAGTAGGATTAATATCTTTCCCAATGCAATTACCAATCCAGGATTTGAACTCGGGGCGACAAGTCATTTCCCATGACTTTAACCATTACACCACTTGCTTCCTACATAGACACCCATATGAAGTATTGAAAAGACTCATTGTTGCGTAATGTCGGTGATCCAGTGGAAACCGGCCCTTTTAACGTAACTTGACCGTAAACATAGATTTTGAAGTCCCATATGAGTATCTTATATTGTATAATGGTATATTTAGGAAGCGCGTGGTGTAATGGTTAAAGTCATGGGAAATGGACTCGTCGCCCCGAGTTCAAATCCTGGACGTGGTAATTGCATTTCACTTAGCGCTAATACCCTTGGGAAAGGTATGAATCCTACCTCCTTCCCAGCTATGGATAAATAGTAGGACAGACTGGGCTCTTTAACCTTGGTTAGGCAACCGGTCTAGGAGAAGGAAAACTCTGAATTCAAACCTCCGCTTAAGAAATTGACCTTGTGTCGCATCCTGCTCGTGCGAGGGGTTGGTAAATATATATATTGTATATTGGTTAGCAAGTTAGATTAGCAGAACGTTGTTAGTGAGTCCTATTACTAATGGGTGCTTCATATTTCTGGCCCTGTACGGCAACTAAGCTAAGCTTAGTAAATAACTATTTCAGTAGTAACATTATCTCTAGAGTACCGCAATGTCTAAATAAACATTTTGTCACCAAAGATTAAGATTTGTCAAAAGTATTTACTTTCGAATCCCAGAAAAGAAGTTAAACTAAAAAAAGAAGTTGCTTTTTTGACGCAGTAACAGATATCTCGATTCATATGAGTTGGTATTCGCAAAACTTCTGCTAAATAGATTTAATATCTAAATTTATACATGGAAAAGCTTTCGAGAAAATATGTCGCCTCGTCCCAGAGTAGGAAATTCGATGAACAGTTAAATTTGATGTCAATGGTTCATAAACATACTTATCTAGGCTTATTATACGAAATATAATGGAGGCGCATGGTGTAATGTTTAGAGTAATAGGAAATGGACACGGCGATCCAAGTTCAAATCCTGGACAGGTCTATTTGCATTTCACATAGCGCTAATATACCTGGAAAAGGTGTGCATCCAACCACTCTCCCTCCAGCTATGGGTAAATAGTAAGGCAGAGTGGACCCTTTAAATATGGCAAGGTAACTAGTCTGTGAGAAGAAAAACTTAATTAAAACCTGTTAAACTTCCTTGTGTCGCATCATACTCGTGCGGAGGGGGTGGTATATATATATATATATATATATATATATATATATATATATATATATGCAAAATGTAAATATAAAGAATACACCGAGTGCACCTTTGCAGAGGGATAAAATCCCTCCAATGGGGCCTCCTGTTGTTTGTAGGCTTCGACCTGTGATACTTAAGGACGGAATGCTGTTTGCTAAGCAGTCCATGACTTGCAACACTCCACTTTCACCGTTACTTGGGTAGAAGAGCGGTTGCAGAGGCCCTATTCGGATCATTTGGCTTGTCACGTCAAGCCCTAGAACCTATATGATTGTCCCGACCCTATTGCCTTATTGCAAACACCCAACCCTTTTAATCATATATGTGCTATAAGGCAGTGGCTGAGGGACTTAATATCCAGGGTATGACAAACTGCATCTAATAGTGAAATTCCAGCCGTGGAGTACCTCTTTATCGCCATTACTTCCAGGTCCACCCTGACCAGGAGAGGGTCTCATCTATGGGTTAAATAGAAAAACAAGTTAAAAAATGTAATTAAGAAAAATCAATATGCATCAAGAATGATTAAAACAAAATGTCTACGGCATAAAATGGCCAACGAGGATTGAGACACCATAAAACCAACCAACCAACCAACCAACCAATAAATGTCCCCATGAAAAATTATTTCTGTAATAACTAATCAAATTATTTGTCCATTAGAAAAGAGCGAAAATTTCCTCTTTGCTTGGCTGAATAATTTGGAAACAATAGATTTGGTTTCTTTATTCAATGGCATATCAATCTTCGTGCCCAAGCCATCCTTGTAGAAGGGCTACTATTTAACCCATAGCTGGGGGATGAGGTCTTCATGCTTTTCCCATGGGTATTAGTCCGAAAGTGAATATAGTAATGTGGTTTTGGGTTCGAACTCATTTACTCCGATGTCACAGTCTAGCACGTTAACCACAACGCCACGGGAACTTCCTCGGAAGCAATTGTAGCTTCACATTACTATTCTTAATACAAGTAATTTTCTCACAGTTTTATGGTTTCAAGTATTGCTATGTGATAACAAATACTACTACTTCGGGTCTGCATCTAATGGGGAAGTACCCCTTCATATCGCATGTCCACTCTGACACAGAGCAGTAGTACCTGTTAGGGACCTATCTATGGATTAAATAGAAAAAACGAGTTTAGAAAAATATGTTTAAAAAATTGAGTTTAAAAAAAATGTAATACCCATCAGCAAGGAATAAAACAAAACGTCTTTGGCATAAAATGGCCCAACAAAGGTTGACGTGCCGTAAAATCTAACCACCAACCAAATAACCAGCTACTCCAGGTGAACCTAGGAATAATGGCTACGAATGGATGGCTACACACCAAAACTGGAACCCAACCACCCGATGTATTTTACGAGGGTAGTCAAAAGTAATGCCATTTATTTAGAACAGGCATAATTACCAACACAGGAACAGGTATCATACATCAAAATGAAGCTGGTCCTTTGTGGATCCCATCCCTACTTCACCACATAGTCACCGTTTCTCTCAATAGCAATGTCCCATCTTCGAATGAGAGCATGTATCGCTTCCCCATAAAATTCTGTTGACTGTTCTTTGAGGCACTTCTTGACAACTTTACCGCTTCCTCCATTCACAAGACTTAGCGCCTTCAGGATTATCAATCTATTCGGCCCCATGAACAAGGGTTTGAGAGGCAAACATTATTCCAGTGATGAGGAAGTGAATCTGTAGTAAAGAATGATCAGCTTCATTTTGATGTATGATACATGGTCCTGTGTTGGTAATTATACCTGTCCTAATCAAAATGACATTACTTTTTGATCCTCCCTCGTAGTATGATACCGTGGATGCTCTGTTTTTTTTTTGGGGGGGGGCTTACCTCTCGTCAAGGGATGCTATTAGTGTTTTCTAAGTCTTACTGACAGGGCAGCCGAATTACGGTTACTACATAGATTGATACAAATATAATGAGAATCTTTGTAATATATAAGAATATTTAAATTTTTCTTTTTGTTTCTCACATGTCACCAGAGTTACGATGACTAACCCCCATATCTAATAATTTTTTTGTGTGTGGCAAGAGGTGACCCCCCCCCCCCGAGTTGCAAAGCTAAACATCTGGAAACTTTTAAAATACAACATGTCTGATAAAACCAAGGAGTTAAGAAAAATCATTATGCCAAGGGAAAGTATTTTATTTATTGCAGTGATTATATCTTTTTCTTTTTTTAAACCATTTTTTTTATTATTACAGACGAACAATTCTAGTGGTGTTTTTTTCCCCCATCTGTTTGCTTCTTCTAGTTTCTCATCACTGATTCTCCATTTACACAAAAAAAAGAACGCGATAACAGGTAGGGCCAATGCACACAACCGTTGTGCATGATTATAGTGATGCTTCTATCCAGAAACCGCCCTGTCGGCTGGAGCTGTCTAAAACATCGACTGCACCTGTTCATATTGCTACACATAATCTCAGAGGAACTTTATCTGTTATTTAAGAGAATTTAATTATTTCTTTTTCTCATTTTTCAAAACGGAATCTAATACAATTCATTTCATTGAGCAAAATCTTTTAAGCCATGGAATGTCATTTTTCATTTCAGGGTTTAGGCCATGGCAGTATTTATCTCATTCTTTTAGGTGTGTTCAATGGCAGCAAATCAAATAGGGTCTCCTTTTTTGGTGGCCGAGAAGGACAAATAATGGTAGCTTTACAGAAAAATGTGTGATGTGTACAGAGAGACATGCTTCATTTAAAAATGTTTACGAGGGTGAGTCAAAAACTAATGCCAATTTGTTTAGGACAGGTATAATTACCAATACAGGAACTTGTATAAAACAAAACGTCTTCGGTATAAAATGGCCCAACAAAGGTTGATGTGCCGTAAGTGCTAACCAACCAACCAAATAACAAACTAATTCGCGTGAACCTTGGAATACTGGCTACGAATGGATGGCTACACACTCCCATAGCTCTAAAACTGGAACCCAACCATACGAGGGTTAGTAAAAAAGTAATGCAATTCTGTTTAGGACAGGTATAATTACCAACACAGGGACTTGTATCATACATCAAAATGATGCTGGTCCTCTGTGGATCACATCCCTACTTCTCTACATAGTCACCGTATCTCTTGATAACAATGTTCCACATTCGAATGAGAGCATGTATCCAAGCTCCGTAGAATTCTGTTGACTGCTGTTTGAGTATCTTCTTCACTACGAATTTCACTTCCTCGTCACTGGAATAATACTTGCCTCTCAAAACCTCTTTCATGGCGCCGATGACTTAAGGCGCTGAATCTGGTGATCCCAGGTCCACTTTGACCCGGAGAGGTAGTACCTGTTAGGGTCACATTTATGAGTTAAATAGTAAAATGTGTTTATAAAAAAATGAAGTATCCATTAAGAATGAATTTATTTCAAAACTTTTTCGGGACTAGATAATCCACCAAGGTTGATATGCCGTAAACCAAACCAAACTCACCCTCGTATCTGAAATATAACAAAAACAGTCATGTAATAAAAAATTCCACCGGAAGTAACGGGACTAAATTGTTCATACCCCGATGTCTACTGTTATTATTCATACATCTTCCTATACTGTTGTACCGGCCGTTCCTACAGTGGAGAACATGCACCGGTTCTCACTATAAATAGTGAGACACCGAGTGGAAAGGAGCACTGTTCCAGTTAACGACAAGCTAGTCGTATATGTACCATTAATTGTAAATACACTTGTCTTATTTTACCCCATCTCGACTTGACTTCTTTTTACTGTTGGGACTAACATCACAACATATACATATGTTAATAGATTTATTGTTGTTAGATAAAGTGATTATCTCTCATCTTTCGCATTACTTCTTTCTCTGTCACCATGTTGAATTCGTTCTAACAAACATCACCTATGCTACTCCCAAGAAGAAAGAAAGTTAAAGAAAGAAAGAAAGAAAGAAAAGAAAAGAAAAGAAAAGAAAAGAAAAGAAAAAAACAAAACAAAATAAATAAATAAAGTACAAGAAAGAAAAAAGTATAAAAAAAAGACAGATAAAAAAGAATGATAGTTAAAGAAAGACTGAAAGAATGAATGAGAGACAAGAAAAGAAAAAAGAACAGGAAGTAAAAGAAGAAGGAAAGTTAAAGAAAAAAAAGAAACTTAAAGACAGTAAAAGAATGATAGAAAGAATCAAAGCAAAAAGAAAAAGAAAAAAAAAAGGAAGTAAGAGAAGAAAGAAAGTAAAAGAAAGAAAAAAAGAAAATTCAAGAAGAAAGGAAAGTTGATAAAGAAAGAAAGACAGAAAGAAATACAGCAAGAAGGACAGAAGGAAAAAATGAAATTTAAGAAAGAAAGAAAGATTGATAAAGAAAGAAAGACAGAAAGATATAATGAATTTTAAGAAAGAAAGAAAGAAAGGTTGATCATGAAGGAACGACACAAAGAAAGAATAAGTTTTATGAAAGAAAGAAAGGTTGATAAAGAAAGAAAAAAAAAGAAAGACAAAGAAAGAATGAAATTTAAAAAGAAAGAAAGAAAGGTTTTTAAAGGAAGGAAGTTGAAGAAAGGAAAAAAGACAGGAGGAAAGAATGGAATTTAAGAAAGAAAGAAAGAAGATTTGTTAAATGAAGAACGTCAAAGAAAGAAAGTGAAAGAAAGTAAAAAAAAAAACGAAAGAAAAGAAAAGAAAAGAAAGGAAAAGAAAGTAATATAAGAAAGAAAGTAAAAGAATAAAATTAAAGAAAGTTAAAGAAAGGAAGAATGAAAAAAAAACTTAAAGAAAAAAAAGTAAAAGTAAAGAATGGAATTTAAGAAAGAAAGAAAGATTGATAAAGAAAGAAACACAGAAAGAAAGAATGAATTTTAAGAAAGAAAGAAAGAAAGAAAGAAAGGTTGATAAAGAAGGAACGACACAAAGAAAGAATACGTTTTATGAAAGAAAGAAAGGTTGACAAAGAAAGAAAAAAAAGAAAGTCAGAAAGAAAGAATGAAATTTAAAAAGAAAGAAAGAAAGGTTGTTAAAGGAAGGAAGTTGAAGAAATGAAAAAAAAAGGAGGAAAGAATGGAATTTAAGAAGAAAGAAAGAAGATTTGTTAAATGAAGAACGTCAAAGAAAGAAAGTGAAAGAAAGTAAAAAAATGAAAGAAAAGAAAGAAAAGAAAGTAATATATCAAAGAAAGTAAAAGAATAAAATTAAAGAAAGTTAAAGAAAGAAAGAATGAAAAAAAACTTAAAGAAAAAAAGTAAAAGTAAAGAATGGAATTTAAGAAAGAAAGAAAGAAGATTTGTTAAATGAAGAACGTCAAAGAAAGAAAGTGAAAGAAAGTAAAAAAATGAAAGAAAAAAAAGAAAAGAAAAGAAAGAAAGTAATATAAAAAAGAAAGTAAAAGAATAAAATTAAAGAAAATTAAAGAAAAAAAAGAATGATAAAAAAACTTAAAGAAAGCAGAAAAAAAAGAAGGTAAAAAGTAAAGATTGCCCTTAACACATTAACTATGCTACACTCAATATTCATAACTCCTATTAATGGGTAACCAATAGTTTTTGACGCAAGGAAACATATGAAATCAATTTTATTTCGCTATTCTTTCTATTTATAAACGTTTAGAAGACGCCACAATGTAATTTGTTGAGACGGAGACAAATATTCGCTATGAAAAAGAAAAATAATGAAACAGACTGTTTTCTGTTATCTCATTTGCCAGAATCTTAGGCCAGTTTATCTTGTAGATACACTCACGATAAAAATAATAACTTTTCTTGCTTAGCTGTGTAAACGAGGTAATAAATCTAGAATTTGTTATATCTTGACGGCAAAAAGGAAAGAAAACACCACCACAACCAGCACCACGTGCAACAACAACAACAACAACAACATATGGACTCTCTCGTTGATTTCGATGCATGAACAACAACAACAACAACAACAACAACAACAGATAAACAAATGAACTATCATTGTATTCTGCAGAGCAAAGATATAGCATCATTGTTTTTTTTTTTTTTTTAAATCCCTTCTGGCTTGGATTCGTCGTGTTTTGTCTTCAGGCAAGAACGTGAAACCAGCCTAGTTTTAGGTTTGCCGAATTCATGAAATCTCTTCCCAATATTCATCCAATGAACAACCGACACAGTGGTTTTGTGTATAGTGGTGAAGGCTTGTGTTGGACCATCCGCACTTTTTGGCACGGTCGATAGGAAACAATTGGTGCACAAGGAATGCCACAAAACCAATCAACGAATGATCTCAGGTTTTTAAAATTCAGATTTTTCCTTCTTCTAGACTGTCCAAGGTTAAAGGGCCGAGTATGCCCTGCTATTTTACCCATATCTGAAGGGAGAATATATGGATTGATACCTTTACCAGCGGTATTAGCGCTATGTGAAATGCAAACAGCCTTGTCTAGGATTTGAACTCTGGTCGACGAGTCCATTTCCTACGACTCTAGCCATTATGCCACGCGCCTCCATAACAACAACAACAACAACAACAACAACAACAACAACAGATAAACAAATGAACTATCATTGTATTCTGCAGAGCAAAGATATAGTCTCATTGTTTTTTTTTCTTTTTTAAATCCCTTCTGGCTTGGATTTGTCGTGTTTTGACTTCAGGCAAGAACGTGAAACTAGCCTCGTTTTGGGTTTGCCAAATTCATGAAATCTCTTCCCGACTTCACAGCCCAAGTCCAGAACGATCCTTACCAATATGTTAGCATTTTAGTAGTATAAATATTCAACACGTGTTTGGGGCTTAACTCTTTCTCATTTGAATAGTACGACAGACTGGTCTTTTTCACTTTGGTATAGAAACTAGTATAGGAGAAGGAAATCTTTGAATTCAAACCTGTTAAACCCCGCTTAATAAATTGACGGTGCTCTTCCAATATATGATCTACCGAATTGTTTTTAATACAATATGTGATCTACCCATTAACTACCCAATATTTACCCATTAAGCCAACCCTAAACCCTAACCCTAACTCTGTCTTCTTTTTTCCTAGTAGATCACATGCCATGAATAGTAGATCAATAGTATATCACAAACCTTCGGTAGATCACATATTAGAAAAGCGCTGAATTGGCTTTGACATTGCTGGAGAGTTGTGAATACAACAAAGGATTATATTAAAATGTTGCATTTTAATCTGGAATTCCCACGATGGGATGAAAAAACAACAAAGTATGGTGGTATTGTATAAGATTCCTGGGGTGTTCTGATTTAGTGGTACTTATGCTTTGGGTTCGAATCATGCCTAGCCACAGAGACATCCTCTGCGCAGCTGGTTTTTTTTGTCATTCTTTTTATTGTGGCGTGTGTATCTATTGATAATGGATATTGGGCTTACGTCACATCACACCAAATAAATAAATACGATTTTGTGCAAATTATATATATAAAATATTCAAAATAGTTATTCAATTAATAGTTAATAGATGCATGCAAAATTTCATTTGAGGGGGGACACAACTAAGTTCCCATTTCAAATTGTTTTATTTATTTTTTTACTCCTTTAATGAATTTGATGATTTTACTTACTTATGATACAAACCCTCTGACATTGAATTTTAACTCATTCCTCAGACAATATCTTTCAAAATTAATTTTTACACCACCTGGAGGGTGTTTTATTTTTTGCTAGTATAATATGTTGGGCGTGATCTCATTGTTCCAATTTTTTTCGTAGATAATTTAATTTCTTCTTTGTGATAAATTCACAGCTACATTTTTGACAGAATGTAGACCAGCATCTATCATCAACGATATTTTTCTGCTGATAATTCTATCACAGTCGATTAGAATTTATTGTTTTATCAGCGTATATTGGGAAGTCCAGAAAGTTAAAGAATAATGATATTTCGGACTGTTTTCCTCATATTTATTGTGTATGAACACAACGTCCAGGCCACTGCAACTTCGGGCTCTGTTTTAAGTGTTTTTAAAATTTACTATTTAATTATCTTAAAATAAGTTATCTCAGACGATTACCAGAGATGCTGATAGGTACGCGTCCTGCTCACTGATGCACAACAAATCTAAAAGGACGCAGTAAAATCATATCCATGCGTCCCAGTGTTTTTCTTTTTTCTCCCCTCGCCATTTTAAGCTAACTGTAAATACATTTCAATGTTTCTTATAAAGGAATTACACAGGATAGGTTACAATGTAGGAGTTAGACGGCTTTAGTTATTTCACCAGGTCATAAATAAAAACCCTACAATTCATTAAGAAACATTAGTTGGGAACCATATATTTTCCCACGGGACTCATTCAAAACAAATATATGCATCCAGGACGCACTAAATCAAAAAGCTATCAGAATCACTGGATTACCCATGAATTCAAACGCAGTTTCGGAGCTTAATCGTTACAGCTCAATCAAGTGAAATACACATATATAACATATAAATACACATATTAACTAAATACACATATAAATATCACAGAAAGTTATCATTTTTTCAATCTCATTTGATTTACAAATTCTCATTTATTTTCACCCAGTTCCTTCAAATCTGATGCTACAAATATTGCCTGACTAGGTTATCATTATTATTACAGTATTTTACGGGTTTTCTGAGTTACGAGCTGCCACTAGGTCGATTTTTTGCTTTGCTTTGTGAGCTAAAATCTGAGGTACGAGGAAGCTTCAGATACGCTTATTTAATAAGTTCACTAAAAGATTCACGTTTCTGTTGTATAGGATTAGTTACCTCCCCTCTATACCATAAAATAATGCTTGCGTCTGTCTGATAAATAGACGTTAGACAGATGCAGCCATTATTTATGGTATAGAGGGAGGTAGCTAATCCTATACCACAGTTTCCAAATTTACTACACCAAAGAAAATATTTATACAAAAATAAACATTAAAACATCCTATAGCACGTAATACATCACATTCTATTTTATGTTTTTATAGAATACAGTGCTATTTTTCTTATTAAAAAACGTAACCAAAAAATAACGGTGTTTTTTTGTGGGAATGGAACGATTAAAGGTATTTTAGTTTATTTCAATAGAGAAAATTGATTTGATATACGAGGATATTGAGTTACGAGTGAAACAAAGTCCTATTATGTGATTAACGGTTTCATCTATATTTGTTATTTTATGTGTATTATCAATTTTTTCTTTGAGATAATTGTTTTTGATAGCATTTTTTTGCGTTTCTCTCTAAATGTTTCCCCTTCTTGTCCATGCCCAGGTCATCTCATGTGCAATTTATTCAGTTTGTCGCTTGAAGTATCCATAGAGTTGTTTTTCTTCACATTTTTGTTTACTAGATTTTGTGATGGCTGTTTTTTTCTTCTTTTCCTTACGTTATTTCTGCTGATAATAGCTGCCGCTACTGCTGCTGCTGTAATTATTATTATTATTATTATTATTATTATTATTATTATTATTATTAATTGAATTCATTGGGCGAAAGAAAATAACAGTAATTAAAGTAACTAATTGGAATCTCGTCTGAGTGGCGCAAAATCAAAAATTTTATTATATTTTCATAATTCTCGTCAATCTTTGATTTTTCATATTGATATGATGTCATTGTTCCCAATTTAGAAAATTGCTAAAACGGTGACGAGCGACAGATATTCCCCAGGAATACTTTTTCTGTCAAATGACTGGTTTCTGGATTTTTAAAAATATGTATATATAAAATATTCAAAATGGTCTCAGATAGGAAGGGGGCAGTTGAAATTTTGAAGCTATTCGTGTCCCCTTTACACCAATTCCCTTCACAAGGGAACGTATCCACCTGTGTTCTAATTCACCACAACTGATATTAAATGTGTTTCATCACTAGCGTTCCATGGTGATAGGCAAAGGAAAAAGCGAGTGAATGAAAACTAGAGGAAATCACTCTCCCATTACTAGATTATCTATCCAGGTGTTAGCTGCAAAGACAGTCACCGGTAGCCTTCTGTGACACAAGGATTTCCAATGGCATTTAAAATTCATTAACGAAAAAAAGAAACATAATTATCTGTTATTCAGAATTAATTTTATTAGAATAAAAAAGTATATTAAAACCAAAATTTTGGATAAGGTTATTCTTGAGACTTAGTTTAAAAATTCAAGCAAAGGTCACTGGAGCTACTTAGTTAATAGGTTTGTCAAAGCTGCCAAGAATTTGAGGTGCAAATAAGTCGCACTTCATGATATCTCCATGTGTGACTTGCAATTAGTGCACATCCATCACCCTTTTCTGAGACCGAGAAAGGTCAGAGGCCAAAGCGATCGAAAGGATCGTTGTTTTTGTTGCTCCCCCTCAATGGGAAATACGATAACGCACTGTTTAATCAAAATATGTCGATGGTTTTTAATCATCTCCTCGATCTCTGTGAATGATAGCTAAGTTCCGCTTGGAAGTGTTTAGAAGGTGTTTAGGTCTACAATTTTCTTGTATAGAATATGGACTCCGATGTTGCTTTAACCAGAGAACCGAGATCAAGGGAAAAGGTCTTGCCAATAGGAGAAGACCTTGTCGTTAGAAAAAATCTCTGACTTAAAAATAGTGAAGTTCCGGATCTCTTCCAGAGTTCTTCGGACAGCACCAAATCCACATTTTCCTCTGAAAAACTCTATGCTAATTAGCATCAAACAAAAACGCCAACCAAATTTATCACCATGTCTTTTCTCTCCATCACAGTTTGCGAACTTTTGCTTTTACATTTGTATCTGGCTGCATAATCATATTAGAATAATAAATTATATTGTTATTATTAGTTGAGAGTTGTCGCTTTCTCTTAATGAGGGAGTGTTTCATTTTAGTCCCGAACTATTCGACTAGTCTGGGTCTCAAACCACTCAAAATAGTTTGGGTCTCAAACTACTCAAAATAGTTTGGGTCTCAAACTACTCAAAATAGTTTGGGTCTCAAACTACTCAAAATAGTTTGGGTCTCAGCTGACTAGAATTCTCACTAAATCTCACGGGAGTGCCTCTATCTAATGAAGGTACATTCATTTCCGACATTTGCCTTTCCAATCTTGACCATTGATATCCTAAACATCAACCGTCCAGTGCCAAGAATGGTGCAGACCATTGTACATTTTTTTTCTCTCATTTCATTTCACTTTGTGACCTGCTGGAACCGTGAAGTCTACGAGGCACTGTTATTGTTATACTATTTTATTTCTCGGTTTTAGCTGGTAGTTCTTCACTGACTTTTGACTGACAGGAAGTATTCATAGATCTCCAGGATACTTCTAAGTATTTTAGCTGATCTTAACAATTTTATTTGTCTAAATGTTTGAAGTAAGGGTTGATAATTTGTATTATCTAGATTTTTCGGACATTTGCCCTTATCTTTATTGTTATATACACAAGGTTTCGGACAATGTGCCCCCCTCTCCGGCCTTCTTCAGCTGTTTATCAGGAGCCTTAACACCAGTCATGGCTAACGGAATGGGAACAGTCTATCCCAGTGAATTGAATAAAGGTTTCGGTCCGAAGTTCCATGAAGGCTCCCGATTACGTTATGAAGGCTCCTGATTAGGTCATGAAGGCTCCCGATTACGACATGAAGGTTCCAGGGTTCAACAAGAAACACATAAAGAAGGGCGGAAGTAACATCAGCTTAAACGTTGTTTACATAACTTAAAAATACAATTTTCTGGTTGGTCTCGATTCTTCCATTGATTTCTGAATCATCCTATCTTTTTTAAAACCTTAGTGGACCGTACAAAAGGTACCAACTACAATTAGTATCACCGTCAACCTCATGTTCCACAATTTTTTTTAGTTTTCTTGCAAGGTTCAGGTATTTGACTATCCTTTGCTTTCTTTCATTTTTCACTGTGATTCACTGGAATGTCAAAATCCACTAGATGACAAGTTTCTTTCTTGTTAATCAACACTAGATCTAGTCTTCTGGCCGGGAGTAGGTGATCCATTAGTATCTAAATCACAGAGAACTTTATACATTTGTGCTTATACAATTTGATAGTATGATCAAATTTTAATCTCTTGCACAATTTCCAGTAGATCACCTTTCACACCCAGTCGTTCCTGGTCTTGTACTCCCATGGCGCCAGTTTGCTGCATTCGCTTATTATAAGATGAACCGTTTCATCTTTGTCACAACACAATTGTCACTTGCTATTCTGTTGGGTATTATTTATTTTTTCTTTGATATAATTGGTCCTTATAGCATTACTATTATGTGAGTTTTCACACCAGCGATAGCTGATGGTATTTCACTGGAGCATCAGTGACAACAAGTCTCCTCAGTTCTCCATGACTCTTCTGAGTATTCTAGCCGATTGCAGCAATTCTGTAGTCTGGATGGTCTCAATTCTTCCTATGATTCCGAATTCTTCCAGTCTTTATACCAAGCATTTTTGGGACCGTTTCAAGTGCATCAACTACAATTCGTATCACTTTGACCCTAATATTTCACAGCTTTTTCAATTCTCAGGCAAGGTGCAGGTATTTGTCTAGAATCTTTTCTTTATCTTCACCATGTTACCTGCTTGAACTGCAAAGTCTACCAGTTGACAAGTTCTCATTTTTTTTGTTAATCAATGCTAGATCTGGTCTCCTGGCTGGGATAAGGTGATTTGTCTTTATCTCAAAGTCCCAGAGAAATTTATGCGTTTCATTCTCAAGAACAGATTCTGGTTTATGAATATACTATTTTGCTGCATGTTCAAAATGTAGTTTTTTGCATAATTTCCAGTGGATCTCCTTTCCAACTCAATCGTGTCTAGCTTTGTATTCTCGTTGTGCTAGTTTGCTACATTCACTTAATAAATGGTTCATGGTCACCGCACATTCTCCATTTACTGTTTTGTTGTGTCTTATCAATTTTTGCTTTGATATAATTTGTTCTTATGGCATTATTTTGTGCATCAATTATTAGTGATTCAGTTTCTCTCTTGAGATTTCCTCTTCTTAACCATGCTCAAGTCTTTTTATTGTCATTATTATTCTCACTCCATTATAGTGTTTCACACCCGCCTTAGCCGGTGATTCACTCGAGGCCGAGTGACAGCAAGTCTCCTCAGGTCGCCAGGACTCTTCTGAGTATTCCAGCCGTAGTCTGTAGTCTGGATGATCTCGATTCTTCCTCTGATTTCCAGTTCATCCAGACTTTTCTAGACCCCTGGGACCGTTAGTAGGGCGCCAATTACAAGTGGAACGATCTTCACCTTCATGTTCCACAGTTTTCTCAGTTCTCTGGCAAGGTCCAAGTATTTGTCTTATTATTTTCACCCTTTTGAGTTTTTCACATTAGCGTTATCTGATGGTATTTCACTGGAGTCTGAGTGACAACAAGTCTCCTCATGTCTCCAGGACTCTTCTGAGTATTCTAGCCGATTGTAGTAGTGCAGTAGTCTGGATGGTCTCAATTCTTCCTCTGATTTCTAGACCCTCCAGTCTTTTTTCCAAGTTTATTGAGACCGTTCCAAGTGCACCAACTACAACTTTTTTTTTGTTAATCAACTCTAGTACTGGTCTCCTTGCTGAGATAGGGTGATCCGTCTTTATCTCAAAGTCCCAGAGAATTTTATATTATTATTATTACTAGCAAAATAAAATTCGCCCTCCGGTCGATGTAAAAATAGAATTTTTGAAACAATTTGAAATGTAGACTTTAAATATGTATTAAAATAAAACAAACTATATATACATATATAATACCAGTCATGAATTTATTAAAACTTGTTTTTAAAAAACAATGATGACTGTCTAATGTTGCATGTTCAAATTTTGAGTGTATTTATTCTATGTTATGACGATGTTGGGTAATGTGACGTAAGCAGTGACGTAGTTTTTGTTACAGACAAAAACCGGAAGCGAATCTCTATTATTATTATTATTATTATTATTATTATTATTGAAACGATTGTTCAGCCAAGTAAACAATTTATGAAAAACAGATGTTTACTGAATACAGATGAAAGGATCAGTCTATGATATAAATGGCTTCCCGCCGGCGCAATTAGCGATTATCCGCTTCGGATTTTTATTTTTTATTTTTATTATTATCCACTGAGAAATTGATATGAATGTAGTGTGCGATTGAAAAAGAATTGATTAGACCAAAATATAAAATTTGCGTTGTGAAGGGTCGAGAATGTGAGAGAATCACTCTGTACTATTGGCTTTTTGTTTTGTCAATTCATGCGCATATGTTTCTATTTACTAAGGATTGTTCCATATAGGCCTAAGGCATTAGGTATGCCAAGGCAGTCACCCTACTAAGTTCTAATATGGTTCAATGGTGCTTAACTTCGACAATTAAAAAAAAAATGTGTTTATAGACAGACAAATCCACACGCCATTCTCTTTCATTCATTCTTTCTTTCTTCTATATATCGATATATAGAACGTATATTATTGAAAGTATAACTGATAATATATATATATTTGGGAGAATATGTGCTTAATTGAAGTCGAACCTAATTTTTGAAAGTTACTTAGTCAATAATTAATTAATTAGGCGGGATTACCTATTAAATGTAAGGCTAAACAAATCGAGAAAAATCAATCTCTGTATGTACATTTCGGCCTATTAGGCCTCATCAGCAGAGCTATAGATACGAAGACCGCCTCCCAAATATTGTCGGCTGAAAATAGCCATATCACAAACATCGTCTGTCTGTTTACTTCTCATATATATATATATATATATATATATATATATATATATATATATATATATATATATGATAAGTTGTAAACACGGTGTGTTTGGAATGGCTTTTTGCCGACAAATCACGCACAGGGCGGCCTTCCTACCTATAGCTCTGCTGATGAGGCCTAATAGGCCGAAATGTACATACAGAGATTGATTTTTCTCGATTTGTTTAGCCATACATTTAAATAGGCATTCCCGCCTAATTCATTATTAATTAATTAATTTTCAAAATTAGGTACGACTCCAATTAAGCACATATTCTCCAAATATATATATATATATATATATATATATATATATATATATATATAATATATACAAGGTCTGTCAAAAAAGTATCGAGATTTTTGTACTTTTTGACACACCTTGTATTCTGAAAAAAATTAACGTTCCATTTATTCTTCATTTCTATCTTGGTAAATACAGCTCAATCTCGATACTTTTATGACACACCTTATATATATATATATATATATATATATATATAGGAGCCGGGTTAGCTCAGTCGGTAGAGCGTTCGGCTAGAAATCACAAGGTTCCTAGTACGATACCGGTCCTCACCAACTTAGCGTATGAGTAGCACAGGGGTCTGTCCTGTAAAGTAATAGAGAACACAAGGTAAGGAGTTGAGCTCTAGAACTGCTGTGTTGGTGATCCTGTCCCTCCAGGTGATGCCCAGTAAACGTCAGCGAAGGTAGAAGCTATTTAGCCACCGCCCTTGATGGGAGTACAGGGTCCAGTATTTGTAATATCGACAATAAAGTGAGTGGGATATTCTGGTGACCACGTATGTGACTTTTCATTTTGACCGATATAAATAACCTCTTCTCGTCGTCATCTCTTCATTTTATCTTTTCGTCTCCGTCAATTTTTTTTGCTAATCATTACACCACGTTAGACACCATCTTAAATTAGTGTAAAATTTCATACTTTTTTTATCATAAAAATAGACTCTACAAGAAATATGACTTTTTTATGATATTTTTTTTTATCATAGAATTGATATTGTTAGCTGAAGACTTGCAGCTGCAAGATTTAATGAAAAAATAACCAGTTGTTTCTGAATGTTCAGTGTAGAATTACATAGAAAATGTTGAATTTAGATTAATAATTATTTTTCATATGACAGTTTTAGAGTTCAAAAATAGAATGATGAAAATGATTTTATTCAGAATTTAAATTGTAACGGATAGTTGGTCGGACTGCTTAGCCACCATCATTCCGTCTTTTGTTGAGGTGCGTGGTGTAATGGTTAGAGTCGTACGAAATCAAATTCTGAACTAGGCTGTTTGTATTTCACATAGCGCTAATACCCTTGGCAAAGTTGTACATTCAACTATTCTCGCTCAAGCAATCGGTAAATAGTAGGGCAGACTGGGTTCTTTAACCCTGGCTAGGAAAAGGAAAACCTTTAAATTACGCTTAGGAAACTGACCTGTTAAATTCTGCTTAAGAAACTCGACACCGATGGCCAACAGGTGTCCGCATAGGGGGGGAGGGTCATATTCTTTTGCAGAGGCACAGTCGGTGTATTCCACAACCCCTGCCAAATGGCAGTGTAATGGAAACATGTCTGATCGTATAGAGCCACACCGCTGTCGAGTAATCTTAGGTCTCCAGCAGAAATGTTCAATGGGAGACAGATACGGACACTGACTCGTGCCAAGCCAGCAGTTCGGTGATGAACAGAACAGGCTGGCAATGCAGCAGTGGGAGGACAAGTCAAGGGATTGCTACGAAAAACAAGAAGGCCGACAAATCTACCCTTATATACATCTACCAACCCTCCGCACGGTCAGGATGTGACACAAGGTCAATTTCTTAAGTGGGGTTTAATAGGTTTGAATTCAGAGTTTTCCTTCCCATAGACTGTTTGATTAACCAAGGTTAAAAACCCAGTCTGTCCTACTATTTACCAGAGAGAGAGAGAGAGAGAGAGAGAGAGAGAGAGAGAGAGAGACAGACAGACAGACAGATAAAAAGATAAGAGAGAGTACTTGGATTCATACATTTCCCAAGGGTATTAGAGCTATGGGAAATGCAATCAGCCTCGTCCAGGATTTCCTACGACAATAACTATATTTGCACCCTCTCGTATATGCTGATCAAAAAGACTACATGAAGCATGAAATGACAAAGCTATGGGAACCTGGAAAATTTTTGACTTTCTGCAACTGATCCATGGTCATGAATAATAGAGTCTGTTGAGAAAAGAGTGAGAGAGAAAAATAGAAAAAATGACGAAGATTTATTGATATTTTACCTAAATGTACCGACACTAAGTGTTCCACAGTTTTGAAACTCATTTAAAATAAATATGTATTACACATGTTTTCAGAATCTTCCTCGGGGTAACAAATATCATCCGTTGTTGTCAGTTTTTTTCAACGAATAATATGAGAAGGAAGTATCTATTAATAATGGAGATTCGCTTCCGGTTTTTTGTCAAAAACTACGCAATATGTTTCAAAAATCTATTATTCCATCGCCCGGAGAGCGTTTTTTATTTTGCTAGTATTTATAAAAGAGATTACGCCATAATAATGACTTTTAAAGACCTCAGCGTTCTTGTCTGAAAGAACGTGATTTAAAATTTAAAGCTAGCGTTCCTGTTTGAAAAAGAAAGCGGAGAAGGATGTTTACGTAAATAATCGTGTGAAATTTTAAATTTCAAAACTTAAATGAAGAATGAAGAAATTAATGATTTGTCTTACTAAAACTATTATTCACATGTAATTAAACATTATTAATTAGTTTTATAAGTCGCTATTTAAGCTAGACATGTAAAATAATAATGACTTAGGAATATCAATCCAGGCAGAAACAAATATGTTTAATGTTATTTATTAAATAATTAAGCATACAGGATGTCAAAAAAATTTGTAAACACACTGATCACTGATTTGTGTTTTCGAAAATAAAGAAATAGTCCAATTAAATCCATCACTGAGAATTCACACTACACTGTAACCCCCAGTAAACAATCCAATGAAAAATACGTGTATACACACTTTCACTAGAAAAAAAATGAAAATGGTCCAATTGCATCCAAACGGATAACCCACACTACACTGACAGCTCCATTAAAATAAATCTAACGAAAAATACGTGTATACCCAGAGTCATTTCTTAAGAAAAGATATAATTAAACCCATCACTGATAATTCAATGAAAAATACCTGTAGAAACACTTTGACCAATGACTGGGTTTTCGATAAAGGAAATGTGCCACTTAAACCCAACACTGATAATCCACACCCCACTATAAACCCCATTAATCAATCCATTGGAAGATCTGTGTATACACACTGTGATAAGTGAATGTGCTTTTTCGAAAAAATTGGTCCAATCACACCCACTACAGAGAATCCCCACTTCACCGTGACCAGTAAACAGCCCAATGAAAAATACGCGTATGCTCACAGTGATCAGTGAGTTTAAAAAAATTATAATGGTCCAATTACACCCAGTACTCATAATCCACACTACACTGTAACCAATCCAATGGAAAATTCCTGTATACACACTGTAACCAGTAACTGTGCTTTTCCGAAAAAGAAATGGATCAAATACACCCAACTCAGATAATTCACACTCCACTGTACTCCCGGTAAACAACTCAATGAAAAATACGTGTATACACACTGTGTCCAGTAACTGTTTTTTTTTTAAATAATGGTCCAAATACACGTGTCACTGATAATGCACACTAGACTGTAACCACCGGTAAACAATCCAATTAAAAGTTCGTATATACACACTTTGACCAGTGACTGTATTTTCGAAAAAAAAAACATGGTCCAGTTACACCCAATATTGATAATCCACACGTCACTATACCCCCGGTAAACAATCCAATTGAAAATACGTGTATAAACTCTTTGATAAGTAAACAATCTAATGAAAGATATGTCTATACACAATCTGACCAGTCACTGTATTTAAAAAATAAATAAATAAAAATAAATAAAATAGTATTCCAAATACACGTGACGCTGATAATCTACACTACACTGTAACACTCGGTAAACAATCCAAGTAAAAATACGTGTATACACACTTTGACTAGTGACTGTGATTTCGCAAAAAAGAACACGGTCCAATTAAACCCAATATTGACAATCCACACCTCACTGTAACTCCTGGTTAACAATACAATATAAGATACGTGCATACACATTTTGACGATTTTCGAAAAAAAAAGTCCAATTGCTGCCAACATTTATTATCCACACCCCCAACATAACCCTGCTTAAGTTTACGTGGTGTTCAACCTTAACATGCGGATTCTGGGGTGTTCAGTAGTTGCAATTGAGATAATTGATCAAGCTATTTAACTTTATGTATTGCGTGGAGCAGGATGCGACACAAGGTCAATCACTTACGAGGAATCCAACAGGTTTGAATTCAGAGGTTTTTTTCTCTTCAACTCGTTGCCATATCAAAGTTAACGAGCACAGTCTGCCCTGCTATTTACTCATAACTGGAGGTAGAATAGTTGGATGCATATCTTTCCCAATGATATTAGTGGCAGGTATCTTATTCTAACATCGTCGTTGTGTCCTCCCGTGACATGGATTGGTCCCGATGGAGACTCTTGTGTCTATCTACTAATTTATCTATCAATCGATCGATTGATCTATCTCGCAGTTTCGTATAACTGGACTCTAGTGGAAACATCATTTATCCGATAAACATTAGGAGACGCGTAATGTAATGGTTATCGTCGTAGGAATTGGACACAGCAAGACGAGTTCAAATCCTAGACGAGGCTTTTTGCATTTGACCTAGCGCTAATACCCTTGTGAAAGGGACGAATCCAACTATTCTCTCTCCAGCTATGGGTAAATAGTAGGGCATGCTGGGTTCTTAAATCTTGGTATGGCAACCGGTCTAGGAGAAGGAAAACTCTTAATTCAAACGAAAAAGGCTCTCTTCTCTTTAGTCAAAACAACTTTGAGAGTTCTTCCTCCTCCTATCAAAGTGAACGTATAAAAGATTGTTCTATTGTTATTATAACCAGCTGAGAATCAACTCTTGATTTTTTTACCCGACGTAGAGGGGTACTTCAACTAGTCTAAGTATACATGTTCAGAATGTTTAATTCAATTATTTTTCAACTCGCCACAAACGTTTTTAGTTTATTTGTCTTTGTTAATCAATTGTTTTTAACGATCTTATCAATTATTTTAGCAATTCGTAATTATTTTTAATTATTAAATTCGTTATCATTGTTTCTTTTCCTTTCTTAATTAATTAATTTTGGTATTAGCAATAATTATAGATAAAGAATAGAAAACTTTATTATTCTTTCTAGAGTTGTTGAAGGAGTCCCAATGGCTTGGTGGATAACGTGTAAGACTGCGATAGCATAGTAAGCGAGTTTTCTTTTTAAATAGTGAAATAGATCACTAATTAGGACAGAGCCCATTCTAGTAGTGACCATCCCAAGCGGAGTTTAACAGGTTTGAATTTAGGGGTTTTCCTTCTCCTAGACTGGTTGCATAACCAAGGTTAAAGAGCCCAGTCTGCCCTACTATTTACCTATAGCTGAAGGGAGAGTAGTTGGATTCATACATTTCCCAATGGTATTAGCGCTATGTGAACTGTAGCTTCGTACAGGATTTGAACTCGGGTTGACGAGTCAATTTCCTACGGCTTTAACCATTATAACACGCGCCTCCAATTCTTTCAGAATTTAAACAACATAAATTCTCGAGATTCCATTTAAAAGGACGGATGTTTATGGAGTGTCATTGACTTCCGACACTTTTTACTGCATTAATATAATATCTGGTCATGGAAATGTGATGTATGCATATTTGCTTTTTGAGTAGAATTAAATTTTATGGAACTAAAAGAAGAAAATGCAACTAATAATTACAACTGCACTACTTTTAAATAAGAGGACATAGTGGAGAGAACAGGTGGCTGAATAAGTGCTGTGGCGAAGTTGTCACCGAGAGAGCTGGTATGTAAAAAAAAAAAAAGAACTATAACAAGGGTTGACATGGCATAAAATCCAACTAGCCAGCCGACCAATCCTTAACACTGTGCTGCGAACTTTATGCATTTCATTCTCTAAGACATATTCCAGCTTGTGCATATACCATTTAGTAGCATGGTGAAAATTGAATTTCTTGCACAATTCCCAGTGGATAACATTATTATTATTATTATTATTATTATTATTATTATTATTATTATTTGCTCTTTTTGAGTTTTCACATCAGCTGATGGTCTTTCACTGGAGTCTGAGTGACAGCAAGTCTCCTCAGGTTTCCAGGACTCTTCTGAGTATTCTGGCAGATTGTAGCAGTGCAGTGTTTTGAATGGTTTCATACCTTCCTCTGATTTCCAAACTTTCCAGACCCTTTTCCAATCCTTGTGGGACTGTTCCAAGTGCACCAACTACAATTGGTATCACTTTCACTTTCATATTCCATAACTTTTTCAGTTCTGAGGTAAGGTCCAGATATTTGTCCATTTTTTCATTTTCCTTTAGCTTCTATTATTATTATTATTATTATTATTATTATTATTATTATTATTTCAATTTAGATAAAGAAAAAATTGTAAAGATAAATAAACTTTTAACAACTATATGTGTGTATTTATTTCGATATTTCTTTATCTTGTTAACGTTTTTAATTATAGAAGTTAAAAATCCATTCGCAGAAGTGTAACGTTCATTTCCATCGTTATGTTCTAGTAACCCGAAACATTTTAGATTCCAATATGCAACAGCCCTGTCGGCTGGGCTTTAGTATACAAAACTCCTCGAATAGGGTCACCTGTTGGCCGTGCGTGGCGACCCGAGATGCTTAAGGACGAAATCCTGGTGGCTGAACAGTCCATGACATGTAACACCCCACTTTGTCGCTTACTTAGGCTATACTTACCCAAACTCGTCCTTCGGGGCGGGGGTCCAGTGTGCCTCGGCCACTGGATCAGGTTAAAGTACAAATAATAGCATCGATTCCAGGGGGCCATCCCCCCAGGCAATACCTGCCCCCTTGAGGGGGAATGCCGAGGGGATGGACGCAATTTTTGTTCTTTCCCACCCATGAGCTTCGGCTTGTGGGTGGGCCCACGTTAAAACGAGACCTTGTACCCAGCCAATACAAGTGGGGTATGAGGCAAATACCCTTAGGCTAGACGGTCAGTCGGAGAGACCCCCTCCGATCAATCAGTTGGTCAAGTCAGGCCCTGACACGTATATAATTGTCCTAACCCTAGTTCCCTCATAGAAAGCCCCAACCATTTTTATCATATGCACTAGAAGGCAGTGGCTGAAGGTCTTCCTGTTCTGGGTATGACGTTAAACTCTATCTGATAGTGAGGTACCAGTTCTGAAGTTCTGGGGAATGTGGAGCACCCCTTCATCACCATTGCTTCCAGGTCAACTCTGACTCGGAGTGGTATTACCTTTTGGGGTCCCATCTATGGGTTAAATAGAAGAACATGAGTTTAAAAAGAATTGAGTACCCATCAAGAATGAATAAAACACCTCTTCGACATAAAATTGTTGGAGGCGTATAGTGTAATGGTTAGAGTCGTAGGAAATGGACACGTCAACCCGAGTTCAAATCCTAGACGAAGCTACAGTTCACATAGCGCTAATACACTTGTGACAGGTACAAATCCATCTATTCTCCCTCTAACTATGGGTAACTAATAGGGCAGACTGGGCTCTTTAACGTTGATTATGCAACCAGTCTAGGAGATGGAAAACTCTGAATTCAAACCTGTTAAACTACGCCTTATGTGGTTACCTCTAGAATAGGCTAGAATTAGTAATATAGAAAAAATGACCAAATGGATTGACATGCTGTAAAAAGCAAACCTACCAACCAACCAACCAACCAACCAGCCAACTAACCAAATCCAGTATGCAACACATTTAGAACAGTATTATTTGGATTTTCGGACTATTGTTCTAATCTTTGTTGTTATCTGTCCAATGTTTCGGCCGATGTGCCCTCCGGCCTTCAGGTATTTCTTGTCAGACTCAGGAACCTTCTCGGACTTGGGAACCTTCTTGTCGTAATCGGGAGCCATCATGGAACTTTGAACCTAACCCTTTATTCAGTCCACAGGGGTATCCTGTTCTCATTCCGCTAACCATAGCTGGGGTGGAGTTGTGTTAATTATTATTCTATGTTACTGCTGCCCCTGAACAAGATTGAACCTGCAGTCTAGAGATAACTGTCACTTAGAACTGTTTTAACTTAACTCCTTTATCCACTAGGCGATGTGTACAATTGGACAATAATTAATAATCCTTAGTAAACAATTATGACTTCATGTAATTATTCTCAATGGTTGTACAGATAACAATGAAGATGAGAACAATAGTCTGAATAATACGAATAATACTAATCATCAAGCCTCATCTCAAACATTCAGAGAAATAACATTTGTAACAGTCTTGTTTTGATGTATTTCCGATGCAGTTGTACATTATTGTTATTAGAAATGATTCTGTTTTCTTTTAGAATATTCATACGCTGCCATTTTGTCTGCAATAATCTTTGTTTACATTTGCGTTCCCGAGTTGAGTTGTTTTTCAACCTGTTTTTTTTTTTTGGCTTGGAGGCTTTTGAGATTAGCGATCCATCGGCTATTGCCTTTTTTGTCAGTCTTCTTTCAGAGTCTGTCACGATTGTTCACCATTTGATTTCTTGTGTATTGTCCGTTAGTCATTCTAGAATGGGCGCAGCACAGTCTTCAAAACCGGGGAGTTTTCTTTGTTGTAAATTGGCCTCTCGCATACCATCACTCCCAAAGCGGTGATATAGAAATCTGACTGTTGGGTTAAAGGTTATTTATATATTAGGGTAGCAAAGACAAAATCAACGGCTCTTGGTAACTGTCAGTTTCCCGCCTATATGATTTTTAAACCAAATGCAAACCAAAGGAATTAGTTTGAAAATCACTTTGGCGAGGAACTGAAAATTACCAAGCGTAGTTGATTTTATGTTTTCGCGGACCGTATGACCTTTAGGCACTCCTTTGGCGATCTCGATTCATAAGGAAATATTTTCCATTTACACCGTCAAAATCCGGTTAATTGTTAATATGATTTTTAGAGTTTTTTTTAAATTATAAAACTAATCCCTAACCCTAACCCCTAACCCTAACCCCTAACAAACAACCGGATTTTGACGGTGTAAATGAAAAAATTTCCTTAAGAATCGAGATCGCAAAAGGGGTGCCTAAAGGTCATATGGTCCGTTTTCGCTAAACTAACATAGATATATATGGTCTATCAGTGATATATATTAGTTATAAATATAGGAAACTATATTAACAACATTATGTTATATATATATACATGCATATATATATATATATATATATATATATATATATATAGAGAGAGAGAGATGAGAGGTATCCAAAACTTGGCAGTAAGGGATGATTCTATATGTGATTTCTAAGATACACTGTATTATTATTGTATGATCCCGTATGTATAAATACAGTGAATCTTTAAATCACTAAGAGAGCGAAATGAATTTATTATGGAATTACGGTTTTGAGTTTTCCTTCCTTTCTAAGATAATATATATATATATATATATATATATATATATATATATATATATATATATATAATCCAAAAGTCCAGAGAAGAAATCTTCCTTACGACACAAGAATTTTATTTAAAAAAACAAGTCGCAGTTTGAGAGCTCAATGTGTGCTCTTAATGTTAGAGTCACAGAGCAAATATATAAATAAAGAAATAACAAAAGACTTAGAGATTTAGCATTATAGTCTATTGTCTGAAATAGACTATAAAGCTAAATCTCTAAGTCTTTTGTTATTTCTTTACTATATGTATATATAGTATTAGACACCCCCCAGAAAGCTGGCATAAACATTTTATTAATATCATTGATCACAATTGATATATTTTATGACAAGTTAGGACAATTTATGCTCAAAATCCATTAGCTAAGGACTAATCAGGAATTAGGATATCAAATGAAGAAAAAGAAAATTCTAAGAAATTTCCTATTATTTGGTATTTCTGAGAATTAAAAAAATATGATTTTTCGCTGGCGACTTTGACACAATAATCTAGGAAAATAATCCCGTCTTAAGTGTTTTCCAGCCAACGAAGTTGATATAATGGAATGACCCATCTTCCCCTACCTCAGCAGTGGCGGTGGTGCTAGCCACTATTTAAGTACACACAAATCACTGAGGAGGACTTATGTGAATGACTCTCCTCATAATACTCCCGTGTTCAACGACTCAGTAAAACTGGTCATTACGATATAATAGAAGTTTTAGTACAATTTTTATATATATATATATAATTATATATATATATATATATATATATATAATATATATATAGAGAGAGAGAGAGAGAGAGAGAGATAAAATGATATGAAAATATACAGATGTTGTTCAATTAAATATATTTTTACAACTTTGCATTTCTAATATTGCCAATATTTCGATATCATCAAAAAATCTTCTTCAGAGCATATTAATATGAAGACAGTTGTGACCGTTTTAAGATGTGGTTGTTTTCTACCGGATTCTTCAAGAGACAAACAGAGAATATTTAAAATTTAAACTGGATTTTTTTTTCAAAAGGCGTGTGTCACGTTCGTTCGGGGTATCACGTTCGTTCGATGTAATCGTTTTTAAAAGAAAAAGAAATACTTCAAATTCAAAAACAAAAAACAAAAAATTATCTTTTTCTAAAAAAGGTGTGTATCACGTTCGTGGCCGGTTTATAACGGATTTTTTTACCAAGAAACAAATATTATATATATATATATATATATATATATATATATATATATATATATATATATATATATATATATAATTTTTGTGTTTATGACTCGGTCCGTGTAAAAACAGATAATCCAATTTTTGAATAAAGAACTATTACAAACAAGTACCTTAAGAAAAAATTGAACCCCCCCCCAAATAAAAACAAACCCCAACCGAATCATCCTTATAATTTGAAATAGATCAATCTGCACCGAAACAACCGGTCAAAAGAAAAAGCCACCGAAAAAGTCGACTCAAGAAAATGCTCAATACACTAAGTAGAACATCTAAATTGAGTAAAATACTAACTACCCAGGTTTCTCCATAAGGATCTTCAGGATAATTCTGAGTCAGGATTATTCTGACAACCCTTTTGTTGAAACCAAGGTAGGTAGTATCTGACTCAATTTAGATTATATAGTTGTAGAAAAAGGTTTTCTCTCTACCACGGTTTCGCTGTTCAAGATACACCTTCCTCAGGAGAACTAAAAATTATAGGTCGCTAATTTTATATATATACTTTTTTGGTCTATAATTATTTTAATTTATCTCTCTGTCGCATTTTAATTAGTATCAACTTTAGTCTTTAAATCTAAACTGTTCCCTTTGAAAGTAAAGATTAGTTTTCCATACGCTTATCAGGTAATTTGTAATTCTATACTATATATAATATATACTATAAATGCTATATATTTTACGAAATATATTGAGCCCTTTAGTTTAATTACTTATGCTGCTATAATGAAAACGTGGTAGTAATCTTTTATGAATATATATATATATATATATATATATATATATATATATATATATATAATATATACTAGCAAATATATGCACCTCCGGGTGCAAGTATTTTAGTTAAATTTTATAAAAAAATATGGTATTAAATTAGAAAGGCTAATGAAACTGAATAAGAATGTAGATAAAAAGATTTTGAACAGAGGGGTATGATTGAAAATAGAACAACTTTTGAAACTAACTCTTCCATCATTTTCCGTTACTCCCGTCTTTCATTGGTAAATTTTCCTAATTAAATTGTTTTAGTTAAAATAGAAGTAAAGAATAATATTACAGTTATTTCTTATTGTTAAGGGATTTCTTTTAAGATTTATTGAAGAGATTTTGCTCATATTCAATAAGATAAAACCAAACAATTAGAAATCAATAATACTAAGCATATATTTATTAAAATCAATTTTTTAAGATCAATATGCAAATCAGCCTTCCCATTCTACTGTAAACCTCTATTTTGTTGTATATATAAATACAATTGCATGTTATTAGAATGTAGATATGGTCAACAGTGTAAGTAATGTAAAACAATTTTATTAATAATTGAGGTTTAAATAAAAATAAAATAATGGAGAACATGATGTCAATAACTAAAGGAATTATGACTTGTATAGTAATATAGTTTCTGTTACAGACAGACAAACCCCCAATCTCCATTATAATAAGATATATATATATATATATATATATATATATATATACTTACACATGGTTTCTTTAAACATTTATTTCGCTTTTTATGTATACACAGTCTTCCGTTTTCTCATTCTACATTGATCAAACATTACCTCTGATGTCCAATAACAATTTTCTGTACGAGGTTTAACCTACCTGCCCAACTCTTGCACGCATTTTATGCCAATAAGCGAGCGCGTCGATCGCTTCAATTTATATCATAATTAAATATATCGATTCTCAGACAATTTAGTTGGATATTGGCTAAGAAGGATTCTTCTTGCCAAGCGTTCTTTTCGAGTAAGCAAATTGCAGATCTTTTGAGCCGACGGCTTATATCTTGTTTAGATCGATTGAATCTCCGATTAGAGATCGATATTGAACAACGTATCTAAACCTGGAAAGGGATACATTCTGGTTGTGGTTTATTCCATATATTAATGACCAGTAAAGCCTACATCCGTTGATATCTTCTTTAGTCTTCCACAAAACGATCGGACATCGAACTAGTGTTTTATCATCTCGGCTATCAATGAGGCTAACCATCATCTGAATTATTTAATAATACGGACTATTCTACAGATTAATAACCGGTAAAGCCTATGTAACACTATTTAAGTGTTATGGGTTGATTGGCGATCTATTAATTAATTACCAATTAATTAAAACTACCCTAATTATTAATTATGGTGGTTTGTTAAAATTAAAAGTAAAAATAAGAAAAGCAATAATAATAATAATAATAATAATTGTTTATATTAAAAATATAAATTTATCTAAACAAAGAATCTCACATAGGCATAAATTCTTTAAATTATGGAATTTAATATATATAATCGGAATTTAAAATTTTCACAAAATAAAATGATAATCTAACAAAGAAGATTCCAGTTTTTGAAAAGTTGGTCAACAATTTCAAAAACTTAGATAAATACAACAATGGTTGGCCTTGACTCGTTGGAGATGGAAAGATACAAGCTAGGCTGGCACAAGGCCATTTAGACACGTAGGCAATAGTATCGAGTGGCTGGCCAATCAGAGACATATGTTAGGGGTGGGGAGGTCTGGATCCCATAAATAACAGACCAGATAGAGAGCGATAGAAAGAGAGACAGAGACAGAGAACAGAGAGAAGCGGAGTCAGACACTCCGAAACCAGGGAGCTCGCCATAGCCCGGGGCCCTTGATACAACTTTACCGATACACTTTGATGCCTTGCCACTCGGTACAAAATTGATAACTTAGCCAAAAACTAGCTGTAGATCGCCAATCAACTGACAAGAAATCACCTCGCTCCTTTGTAAAATAAATGTATATATTTTGTACATAAGCATCAAAAAGCGTTGTGTTCAATTGTGTTGTTGATTCGTTGACAGCTTTTGGTTATTTAATCTTATTTCTGCCGAGTTGGAACAGAGACTACAACAGCTTTCCGTCAGGGCCCGATAGTATTGTATCATCCACGAAACGACTGTAGTACTTGGCCGGAGCATCGTTCTCATACATAACATAGATACATTGAGACAGTGCCTCAGCACATGTTATTATACCCACATCCGTTGATATCTCCTTGAATCTTCCACAAAACTATCGGACATCAAACTAGTGCTCTATCATCTTCATCTATCAAGCAGAAGATTATTTAAACTATTTAGTAATACGACTATTGTTTTCATATTGGTTATTATATTCAGTTATGTGGTATCAGTTTGCCTATCTAATACTGATGATTTATACACAATTATATAATCTAAATCAGGGGATCTGAAACTTTTTAAGTCTGTAGAAACTACAAAAATATGATTAACAATCATGGACCCCACTTTATATACCACAGACCACCTTGAAGTTGTCTTCTTGGAACCAATTATGTAATTAATGAATTCTGCACTAACGTTTATGTTAAACTGTTAAATGAAAATAAACAGTAAAGTAAGCATAACATGTAAAAAAAAGAGCTGCAAATATATAATACTAACTTAATAACTTACCAAGGAAACATATTCCTAATGTGGTAGGGAAGCTGATGACTTTTTATAAGTTCATGAAAACTGGGCTTAAACTAAAATATACCAACATGAGCATGTTCCCAGGGATTCTTCTGGAATTAATTTATTCTAATTACTAAGAAGATTTGGTAGTTTCCATAGACCCCCTTGTAGACCGCCGAATACTTACAACCCACCCGAGTTGTTGTATAGATCCCAGGGGCTTTATGTAGACCATTTTGAGAAAACCTGATCTAAACTATTTAGTAATACGGACTATTGTTTACATATTGCTTATATTCACTCTATTGGTATCGCCTTTCACAGAAGGTTTCTACTGCTGTATCCTCCATTCATCGTCCTCCCGTTCCCATATCATAAACTGAGATAGATTCTCAAGATACACACACACACACACACACAAACACACACGTGCGCGCACACACACACACACACACACACACACACATATATATATATATATATATATATATATATATATAGAGAGAGAGAGAGAGAGAGGGGGGAGATAGAGGGAGATAGAGGAGTAGATAGATAGATATATGGATAGAAAGAAAGAAAATTACATAGTGATGGACTGATATATAATTAAGATAGATCCATTAGATAGATATAATAGTAGAATATACACTTATACTGAATTAGATATGAACAAAGTGTGATACATATGTACATATAATCTTATATAGACAGACATACAGACAGACGGATAGACGGATAATAGTGATGCAATAATATATAATGCAAATAGTTTTTCGTAGTGTGTGTGTGTATGTATGTGTGTGTGTGTGTGTGTGTGTGTGTGTGTGTGTAGAACCGTTTGAGATTGGTAAATAGACTGATGAATAGATATTAAAAGACTTAAATGTATAAGAATGAATCGAGATATAAATATAAATAGATACCCAGGATAAATAGACACACACACACACACACACACACACACACACACACACACACACACACCATATATGTATATATATATATATATATATATATATATATATATATAGAGAGAGAGAGAGAGAGAGAGAAAGTCAGAGTTAGAATGAGAAAGATAGATAGATAGATAGATAGATAGATAGAAAAAAGAAGATATTGGAAAGGATTTAGCTTTGTTTAGTGCGAAATCAAATATTTCGAAACGGTTTTGTTTGATACAAAAAAAAAAAAAAAAAAAAAAAAAACCATAATGAATATTATGGGATGTCGAATAAATATCACTCCTTCGCTTTTCTTTCAGCAACTATATAAAACATTTTAAAGACAAACAGATACACATCCTAGTATCCCTCAAACCTGCATCATGGGAAACAATGAATTTTATTTGTCATTTTAGAATTTTATGTTTCAAATTAAATCAACAAGACACCCTTAATTTGATTCTAAACTTTATCTTGTGTTGACGCATGCGCTATAAGAAGCAACGTTTTATCAAATAGGCTTCAAAAATATATAAATCTTATTATAATGGAGATTGTGGATTTATCTGTTTGTAACCAAAACTATATCACTATAGAAGTCACAATTCCCTTAGTTATTTACATCATATTCTCTATGATTTTATTTTTTTATTTAAACCTCAATTATTAATAAAATTGTTTTATATCATTAATACTGTTGACCATATCTACTTACTATTAACATGCAATTGTATTTATATATACAACAAAATAGGTTTACAGTGTTAATGGGAAGGCTAATTTGCATATTGATCTTAAAAAATTGATTTTAATGAATATGTGCTTAGTATTATTGACTTCAATTTTTTTGGTTTTATCTTAATGAATATGAGAAAAAAATCTCGGGGATAAATAATAAAAGAAATTCATTAACAAGAAGAAATAACTGTGATATTATCCTTTACTTCCTATTTTAACTAAATAGTTAAATTACGAAAATTTACCAATGAAAGACGGGAGTAATGGAAAATGATAGAAGAGTTGGTTTCCAAGTTGTTCTACTTTTCAATCATACTACCTCTGTTTCACATCTTTTTTATCTGCATTTTTATTCAGTTTCATTTGCCTTTGTAATTTAACATGATATTTTATTATATTAAAACTTAAATACTTGCACCCGGAGGGTGCATATATTTGCTAGTATATATAACAACAAACAAGCAAATATAATTGAATTGCTTTTCCGTCTCCGATATTTTTCTGAAAAAAAAAAAAAAAAAGAAAAAGGTTTAACAAAGGGGATGACAGCAGTTTATTGGGCACCCATTGCATTACTCACTCAAATTTATTCACCGTTTGATGGCATCAAAAATATTAATGGTCCTTTAGACTCTCATCAAACCATGACCTCATTCTATTCAATCGTTTTTCATGTTTTCTTTCCTCTGCACATTCTTGACGACTATTGTATTTATGGTGATATAAAAATTGGATGTATCGTTGAAATCTATTGACAGTAGTGATAAAATGTGTCATTAATCCCGATTGGAGTTAAAAGAATGATCTACTTTTGAACAAGTAAAAGGAACGGAAAATAAAGAAAGATGAAGAAAATAAAATAGTAACAAACAATAACACACACACACACACACACACACATGTATAATATATAATATATATATATATATATATATATATATATATATAAAAATAGGTAGGGAAAATTTATAAAAGGGATGGAGCAATCTATGGCGGCATTTACATATACACAGGTGTGTGTATTTATCAGTTAACGTCCCATTCTAGTTTGTAGGTGACCGTGGCCGAGTGGTGGTTTAGCAACCTGGCTAATGATAAACCGATCGGGTTTCTATCCCAGCTAGCTGTAGCTTGAAAAAGTCTAGCCAAACTGAAGATATATGATACGTCGAAGCACGGTGTCTGTGAACGACTATATATATATATATATATATATATACACACACACACACACACACACACACACACACACACATATATATATATATATATATATATATATATATATATATATAGTATTTGTCACTTTAACATATATCCGATGAAATCATTTGGATTGAAATAATGGTAGACCCTTAACTTTTCCTCGATTACTATTACTCATATATATATATATATATATATATATATATATATATATATATTATATATATATATATATATTCTTCACAGACAATGTGTTTTAACGTAACACGTCTCTCCGGTGTGGCTAGACACCAGCATGGTACCTCCAGCCGGGATGGAAACCCGATCGATTGATCATCAGTCACGCTTCTTAACCACTCGGCCATCAGCACCTACAGACTGGGACACACATGTATATATGTAAATACCTCCAGAGAGTTATCCATCCATTTTATAGGATAGCGTTGCCTTTAGTCGGTGGTCGTCACCGAAAATCCACTATGCAACCTGAATAGTCTAACAACACTGAAGAGAAGCGATGCTTTGAAATAGTATTGTATGTGCATGATTATATCTATCTATCTATCTATCTATATCTATATCTATATACCAATCCCTAGTGGGATGTGATACAAGCGGTGTTTAACAGGTTTGAATTCAGAGTTTTCCTTCTCCTAGGCTGGTTGCATAACCAATGTTGAAAAGCCCTATCTGCTCTATTATTTAGAGGGAGAATAGCTGGATTCATACCTTTCCCATGGATACTAGCGTAATGTTAAATGCAAACAGGCTCGTCCAGGATTTGGACTCGTGTCGCCGTGTCCATTCCTTACGACGTAACCATTACATCACGTGCCTCCATATTTATCCGACAGTATGTGGAAGAGTAATGTGTGAAAGTAAATCATAAGAAAAGTAACGATGATTTATTGATATTTGATATGTCCTGTATCAAACATATATTTATGATGAATCAGCAGTTATAAATTGTGAATGTACCTGTAGTTAGAATTTTGAATAGGGTCTGTTGGACTTAAAAATGAGCGGGGTCCGTGGAAAGTTACTGGGCCGATGAGTGACAACGGTGACATTTCAACAGACCTTCCGGTATACAGGCGTGAGAATAAGTTTTAGTTTAGTTTGTCAGATGCGAGCCGGCACCTTATCAGAGAGGATGTCTCTTAGGATTTCGCAACTCACCCGCAGCGGAATCAAATGGGCCGGGTTGAAAATAAAAGCTCGATCAAGAAACAAACAAGTCTTGTTGTGTTAATTAAATATTAAAGACGATGACCAGCCCAGCACAAAGAAGAATCAGCGAAGAAGAACCAACCCTTAAAACAAGTCCAACCAGCGAACATGGCATCCAGACGAGTAGACGAAGTAAGCAGAAGTGTAATCAAGTAAGAATCCCCACCTATCATCTAATATGTCTAACTATCTCTCTGTATCTCTCCCTCCATTATATACCCGATGTTTTATAAGGGCTATATAACATATATAAGATATAGATCTCCATAGATCTTCATAACAAAACAAATATCAACTGTTGATGTCATTTTTTTTTATTTAACAAGTCTTGTTAGACACTTGTTAAATAAAAATAGTTTTACAACAGTCGATATTTGTTTTGTCTGGAATAAAACTTTCTTGGTGGTGAACGATGTATCGCAATCGTGGTTGAAGTGTAAAAAAACGTCTAAATTCTCTATTAGGGTAGTCCGAGTAGGGATACTTTTAACCATATTTGGTTATTGTCGAGGACGTGGGTATTCCTGTGTTCTGGAATGCAGCATTTACTGGTGCTTGTTTAAATGTGTAGAGATAGCAGCTTAGGGTGATGTGACTGTGATTCTACCGAGGATGACGTCACCTGTATGTGAGGAATACGTCTACTCAAAAATTATTGGGCACAATAAATCCAGGACTTCAGAACACAGAAGTCCCTCGTTCTCGACAATGGCCAAAGATAGTCGAAAATAACTGTACACAGTCTCGTCTAACAGGGATTTTAAAATGCCTTAAATCCTGCCTCTATGGAAAAAGGCAAAACCGAATAAACAGAGAATATAAGAAACTGGCACATATAGTGTATAAGATAGACATAACAGAGTAGGAACAGTCGTACACTCGGAACTATACAAATAAGATGAGTTTGGCCATATAGACAAATGGTATCCGTACAAAAAATAGAGAGGAATTCTTATGTTGTTTATTCATATCTCATCTCCTGTTTGTGTGTATCTCCTTAAATAAAAAAGGAGTTCGTCGGACGTTTTCCACCCTTTTGCAATCAGTCCTGTAATTTGTCTAGTCCTCATTTAAAGTCAGCCATAAACAACAGGAGCTTCTGATTAAGCTGAAAAAAATCTTTGCAAGACGTTCAGTGCAAAAAAGAAAGAAAGAAAGAAAGAAAAAGGAATCATCTCTTTTAGTATAGAATTATTGTGAGAGAAAGCCTTAGTGCAGGGCAGACGAAAGGACAGACGACAAGACAGACGAAACAATTCATAGTCATACGAGCGTGGGTACGTAAAATGAATGAACACGCATGCGCAGATGACTGGTTAGAATCTCCGATTGTCAAAAAAGTCGAACGTTAAAAGCACGCGAAATAAAACGAGAAAGTAGAAAAGGAAGAAGCATGTTTGTATAAAATGCAGAAAATTCTTTTTTTTTTGTTGTTTTTGTTTTGCAGTCGGTGATAACACAGAATGACACGAAATTAGAAGTGAAAAAGAATAAAAAAAGAAAAAAAAAGGAGAAAAACAAACGGTAATTATAAAAGACAAAGGAATCTTTTTTTTTTCTCTCTCTCTTTTTTTCTCTTTTCAATCTGTCTGCTTTTGTGTCGGTTGAAAAAAAACGCTGTGTTTGATGTCCTTTGATGATATTTCATGATGAAAATTGTTTTTGTCACTGGCTTGGATCGCCATTAATTTGTATAACTTTGAATAGACAGACAGACAGACAGAAAGATAGATAGATAATAGATAGATGTACAAGAAGAGACCGAGATATATTGATAGATAGATGGATAGATAGATGGATATTAATAGACTAAGATATATAATAAAGAATTGAGACCAGAATGAATAGAGACATACATGAACATGTACATAGTGATATATATATATATATATATATATATATATATATATATATATATATGTGTGTGTGTGTGTGTGTGTGTGTGTGTGTGTGCGTGCGAGAGAGAGAGAGAGAGAGAGAGAGAGAGAGAGAGAGAGAGAGAGAGAGAGAGACAGGTTGAGGGTGATTGATAAATATATTGATAGATAGATATTAAAAGACTTAAATGCATAAGAATTAATCGAGACTGAAATATATATATAGATACCCAGGATAAATAGATACATCCATATATATAAATTGAGTGAGATTGATCTAAACAGAGTAATATAAACAGAGGCCGATAGAATGCTACGAACAGTGATATATATATATATATATATATATATATATATATATATATATATATATATAAAGACATGTGTGAACAGGTTGAGATAGATTGATAGATACATACATTGATTGATGGATATAGATATTGATAGACTGGATATGTAAGAATGAATAAATATAGAAATATAGATATATAGGCAGCATAGAGAGATAGACAACAGTAAGATAAACAGAATGATAGAATGTGAATTGATCTATCTATCTCTCCCCCTCTCCCCCCTCTCTCTCTCTCTCTATATATATATATATATATATATATATAATAATTATATGTTTCACTTAGCGCTAATACCCTTGGGAAAGGTATGAATCCTACTCACCCTCTAGCTATGGATAAATAGCAGGGCAGACTGTATGCGGATGACAATACATATGCTCCTCACCCCTGGTGGGTTGAGCTCTCTGGAAATAAAATACCATAGATCTCCTAATAAACGGATTGAACACTCCATAGCAGCCTTATATGTCTATATCAGCGCGTGGTGTAATGGTTAAAGTCATGGGAAATGGACTCGTCGCCCCGAGTTCAAATCCTGGACGTGGTAATTGCATTTCACTTAGCGCTAATACCCCTGGGAAAGGTATGAATCCTAATCTCCCTCCAGCTATGGGTAAATAGCAGGGCAGTCTAGGAGAAGGAACACTCTTAATTCAAACCTGTTGAACTCAGCTTAAGAAATTGACCTTGTGTCACATCCTGCTCGTGCGGATATATAATTATATATATATGTGTATAAAGATACATAGAAGGATAAATAGATAGATAGATAGACAGATATATATTAATAGAATAACATACATAGATAGATATGGACAATAATATAAATTGATTTATATAGATAAATAGATAGGTAGACATAAATAAGCATAGATAAACAGACAGACAGACACCCCCCCACACATATATATATATATATATAGATAGATAGATAGATACGTGCAGTTTATAAGAGATAGATAGATAGATAGATAGATAGATAAGGACAGAGTAAGATAGATTCATATAGATATAAACGAACGCGATTATCGATTGATACATGCATATGACATAGATAAATGGCATAGATAAATCTAGAGAAATCTGAATCTAGTGATATCCTAGGTTGGGCCGAAAAGTGCATAGGCTGAAAAGTTCATATTACGATATATATATATATAATATGTATATATATATATATATATATATATATATATATATATATATATATATATAGAGAGAGAGAGAGAGAGAGAGAGAGAGAGGTAGGTAGTAGGTAGGTAGTTGTGATAATGTACACGTGTGTAGATTTATCTATGACGAAAAGAACAACGATCACTGATAAATATTTTACTGAAAATAATAAGAATATACAATCCATAAACAATTAAGTCAACTACTTATAGAAGTTACTAAATAATGAATAAGAGGAATTTCTAACATATACTGGGTGTTCGGGAGAAATTTGACAGTTTCATAAGGAAAAAGAAAAAGTGCTTGGTAAATACAAAATTTCATTGGGTGTAAAGAAATTCAACAGACACGGACATTACACTAATGTCAACAAGTTTCACTCAAAATAACCGCAATTAGCGTCGACCACAGCCTCAATCCTGCTCTGGAACATAGAGCAAGCTGATGTTACAGTTTCCCTGGGAAGGGTCTCAAAAACTACCTTAATTCTGTCGATTAAGAGGGCTTTTGTAATACTGGCACGGCGATTGGTGTCTTTCTCAACAGCACCTCATACATAATAATCCATGGGGTTAAGATCTGGGGAGTTCGGAGGCCAAAGATTGGGACTGGCGTAGTCGTAAAAAATCGCCGACAAACATTTTTGACTTTTCCCAATGGTGTGGCAGGGGGCCAAATCCTGCTGCCATACATATGGCCTACCATTGGCTACCCTTGTTATCCAGGGCTTGACTACTGTGTTTAGCAACTCCACGTAGGCATCAGGTCCTTTAACACTTTTTTCTTCAGACTTTCGAGGAATTCTGCTGTACGAACTCAATCAGATCGTCTGTTATGTTGCTTTCTTCTAGCCACAGCCGTAGTCTCCATTGCAATTCTCTAGTTCATGCCTGATTGTTTTTGCAGTGTTCAGGGAGCAGTGGCCAGCAACCATAATTCATTTTGATGGCCGGCGAGATCATCATGATACAAGTTATTCTCTTCCATGATTCAGGTGAGTTCCAGTCATTCATTCTAACTGTCATCACGTATATGAATGAAAAGGATCCACCTTTTAAATGATGCGTAGTGTGCGTCAATACCCCCAACCTACGAAGAAAAAATAACCAAATATAAATATGTTAAATTTATCCCGAACACCCTGTATATATTGGTAGTTTTTCTAGTATTAGAGAATTGAAAATAAAGTTCTCCGGTGTAAGAGCTGTATTTATTTATTCATTATAGTGTACAATACATTTAAGGTACGATTGTTACCATTGGTTTCAAAGCGGCATGTTAACTACTTATTGCCAAGACAACGTGTCCGTTAAGAAGTGCAGGGAATGTCAATTTATTCACATGTGTGTACTTGTGCGAGCCGAATTTTTATATTTCTCCTCTTAGAGGTGAAAGTAGTTCGTATATATATATATTCAGCCCACACAAGATCCTAACCAATCCTACCAAATGGTTGAGGGAGCTAAGGACCCTAGCAGAGGAAATGACCGAGCAATTTCAAATGAGGAAGGGCTGAATCCTGCTCTAGGATGTTCCAAACTACTATAGCGACAGAGTATAGACAATTATCATCAGCATAATATATATATATATATATGCATATATATATATATATATATATATATATATAATATATATATATAATATATATATATATATATATATCAACATTTTTGAAAGTAAACATATCAATCGCGACTGTTAATTCATCCCTTTTACGATCTTCACACGATACAGAGATGTAACGAAATAGTTTTAATCTTACAAAAACATTTGTTTTGAAGCTATTCAAAATGGCCGATAATGAAACAACGTGTCCACAGTTTGAACAGATGTATGTCATCTCATCTTTGGTGACTGAGAAGTGCAAACAATGAAAATTGGCAGAAAAATATCGTAATCATATTTTGTAAGATTGCACCTTTTTAATAATAAAAGGTCTCGTTTCTGACATGCCACTCTGATTGAAAACGTGTCAAGCATCACTGAACAACCAATTTTTTGTAACTTTTGGGAAATTTGGGTTATCTTCCCCTTAATCGGGCCCGGAAGTAAGGCACCGGAACAGGGATAGGAGGCGAGACCCTAAATGTCATCAGAATAGTTTTAACACCCGTCAGGGTAAGACCTGAACAATTAACAGCAGACAAGGCAGCAGCCCGAAACAGAACAGCAAAAGCACTGACGACTACAACTAGAAACAGACAAAGAGAAGCAAACCCACTTCAAATATATTATTCTCTGGAAACAAAGTTTAGTAAAAACACTTGTTACCGTATATATAGGCACTCAAAAACCCGCTAAGCGAATAAAGTTTAGCAAAGATATGAACTTTAAACTCTTTTAAACTCTTACACATTTGCACCGAATAAAAATATTAACCCAATTATACACAAGTATTATCGCCTTGTTTCTTTCCTTTCTAAAACAGAATTATTGTTCTTATATTTTTCTGTTAAACTACCGCCTAAAAATACTATGTGTATATAACTTATACATACATTGTCAAATTTGAAAGAGACCACCATGCACGACTTACTTATTTTAATATTCTAACTGACAAGTTTGATGTTACGTCTTCGATTAGTGTACGGAGAATAATGTCTTAATTAAAAATTGATTACAAATGAGCAACTGACCTGGTAAACCGTCATTAATCATCTTAACAATAGCAACCTTGAGCACCTTTTTGATCTCCATGTTTCTAACACATGTGGGCATGCCTACAAAGTCAGAAAACAGCATTGCTCACATGACTTTCACAAACATTTTTTCATGCCTGCGTCCGTTGTGGGCTACCGAAACACTGCATCTTTCAAAGCCTCTATGCTTTCTATAGTCCGCCAACACTATACCTGATACTCCCATCCACACACATATGCACGCACGCGCACACATACATGTATATTATTACTGTACGCTGTTCATTACTGTAAGCTAATACATTATTCTGTATACTAGACATGAGACTTTGATGAGTTGTGGTGCAACTGAGCACTGTATACAATAAATGTCATTATTATTTTAAAATATGAGTTTGGCACTCTGTATATGAATCTAAAAGACAATGCATGTAGTGGAAACACACTGAGTTCCGATAAAGAGAAAGTCCCGAACACAGAGATCAGGTCCTGTTGACAGTCATCTGGGACATGAAAGAATCCATAACTATTTCCCTGCGAAAGGTGCAAATGTAAACAGTGTTTCCTATTGCCAACTCCTTATTTATTGAATGAGCCTCTTATCTATCTATCTATCTATCTATCTATCTATCTAAGTCTGTTGATATTCATCATATATCTATCTATCTATCTATCTATCTATCTATCTATCCATCTGTCTGTCTGTCTGTCTATATATCTATCTATCTATGTCGGCTGATATTTGTCTAATATCTATCTATCTATCTATCTATCTATCTATCTATGTCTGCTGATATTTTTCTAATATCTATCTATCTATCTATCTATCTATCTATCTATATATATATATATATAATATATATATATATATATATATATATATATATAATATATATATAAGTCTGTTGATATCATATATCTATCTATCTATCTATCTATCTATGTCTGCTGATAGTTGGCTAATATCTATCTATCTATCTAAGTCTGTTGATATCATCTATCTATCTATGTCTATCTATCTATCTATCTATCTATCTATCAATCTATCTATGTCTGCTGATATTTGTCTAATATCTATCTGTCTATCTATCAATCTATCTATCTAATTAAATGGCTTTGGTTACGAGGTACGATATCTATTTCAGCGCACCAGTGATGCATTGGTAAAGTCGTTGTTGCGTGCAATTTACTTGATCTTCCGCTAATCATGTCCTGACAAGCAAATCATATTTTCAAATTATAACTGACTTGAGAAACCTATAATTCTCTACCACTCTGACACCTTGAGACGATCAAGTAATTTCCCTAGATTCGCAATGTATACAGAAAATGAAGAATGTCAATTATGTTGTGGAAATTAAAGCGATTATTAAGACAACTAGCAAAAATATGCGCTATCAGGCGTGAGTATTTCAGTTTTAATGAATACACGAGGTGTGTCAAAAAGTATCGAGATTTTTTGTACTTTTTGACAAAACCTTGTATTCTGAAAAGAAAAATAACGTTCCATTCATTCTACATTTTCTATCCTGGTAAATACAGCTTTAAACTTGGTACTTTTTTTACACTCCTAGTTTTCTGAAAAAAAAAATGGAACGTTATTTTTATTTTCAGAAACCTGGGAGAAATGGCGATGAAGGGGTAGTTCCACACTCCCTAGAACTCCAGAATTGAAACTTCACCATTAGATACAGTTTAATGTAACACCCAGGACACCCAAATTTGGAGTTCCTTTATTCATTTATCTACCTGTTAAGGATCTAGTGGGGGTTACTGGCATGTTTTCCCTTATAACAGAAAGTCATGGAGTAAAATAGTAGAAACGATAAAAAAGAAGTAATTATTAAAAAATAGAAGAAAAGAGAATTAAAAAATAGAAAGAAAGACTATTGATGAAATGCAAATAAAAATGGGGATAAAATAGGACCCATACGGAATTTAAAGGGAGGTGATCCTGTGGCCTAGTGGTTAAGATGCTGGACTGCGATATCGTTGTAAACGAGTTTGAACTTCAGTCATGGTATTACATTCACTTTCGGAATAATGCTCCTGGGAATTATATGAACCCCCCATTCCCCATCTATGGGTTAAATAGTACCACTACTGTTCTTCTAGAATAATGGATTTGGTATTAAATAACCCACGAAGACTGGTATGCCATGAAACAAACAGATGTAAATTCGTCTCTTACAAAGATGAATTTGGCATTAAATAACCCCGAAGATTGATATCCCATTAAACTAAGAAACCAAACCAAACGTATTTCATACTAATAATTTCCAAACAGGTCTATTTGACCCGTACAAGTTTGATAATTATTTGAAGTAGAAACATGTAGTATCAATTTTAATTCTTGTCTGTTGATCTGTTTTCAAAACTGTTGATCTATCCTAAAAGTAGGAGTTGCATTAGAGTTTATTCTGTCTTGAAGTAGAAAGTTTCATAATCCCTGTCTGTTGATCTGTCCCCGACACTGTTCTCAAAGTAATTTTAGGGCAATTTATCAACGCCTTTAAATAGTAAATTAAATAATTATTTGGGTGTTTTTGATTTGCCGATTCAGCCACCGCTATTTTGGAACAGTCTATAAATATAAATTGCGGTCTGTAGCACACGATATGCCCAGGAATAATTCAACGCATAAGTTTTCAGAATATACGTAGACTCTACTTGATACTATGGTTGCAAACATTTTCACATAATATACGTCCAATGTGTTTTATTCTAAACTCACAAAGACTTATTCTCACTAATGGTGAAGTTCTAATTTTGGAGCGTACGGGAGTGTGAAGAACATCTTCATCATCATTACTCCCAGGTCCACTGTGACCTGAAGTGGTAGTACCTGTTAGTATGTTAAATGAATGGATTAAATAGAAAAATAAACGGCAAATGTGATGCCGTTCATTATTTTCTATTTATTCCCTTTTTTTATTTTTTTCTATATTCACCGGGAAGAGTTTTTTCTACTGGATAGCAATTCATATCTTTAATGTCAACACACAAATGTAATCACATTATCACTATCAAAACAGGTCGGACAATTAACCATGAACCAAATTTGGATTTCGTTCACTCATCTAACAGATTATTGGCGCGTTTCCCCTTGTGACACGGCTAACAGAAAGATAAGTGAAGAAAACAGTAGGAACTTTTTTTAACTCTTTGCCTACTTTAAGCCGCTCACAGTGGCTTTCCTACCACTGCGATCCTACACCCAAGTAAAGTAAAAAAAAAAAAAATGATAACTGATGCTTAGTTCCTTATACTTAAGTAGAAGGACTTAGATTACCATAAGGGCGCGTGGTCTAATGGTTAGAGTCGTAGGAAATGGACTCGTCAACCCGAGTTTAATTCCTGGAAGAAGCTGTTTGCAATTCACATGGCGCTAATATACTTGGGAAAGATACCAATCAAATTCTCCCTCCAGCTATGGGTAAATAGCAGGGCAGACTGGACTCTTTAATCATGGTTAGGTAACCAGTCTAGGAGAAGGAAAACTCTGAATTCAAACCTGTTAAACTCCGCTTAAGAAATTGACCTTGTGTCACATCCTGCTTGTGCGGAGGGGTTGGTAAATATATATATTACCATAATAATATGACTTTATTTGAATAGAATGAGTTCTGAGGTGAATAGATAGTGAACTTTGAAATATCCCATCATACAGGTAAAAAA
>CM042145.1:86109118-86111618 GCA_023376005.1 Doryteuthis pealeii
TTTATTGAACTTATTAACATAAGCGTATCTGAAGCTCATTCCAACCACAAATTTTAGCTCTCAATACAAAATAAAAAATGAGCAAGGAACATTGTGTAATTCGTAAGTAAGGGCACTCGTAAGTCAAAGCACCTCTGTATATTTGTGTGTGTTTGAGTGTATCTGTATTTTTAGGTGCGTTAGTTCGAATGGTTGTGTTTATTTTACTGGGTGGAATGCCACACCTACCGTCAGCTTCCCATTTTACCGCTCAAATTAGATTACCCAAGTTGTGCTCTCATACACGTTTGGCAGGGACAGTATCGAACTCAGATCATTAGCGAGAGTGTATGTGGCATCAGTTAATAATCCAAAAATATATTATAATATATCAAAACCATAGAGCAGTAATAATAATAATATTAGTAGAGTAAAAGAGGTAGGGGTCTACCATGGTTTTAAACCAAATGATTTCATCAGGACCCTATCCGACGCTTAACTAAGTCGATGTAATTACTTAGTTAAACATTAAATTAAGTATAAAATTTAAAAATATATAACAAAAGTTTAACTAAGGAATTACATCGACTTAGTTGAGAATAGGGTAGGATCCTGATGTAATCATTCGGATTGAAAGTTAACTCTTCTCTTCTACTAATATATATATATATATATATATATATATATATATATATATATATATATATTATATATATATATATATATATTATATCTGTGTGTGTTAAAGTCTGTTAAGTAAAGTAGTTAAAATAAAATGTGCAGATATTCGTTGTCATCCTAACGATTTATTTGGCCTCTAATTCGTTTGCATTCATTGTATCACGAATGTAGCCATGGGGATATTTACAATTGGAAATCTATGTATATTAAACACGTGAACCGGAAATGAAAGGCGAAGAAATAGGAAGTGAGATGCTAAACATGAATCTGTCTAAAAATCAATGTGTAGTTTGTTTGCTTTTATTTTCGTTAGTTTCTTACTCCCTTTTAGGCGTAAGTAAAGTAAAGTCGTCGGGGCGGCCTAAAGTCGGTATCAGCCAGTCAGCGAGGGAGTCTATCCCCTTTTCAATAGCGCTAGACCAAGGAGATTGTTTTTTTTTAGCATCTGACATGGAGCGCCACACCTACCATCAGCTTCTTACTTTACCGCACAGATCCCTGTGCTACTCATACGTTGACGTTGGCGAGGACCGGTATCGAACTAGGAACCTTGTGGTTTCTAGCCGAACGCTCTACCGACTGAGCTAACCCGGCGCCCTTTTAGGCGTAGAATTTAAAAAAAAATATTTTTAATTTTTTTTTTTTTTTTAATTAATTGAAATAGATCACAAAGTAGGACTGAGCCTATTCTAGTAGTGCCACCCCAAGAGGATTTAAGAGGTTTGAATTCAGTTTGCTTTCTCCTAGACTGGTTGCCTAACCAAGTTAAAGAGCCCAGTCTGTCCAACTATTTACCTATAGTTGGAGGGAGAATAGTTAGATTCATACCTTTCCCAAGGGTATTAGCGCTATGTTGACTGTGGCTTCGTCTAGGAATTAAACCAGGTCGACGAGTCCATTTCCAACGACTCTAATCAGTACATCACACGCCTCCCCTAGAAGGATGTTTGGACTAACGAGAAGACAGCCCCTTTGGTTTGAATTCAGAACATTCTTCTCCTACACTGGTTGCCTAACCAAGGTTAAAGAGCCCAGTCCGTCCTACTTTGTACGCATAGCTGGAGGAAGAATAGTTGGATTCGTGTTAAGTATCTGGCTGCCATCCTTGGCCAGTTGTAAAGAACTTAAAGTAAATAAGTAAGTAAGTCCCGAGTTATAGAGTCCTTTGGTAAGTCAATACGTCCTGTGGTATAGAATCCTTTGGTCCGTCTTCCAAGAAGATCCAAGTAGTAATGAGCTAAAATTAGAATCAGCCAGTATAAATAATAATATAGCAGCAGAGCACTGCCAGTGATTGGACAATGGGTTGGTCACATGTTTATCGGCGAGTCTATAAATAGAAGTAGGCCTTTGTCACACGCCGTATATTTTAAAACTCCAACAATTCGTACCTTTCTCAAGTGTATTAGTGTTATGTGAAATGCAATAGTCACGTCCAGGATTTGAACTCGTATCCATTTCCTACGATTATAACCATTACACCGTGAACCTCCAGCAAGCAAGTCGTAAGTAGTAAGCAAGTTTGAACTGCAGTCGGTCTATTAGTTTCACTTTCGCACTAACACCAATGGGAAATTTATGAAACCTCTCACTCCAAGCTATGGGTTAAATAGTATCATTACTATTTACCGTAGCTGGAGGAAGGATTGTTTGATTCGTACCATTTCAAAGGACATTAGCGCTATATATATATATATATATATATATATATATATATATACACATGTACATTAACGTTAAGAATAATTATTCGTAGGCAGTACTTACCCATATCACATTTAAGTTGTAAGAATATCATTATAAAAAATAAAGACATAGAATCTCTATTGTTAATGTTTAG
>CM042145.1:86116618-86161618 GCA_023376005.1 Doryteuthis pealeii
ATAATGACCATCTTACAACCTAAATGTAATATGGATAAGAAATATTTACGAATATCCTAAACTTTAATAATAGGAAGTCTACAGCCTATATATATTTTTAATAATAACTATTTTGCAGCATATGGGTAAACTACTCATTACGAATAATTATTCTAAACATTAAAATAGAGATTCTACATTTTTATTTTTAATAATGATATTCTTACAACTTAAATGTGATATGGGTAAGTACTGCCTACGAATAATTATTCTAAACATTAACAATAAAGATTCTACATTTTTATTTTTAATAATGATATTCTTACAACTTAAATGTGATATGGGTAAGTACTGCCTACGAATAATTATTCTAAACATTAACAATAGCCTCTGTATGTCGTTTATTGGCTATAATGACCATCTTACAATCAGTTTATAATATGAGTAAGTATTGCTAATAATGATAATGTACAAAAAGAAATACATTCTTATTCGTTGATGTCTTTAAACAAAAGAAGCGGTTATCATAATAGATTACGGGGATTATTTGATCGCAATTCAGCAAATGTAGATGAACAAGAGAGAGAGAGAGAGAGAGAGAGAGAGAGAGAGAGAGAGAGAGAGAGAGCGAGAGAGAGAGAGAGAGAGAGAGAATGTCACCAATTGTCGTTGAAGCGCTATTGAGACGGGATTTAACAAACATCTTGAGCCTGCTAAACCAATAGGCAACAAGGACTAAAGAAAGAACAAGCTCTCACGAAGCGCTCATAGATGGAGAGATCAGAATCATCATATAAAGTAACAGGAAGGTCACTTGAGATGAAGATGAAGATGCTTCGTGAAAACCAACAGCGAAGACGTGAAGAGTAGCTGAAAATAATAGCAATGATGACAAACTGGAGACTCTCAAGTGTCTAAGTCCTCGAGTTTTTTTATTATTATTATCAGAAACTGGGGGCTCTCAGGAGAGTTGCTTCTCATCAGTGTCTGGGAAGAAATCCATGTGAGAATAATAATAATTATCATGATCATCATGTCACGCCAGCAGCGCAGATATCCATAACAATCTCTCACCAACCTTCTCTATCATTCACCCCCCCCGGTTATCGGTAAATAATAGGGCAGGCTGGGCTCTTTAACCTTGGTATGGCAATTAGTCTAGGATAAGGAAAATTCTGAATTTAAACCTGTTAAACTCTGCTTAGAAATGACCTTGTGTCACATCCTGCTCATGCGGAAGAGTTATATATATATATATATATATATATTGTTAAATAATGCAGCCATTTTTTTGTCTGCAAGTTCTGTCCTTTGTTTTTTCGTATTGCCGGATTGTTTTTGTAATACCTGGCTATAATACGAAAAAACGAAGGACAAAACTTGCAGACAAAAAATGGCTGCATTATTTAACAATATATGCCTACAAGAAGAAATGCTGCCTAAATACACACACACACACACACACACACACACACACACATATATATATATATATATATATATATATATATATATATATACAGTGTCCGTACAAAGCTGGTCTATGTAGGTCCTTGCTGGACGACCCGCACTAGCATATCCATGTGCTGGTTTCCATAGAAGGACGTCACTTAAGAGTTCATCCTTACTTCTCCAGCAGTGTCCGGCATGTCTTGTTCATCTCGGATGGTTTGTGTGATAGGAAGCAGGTGGCCGTATAGCTGCTATCTTGTGGGGTGTTGCTTCCACGATTTGTCCAAGATCGCATGTAGCATGCTATCTAACCTATTCTCCTCGCCAAGGTCCAAGTGGTGCAGCCATACAGTAGCACTGATACCACTCGGACCTGAAGGAATTGTTGCTTTAACTTGTCGGTGATGTCTGACTTCGATATAACTGATAATCTATTTATAGCGGACCATGACTTCCATATGCGTGCATTAACATCGCTTTCTGTGGATGAGATATTACTACCTACGTACATGAATTGTTCTACTGGCTTTAGAGACTTATCGTCGAGCGGAGACATGTCACCTTTCTTTTTAAAGCACACGAACTCTGTTTTATCGTAGTTCACATATAAACCGATGTTCCATGGTGCCTTCTCTAGGTTATGTGGTAGGGATTCGACTTGCACAGGTGTATTTGCAAGAAGTGCCAGGTCATCTGCGTAGTCCACATACGTAATAGTCTGTGCGGGATATCGCCTGTTTCTTGCAGTATGAGGCCTTTTTCTTTTATGGGATCTAATGATGTTCGAAGTACATAGTCTAGGCATATTATGAATATATAAGGTGCTTGGGTATCTCCTTGTAGGGCTCCAGCGACTGTATCAAATAAATCTGTATCTCCGTCTTTAGTCTTTGTAGAGCATCATTATAGCGGTAACAGTTTAATTGGGGAGATAGTGTGCTAGTAGTATTTGCTCCATTTTCCCTTCTATGGATGGATTCTTGCGGAATCCATTTTTGGTTTTTCCTGAGGATTTTCTCTATTTCGGGTCGGATGCGATTAAGGAGGGTATTATATATATTAGAAGCTATAGCAGTAATAGTTATGCCTCTGTAGTTCTTAGCGGTTTCGAGGTCGCCTTTTTTGGGTGAATGGGATATGGAATAATGCAGCCTTTCCTCCAATTCTATTTTGCTTATATACTGCATTTCATAGCCTATGTTGAACGTCACCGAATTTTCTCATTTTCCATACCATAAGGGGCTATTTCGTCGAGGCCTGCAGCTTTACTACCTTTTAGTTTTCTAGCGCTTCGTTTAGATCTTCTATCGTGAAGGCTCCTAGCTTGATGTCTCTGAACAATTTTTTGGTTTTTATTTTCTATGATTTTAGGAGGGGGTGTTCCTAAGAGTTTCTGGCAGTGGTCTCTCTACTTCTGAAGTCTATTTGGCTCTAGGCATTTTTCCTGAATACTACTACTACTACTACTACTACTATAATAATAATAATAATAATAATAATAATAATAATAATAATAACACGAAAAGATAGACAAACACCTGGACCTTGCTAGAGAATTGAAAAAGCTGTGGAATATGAGGGTGAAAGGGATACTAATTGTTGCTGATGCACTTGGAAGTGTCCCAAAAAGCTTAGAAAAGAATTAAGGAACTAAAGATTAGAGGAAGAACTGAGAACATCCAGACAACAGTATTGTTGAAATCGGCTAGAATACTCAGAAGAGTCCTGGAGACCTGTAGAGACTTGTCACTCAGACTCCATTCAAAGACCATCAGCAAATGCTGGTGTGAAAAACTCACAAGGAGTGAAATAATGATAATACTTACGAATTAAGGTCATAAGGACCGATTATATCAAAGCAAAAATTGATAATAGGCAACAGAATAGTAAGTCTAGTTATATGGTTACAGATAAGAAACGATTAATCACTCATCTTCGCGGATTATTTAATGTCTAAGTCATTCTTGTAGAAGAATAAGTCGGGAGGGGGTGGCCTAAAGTCAGTATCAGCCAGGCAGCGAGGAAGTCTATTCCCTTTCTACTAGCACTAGACCAAGGCGATTGTTTATGCGACCAATGTGTGGGGCCACACGTACCACTAGCTCCTTATTTTACTCATACGCTGAGTTGACGATGGCCGGTATCGAACCAGTAACCTTGTGGCTCCTAGTCGGACTCTCTACCGAGTTAGGGGATGAAGACTTTCATACATTTCCCAAAGTTATTAGTGCGAAAGTGAAAGCAATAGACCGACCGGTGTTCGAACTTGCTTACTACTTGATTGCTGGAGGTGCGTGGTGTAATGGTTATAGTCGTAGGAATTGGACACAAGTTCAAAACCTGGACGTGACTGCTGCATTTCACATAACACTAATAGGCTTGACAAAGGTACGAATCCAACTATTTTCCCTCCAGCTATGGATAGTAGGGCAAACTGGGTTCTTTAACATTGGTATGGCAACCAATATTGGAACAGGAAAACTCTGAATTCAAACCAAAGGATCTCTCTTTTTGTTAGTCAAAACTACTTTGAGAAATCCTCTCCCTCCGCCGCCTCTTACGGTGTCACAGTCCAGCATATTAGTCACTACGCCACGGAGACTTCTATATCTGTCAGAGAGACTTCTATATCTATTGTGCAATGTGTCCAATGACGAGAAGGTTCCAGAGTTCGACAAGGAACTCCTGAAGAAGTTCGGATGTTACATAGGCCGAAACGTTGAATATATATAACTATAAAGATGAGGACAACATTCAAATTGTATATACCTGACGTATTATCAAGAAAAAATAGCGTTATCTAATCATGTTTAAGAACTGGAGCCTCACCACCGAATGCAGCTTATTTTCATACATTTCCTTTGGGAGATCTTACCCTTCTTCAGGGGATATAATCAGGGTATTCTAAGATCCACCGACAGGGTGTTGTGAGCAACCTTTGTCAGGCAGAGCAATGTGTAATGAATTTCAAATCATGCACCGGTCGCTGTTTGATCACCGAAGTTAAGCAACGAAGAGTCTGATCAGTACTAAGATGGGTGACCATTTTGCAATAGTATGTCCTTGTAAGGAAATAAAGACCTCTGTGTCACACTGAGCAAAGTTTAGTAAATATCAAGTCCATTAATAGCCAAATTGATGATGATCATAAATCGAATATCCGAAGAAAGTAGATTTGAAAAGAAGGAGAAGTGTTATATACCCCTTTTGTATCGGGTATATAAATGTCGATAAGAGAGAGTTAGATGGTTTCTATTTCGGTGACTGGCCATCTTCTTTTGGGGTGATTTCCTCCTCTGGTTGATACGACTTCTTCCGTACTGGACCCCGGTTGTCTGTGCTCATCCTCTTTGTTTTTATCAATGAGCAAGACAAGTTTATTTTTCAGACGTCTTTATTAAAACCGAAGCCCCAAAGGCTTTTACCGCGCGGTGAGAAGATGGCTTACAGACGACCATCACGTTCGTTTCCTTCAACTAACCGACAAATTCTAACTACCAAACTCAGTTCCCTTCATACGCCCTGCCTTTAGCCAATGAGAAATCAACGGCTAGATAAGTGAAAGGTGAGCTGCTTGTCAATCACTTCTTCAACGGTTAATGGTAACTTTCCATTTACTATACCGTTATTTAAATTTTAATACACTACAGTCATAATTCGTAAGCAGTCCACGAATTATGTAACAGGAGGAAAATAAATAAAGGCGGGGAAATATAGAGGGGAACGGAAAGGGAAGAAAAACAATAACAAACAATAACAATAACAAAAAAAACGAGGGTTAAAAAGAGACAATATCATCTTCAAAATCGACCGTACCAATACAAAGAAGAACGAGCTTATTGAAACCTCCATTGACGTAAGGTCTGTAACACTAAGAAAGAAATTAGAAATCCTGGCATTTTGCCTTCATTCTCATCTCGTTTTATCTCGTTTCATTTCTTTCTTTCTTTCTTTCTTTCTTTCCTTTCTTCCTTTCTTTCTTTCTTTTTTCCTTTTGTTTTCTTTCCGCCAGCCATGTGTGAAGATAACTAGTTTTCCCTACCCACCCACGCTTTCCGTTTATCCGACAAATAAACTTCATAGGCGTGATTAATAGCATTTTAGTTGAAGATCCCCGGAGCCAATCAGTACTCCTTGGAATCTTATTTTCCCAGGACATTTCCATTCACAGGATTTGGTTGTATGTTTAGTGGAGGAGAGGAAAGTTGATGATTTTTTTTTATAGTCTTTTTTTATTTTTTTTTTTTACTTTTATTTGCATTCAACTTAATTTCTCTTCTTTCAGATCATAATCATCAACACTCTACTATATTGGGATGTTTTGTGTGGAATAATGGTTGACGAGCTACACCAGAAGACTATTAATAATGATTTGAAGACTCATTGGCTGCCTCACATTTTGTGTTCCCACATTTAGTTGTATTTTTTTTATTCATACTAGCAATGATATGTGCCCTCCGGGTGTAAGTATTAAATTTTGTTATAATGAAATATATTAAATTAGAAAGAATAAGGAAATTAAATAAGAACGTATATGAAAAGATTACATTTATTTTAATTATATTTTTATTGGTTTCTATATAAAACCATTCAAAGATTTGATTTTAATACGTTGGAGAATAAAACAAGCAGTGACGTAGTTAAAAAGTTTTTTAAAAATTGATTTATAGTTGTTTTTTATGTTTATTTTACGGCATATCAACCACTTTCAGGTCATTTAATCCTGAATCAAGTCATTTTGATATTTGGTTTTACTTACTGTACCTGCTGTTGCCTAAGTGGTCACTCATCTAAGTAGTGAACAGGCTCATCGCTGCTTAACTTCGGGGATCTAACGACGTGACTTCGACGTGACTTAATCGTAAGCTAAAAAAATGAGTTTGAATAAAAAAATAATGAATATCATCAAGAATAAATAAAATAAAACGTCTTTGGCATAAAATAACCACCAAGGGTTGACATGCCGTAAATCCAAAAGAGAAAGAAAGAAAACAGAAAGTATTTCTTCGTTCGTATAACATACTGATTTCCTTGACATAAACCCTTATTAGAAACCATTAATGAATACCTATACATACATTTTCTGAGAAAATAAACACTCATTTGTAAAAGTCGTCAGGACGGATTTAATTCGGTATCAGCCAATCAGCGAGGTAGTCTATCCCCTTTTCACTAGCGCTATACCAAGGAGATTGTTTTTGCGTCTGATGTCGAGCTACTCATACGCTGAGTTGGTGGGGGCCGGTATCGAATTTGGAACCTTATGGTTTCTAGTCGAACGCTCTACCGATTGAGATAACCTTTTTCTTTGTTATCTTATCTTTTGGATATTTTAAAATCCTGTTTCCTTCCGTGGTATTGGTGAGGGTCGGTATCGAACTAGGAACCTTGTGGTTTGCAAGCCGAAAGCTCTACCGACTGAGATAACCTTTTCCTTTGCTATTTGTTATCTTATCTTTTGGATATTTTCAAAATCCTGTTTCCTTCCGTGGTATTTGCCCAAAAACAATTAGCAATACTCTGGTGTCCTTCTTTATTACTAAAATAGGATTAGATTGACACATATGGTGTATAACAAGATTGGGTTACCGGGATGGTGCACTGTAAGCGCCATAATCTACTTTGCTGATGGGAAATCGCACAGAAGAAATTAAAATATTCCCTGGTGCTTCCTGGAGCGCGGAGGCGTTATTTCATTCTTCAAATTCTCTACCTTTCTGCAGAAACGGCGAGAATATAATTAGCTGAGTCGGTAGAGTATTCGCCTAGGAATCGCAAGGTTCCCGGTCCAATACCGGTTCCCGCCAACTCAGTTCACGAGTAGCACAGTGTGGGTAATCAAATCTGTGTGGTAAAGAATCCGGGAGTGGATGGTAGCTGTGACGCTTTACCACCACCACAACAAAAAAGACTAGACACTCTCGCGGTTTGGCTGATACCAATAATAGACCACCTAACAGATTTTACTACTAATTTAAAGGATTATTTTTTATTATCTGTTGTACGTACATATATCTCACCACGTGAATACACATCAGGCTATACAGATACTTGACTGGCCACTTTTTACCACAATCACGCGTAAAGATTGTATGAAATTTAAGTAGCGGAAATATAGAAAATTAATATATAATCATAGGTTTTATACCTTCTCTGCTATTATAGCATTGAGCACACTTTGCAGGTAGGCATTTTCTTGTCAACAGTTTAGCATATATAAGCCGAGAGGGAATGGTCGGGATTTGATCAACCCCGATTGGTCCCCTGGGTGAGGAAATACGTTGTTGAAAGACCAGAAATTTCCAATGATCCCAGGGATATAACAGCGCTGATGACTTCCCCCTCAAGCATCTTATAGATGTATTTTACAATATATATATATATATATATATATATATATATATATATATATATATTATATATAAGGTGTGTCAAAAAAGTATCGCAATTTTTTGTACTTTTTGTATTCTGAAAAAAAAAATAACGTTCAATTCATTCTTCATTTTTATTTTGGTAATTACGACTTTAAACTTGGTACTTTTTTGACACACCTTTTATTCTGAAAAAATAACGTTCCATTGATTAAGTTTTTTTTTTCAGATACAAGGTGTGACAAAAATTACCAAGTTTAAATTGTATTTACCAAAATAGAAATGAAGAATGAATGGAACATTATTTTTTGCAGAATACAAGTTGTGTAAAAAAGTATTAAAAAATCTCGATACTTTTTTGACACACCTTATATATATATATATATATATATATATATTATATTATTATATATATATAAAAGTAAGTTTTTGGTATGTACGTGTCGACGTATAAGTTCAAAACGGGAGGTCACTCTGATTCAAAATTTTGCATACATATTAATATCCTTCTAACTAAGAAACACGCAAAATTTGATTATTGATGTTTTACTGATTAAGGGATATAATTAATTAATTAAGCCAAAATCACCCAATTTGCGAAACTGTCCATGTACTAACTCCTGCCTGACTTTTTGTTACAGCGATTACCAGCATGAAATTCAATTTCAGTGAATAAATTTCGCAGTCTTAAACCGTTCAGCTCGGAATTTATTACCTATTCATAGTCCAATCTAAAAATATCCATATGGTTGGAAAGAAGAGAAAATAATCTTTCTCAATATATAAATTGTATGAGGCTTTATCCATTGAAATATTTTTTATAGCGAGTTAGAAAAAATTATTTTGCTTCGGACAGCAAAAGTATGTTTTAACGAAAAATCAAATCTTATTCATATCACAATCTTTTTATTCCTGTCTTTAAAACATTAATTTAGTTAGAAATGAAATGAAATAATCTATCTTACAAATATTTATTTGGTAAGAAAGATGTGGTTTTATCGATTGAATTATTTTTACAGCGAACTAAATAACAATAATAAGCGAAAACATTTAATAATAACTCAACTTTGTTTTTAATCAGTTTTTAAATTTTTTTGTATATACAAAAAAGTTTTGGAAACAAAAGCTTTTTACAAAAATAGGTAGTTAAATTATATAACTACTTATTTCGTAAATAAGTAAACATATAGTTGTAATAACAATAACAAAATTTAAAAAATAAAAATACGATGTAGTTGAATAAATTATATGAAGAAGTTTAACTTAACATTTTGTAAACAGTGTTTGAAATGTTAAGTTAAGCTTTGTTTCTTTCGTAAACATAAAATAAAAATGATTCTAATGTACGTAACTTGAATAAGAAAATGTGTTATTTAATTTACCATAATTCTAATGATAAATAAATAGACAAATTTAAAAAAAATTAAGTCACCACTTCCTTTTTTTTTTCTTTCTTTTTTTTTTTTTTTACTAAAAACCGTCAAAAATGGTCTTTCGAACTTATCTCGGTTGAACTTGAAAAACGGTCGGAAAATTAGGTTGAAACCCACAAATTTTGTAATAAAACTGTTAATTTTAACTAGGGGGTTTAGGGTTAGGATTAGGGTTAGGGGTTAGGGTTAGGTTTAGGGTTTGGGTTAGGGTTTGGGTTTAGGGTTAGTTTAATGGGAAATAAATAAATAATTTGGGTTCTTTTTTTTTATCCCCCTAATTTTCCGACCGTTTTTCAAGTTCAGCCCTTATCTCGAGTTTTCTTTTAATCATTTATTAACATTCTTTAAAAACTTTAGAAGTTACTTTAATTCATTCATATTAGTATCGTCTCGAATATAATATTTATTTCAACCGTTTATTCATTAGACAATTCTCGGTGATTTATTAAAAATTTGATAAATAATTATCTCTTATTAGTTACCACCAATTTTCCCTGCAAAATTTACCCCCCCCCTATATTTAAGAAAATGAAACTTGCATAAAAATTAATATTATCTTGGAAAATTTTTTCCATTCGAAAGAAGAAACATTAAACAAACTCCTGATCATTTTTTACAAATTTTCAGCTAACGGAAATAATGAAAATTATGATTGAAAAGCAATGTTTTCATTTTTGCACCGTTAAATCAACTGAAATTAACGTAGCCAAAAACAACTTACGACAAGAGGATTTTTAAAAAATATACTATGAAAAATCAATTAATGGTCCGATTTTCACGAAAATATATTAGGGGAAATATTTTTTTACCTTCCCCCATCCCCTATTTTATTTTATGAGATATTTAAAAAATGAAACGACATCTTATCTCTTATTTTCTCCCCACTCACTTTTCGTGTTCCTATCTTTTTAGTCCGGTCATGGACCGGGTACTTTAGCTAGTATAATTATAACAGCAAGGAAAAGGAATATGCAAAAAAAAAAAAAAGAAAAAAACCTTCAGAATAAAAAGATAAAAAGTGCGCATATGCCACTAAGCAGAGTAATATAAAAACTAAAAATATACTTTGCGTCCATCATTCTTCTATCTGATGATTGTGTCGGATAATATATATAAGTTTTAATCACAAGGATATGAAAAAATGGATCATATATATATATATATATATATATATATATATATATATATATATATATATATATATATAAGTGTTTATGTGTATGATGTATTAGTGTGTGTCTGTGTGGTATATTCTTTTTATAAATAACACCTGTTTTTATCTGTGGTATTTATCGACGTGTTCTCATGTACAATTTCCATTTAATGCGTAACAAGATAATAAGCATCTGTATCTTTATGAGCCGTTTCAAAGGTCATTTTAACTGAGGTGCAGTCTTAAGAAGTGTGTTTATATATCGGGGGTGAGTTATTTCCCATTCGTTCTGTCGATAAGAAGTAAATCTTCTGCTTTATATCATGGTCTTTGCATCCAAGGAAAATTGTGTATTCTCAAAAATACGAATGTAAATTTATTGAACAAGAGAAGCGAACCTGTTTCCAAATATAGACATTTAAACAAATGTTTATTATGTCATTTACTGTTACATAATAATTGGATCCTAATACATTTTTAAGGTAGTGTAGAAATCATTATGGCGATCAGTACAGCTGATGGCCTTGAGAGTGAGTGACAATGCTTGACCTCACTCTGACCTTGCCTTGCGGGAATGGATCGTGAGAATCGGAACCCCGATAGAAGGCTCTCTTCCGGTTTAAGGATACTAAGTAAGTAAGAGTCAGTTAGAACTTAGAAGCCGAGCTAGCAACATGTAAGCCTCATCTGCACAGATTGTCTGGGTGGGGATTTGGAATAAAGTAACATCAACGTAAATCGAAGTCTTGTGTTTATTACTAAAAACTAACAATGACACAAGGCTTCTGATAAGGAATGATCCCCAACAGAAACCAGACCCGGAATCCTCAATAGAAGACCAGACGAGACCTTAGAAGATATACCAGACCAAGATAGATGATAGACGATCAGAACCAAAGCCGGCCAGAAGAATAGACGACAGAGTAAGAAGTAAGAAAGGTATATAACGTTATATAGATTGGTACTGTGAAAAGCCAGTATATAACATTACCACTCGACCCTAATTAATCCCTTATTTGTTGCCCTCTATTAATCTATAAAAATAATCTGGAATCCGCATGCATTAAGATCTAAGCATGTTTATTCTTTAAATATAAGTTTCGCGTTATAACGTTCCATTGCGTGAGCACGCTTCACTTTATAAAAACGCTGAACAAGCCTCCTTTAAAAAAAAAATTTAACATTTTTTACCGTCTGAAGATTGCATAATATGCATGAAACTGCAGTTACGGAATATTAACACCATAATATTTGATCTCTGATTATATATATGGGTTGATCACTTTGAGGGTAATTTCGCTGATGACCGGCGACTACAGCGTAAATACAACGCTCTCCTATAAAAGGGATGGAGCACTCTATGCTAAATCGATCGGAGTTCTATCCCGGCTGTAGTTAGCTCACGAAATGTCTAGCCACACTGAAGAGACTTGATAAGACGAAACACGTGTCTGTGAATGATTATATATGCTCCCCATCCCCCTAGGGTTGAGCACTTTGGAGGGGATTTCGCTGATGACCGCCAATTAAAGTGTAAACGCAACACTCTCTTATAAAAGGGATAGAGCAGTCTATGGATGCCTTTACATACATACAGATGTGTGTATTAAAACAGTTAAAATCCCCTTCGCATTCTGTGGATGACTATGGCCGTACGGTTAAGCTGTCCAACTGCTGCTGAATCGATCGGAGTTCTATCACGGCTGTAGGTAGCTCACGAAATGTCTAGCCACACTGAAGAGACTTGATAAGTCAAAAGACGTGTCTGTGGATGACTATATATATAAATATACCTATATAAGTCTACGCTGTGGCCTATTGTCTGTAACAGCCGAACACCGAGGGAGTCTTTTCTCTAACACTTGATCGGGGATATTGTTTTTCTCTGAGGTGGAGAGCAACATCTAACATCAGCTCCCAGATTCTTTAACTCACATATCAGATTACCCAAGTTATGCTACTCATGCGTTGGGTTGGCGAGGACCAATATTAAAAACGGAACCTTGCGATTTCTGGGCTGATGCTCTACCAAGTGAAGTAAAATAAAAATATATATTAGTATGTATGAATATATTATGGCATTAAAGTAACTCTGTGACTCTAGATTTTATTCCTTCCAGTATTCATTATTTGTTTGATGGTATGAAGGCATGAAACCCACGGTCACAGAATTACTTCAAAGCAGTATATATATATATATATATATATATATATATATATATATATATATATATATGTTTATTTATTCCAATATATTATTGCTCTATTAGTAATATTGTTTAGTCCACAAATAATACCGCAAAATCTCTCCAATGACTCATCAAGTTAGCTAGTGATAACCATATACTACTGATATATATATATATATATATATATATATATATATATGGAAATACGGTGAGGAAATTAATCCGACAATATGAGAAGAAAATATTTAAAAAATATAACAAACACAGGATGTTATGATCAGGGGAAACAATTTTATGTGTCAATACTTAAGCATTTCGGTATATTGTACCATCTTCAGGACACTGTTAAGTAATGTTTATGTGAGGGACAAAATGAAAGATTTTAAGTATATAGTGAATGTGTGAATATGATGTTATTAACCGTTAATTTTTAGATGCACGTTTGTTTACGAATATATATATATATATATATATATATATATATATATATATATATGGAATTACGATGAGGAAATTAATCCGACAATAGGAAAAGAAAATATAACAAACACAGGATGTTTCAAATTGAAATTTGAAACATCTTCACCTGATGATTGCATCGCATGAAACCAATATGGTTGCGAATGTTCCTTTGTCACCCAATAAATAGATATGTAAAACCTTTATATATTTATCTTATTATATTATATAACAGCTCTATTTTATATTGAACAATAATACTGCCTTTGGTACACCATTCCAGCAAACGCTGAAACAGTGACCACTCACACTATATATATATATATATATATATATATATATATATATATATATATATATATATAGTAAAGATCAAATTACCAGGAGATTGTTAATCACTAATTTATTATCATCTTACTGTGAATGCGATACTCGTCACCATCGCATCCACAGTTCTTTTGAACGCTTTTGTTTTACTTTTAATTCTATCACGATTATCACATCATTGTGAATTTTATTTCTTTCAATAGGTGTAATTTCAAATGGCTGGCTTCAGTGCACTTTTGATCTCAAAGATGCTTTGTAGTTTTCTGATCAAAGAATCTATTTCTTGCAGTGAAGCTATTTATTCGATAAAAATAAAAGCAACTAATCGGTCCATAAGCATAAAAGTCCATACAAATATTCTATAGCCCCAAAAGTTCATCCTTTATTTCGGGTGGGGGGGGGGGCTTAGAATACGCTGATTGTATCCCTTGCCATTGGTACCGTCCAAAAAGAAATTTATCCATGACAGTAAACTGTATCTAAGGGCGAGGCTTCAGTTTTTAAAATTTGATTTGCTCTGTTGTGGTTTGGTAGATTTTACGGCATGTCAACCATTGTTGGGTTATTTCATGCCGAAGACGTTTTGTTCTATTCATACTTGATGGGTATTTTTCTTTTAGATTCAATCTTTTTTAACAATTTTTTAAACTCGTTTTTTCTATTTAACCCATAGTTGAACCCTAAAAAGTACAATCAATCCGGGTCAGAGGGGACCTGGGTGTAATGGTGATGAATGGGTACTACACACTCCACAGAGCTTCAAAATTAGAACTTCAACATTAGATTAATGCCATATCTAGGATACTAAGAACCTCAGCCGCCGACTTCTAGCGCATATATGATAAAAAGGGTTGGGGATTGCCATAAGGGCAAGAGGGTTCGGACAATCATCTAGGTACTAGGGGATCGGGGGGGGGGGGCCTCTCTGATCGCCCATCTAGCCTAAGTAAGGGCCAAAGTGGGTTGCTGATGTCAAGGACGGCTCAGCAACCGAGGTTCCATCTTTAAGCATCATAGGTCCCACCATGGCCAACAGGTAGCCCCAGTGGGGGGTGGGTGGATTTTACCCCTCTCAGATGTGCAGTCGGTGTATACTTCTCTCCCGGCCGACAGGGACGTTGGAGATATGAAGACTATGGAGTACGTATTAATTGCCATTACTCACATGCACGTTAAAAAGTCCTTGTGTCGATCTGGCCTGATGGAAGATCAGGAAATTACATATCTCAGCACCCCGTCTACATTTCAAAGACTCTTTAGGGATTACCATCAGTTGGATCGTACCATTCTCTAAAATCTCATATTCATTTTCTCTCCGTTTTTCAGAGGGCAGTTGTCCTATAACTTCGGCTACTGGATTGATGATGAATGAAATTAACGGCGTGATCCGAGGGGGCCATCTTCCCAGGTATCACCTATCCTCTTGATTTGAAGGGACAGAGCTGGATTTATTGCCCAATGCCTGAGGCGCTTCCTTTAGGGGAAATGCCGAGGGGATCCACGCATTTTTGTGCCTGCCATACCATGAGCTTCGCTTAGTGGATGCCCCCCCCTAAAAAATGTCTGACCTGCATGGTAGGAGGTGGAAAAATACCTTCTTTATCATCTTATCTATGGTCCAATCTGCATAATTCATTTTATGATCCCCAAACTCCCCACCCGACCCCCAAATTTAAAGAATGTCTGATTATGTATCATTTACTAGACCCCACCATGCTAATTGGACACAAGGACAATTAACGTGGGGGACTACGCACAAACCGAAGCTCATACGTGGCCAGTGATGAAATTGTGCGGATCTCTTCCGCATTCCTCTATTGAGGCGTCTCGGGCAATGGGCAATAAACACAGTCCTGCTCCTTTAAATCAAGGTGGCAGGTGTCGCCTGGAGGTATAACCTCACTGGGATCACTCTGTTATTAAACCCCTTACCGGTCCAATAGCCGAAGCCACTGGACACAGGGTTCCGAAAAAACAGAAATCAAAGAATGTGCCGGAAGTGACGTTCTCCTTTTGGAAATTAGCACATGGATAATGCTAATATGGACCGTCCAGCAAGGACCTACATTGACCAGTTCTGTGCGCATAGGACCTCCCAGTGACAATGATATAGAGAAGGTTGGCGAGATATTGTCATGGATATCCGTGCTAATTGCGTGATATGATGATGATGTACGTACAGTAAAGTTTCTTCTAATTAGTTGCAGTGTTACATCAAGCTTCCGTAACCGGTTGGTCAGATACTCAAATTGGCTGGATACTTTCTGGACAAACTAGTAAACTTACCTTGAACTCACTTTAAGTTACACTAATTTAGGATTGAATTTCGCATTCTTCTCAATTCAAAAATCCCTTCCCAAATTTTAGTAATCCATATGTGTTGAACAGTTAGCAGCTGACTTACCTGGAAAATAAAATAAAAATTTAAAAATTAAAATAGTGAAAAGAAAGATAATATCATTTAAGAAAAAAAATCTATACATACATATATATATCTTATTATAATGGAGATTGTGTGTTTGTCTGTCTGTAACCGAAACTAAATCACTATTCAAGTCACAATTCCCTTAGTTATTGACGTCATATTTACCATGAATTTATTTTTATTTAAACCTCAATTATTGATAAAATTGTTATACCTTAATAATACTGTTGACCATATCTTCATACTAATAACATGCAATTGTATTTATATATACAACAAAATAGCGGTTTACAGTGTGAACGAAAAGGCTAATTTGCATATTGATATTTAAAATTTGATATTAATAAATATATGCTTAGTATTATTGATTTCTAATTGTCTGGTTTTCTCTTAACGAATCTGAGCAAAGATTTCGGGGATACATCTTAAAAGAAATCCATATACAAGACGAAATAACTGTAATTTTATTAAATACTTCATAATCTAACTAAATAGATAAATTAGGAAAAATGAAAGACGGGAGTGAAAGAAAATAATAGAAGAGTTAAATCTAAAGCTGTTCTATTTTTCGATTATACCCCCTCAGTTTATCATTTTCTAAACAGTTTATAATTTGATACAATATTTTATAAAATCAAAACCTAAATACTTGCACCCGAAGGGTGCATATATTTGCTAGTATATATAAGAAATATTCTGTCTGTATATTTGTATATAGTAGGGTAAGTAAAAAAGTAATGCCATTTTGTTTAGGACAGATATAATTACCAACACAAGAACATGTATCATACATCAAAATGAAGTTCGTTCTTTGTGAATCACATCCCTACTTCTCTACATAGCCACCGTTTCTCTCAATAGCAATATTCTACCTTCAAATGAGAGCATGTATTCCTGCCCCGTAAAATTCAGTTGACTGTTCTTTGAGCCACTTATTCACTACAGATTTCACTTCCTCGTCACTGGAATAATGTTTGACTCTCAAACCCTCATTCATGGGGTCGGAGAGATGATAGTCTGAATGCGCTAAATCTGGTGAGTATGAGGGATGTGGTAAAGTTGTTTACGCGAAAGAGGCGATTTACTCCCTTGTCCTGATGCTTGTGTGTGGTCCAGTATTGTCATACAGAAGGAGGACATTGTCGATTGGCAGGTTGGGTTTTTCTCGTCGGATTCTTGTTCTGAGCCTCGTTAGGACCTCAAGGTAGGCCTTAGTTTTATAAAAAAAAAATACTTCACATGAAATAAAGAAAATGGCATTACTTTTTGACTCACCCTCGTATATATTTATATAGAAGAAAGATTCTGTATGTCTGTACGTATGTATGTTTGTTTATACAACGACGAAGAGCACGTACTTTTATAAAGGAAAATTGGTGGAGACCATCATAGGCCAAAGTTTGATAAAAACCACACCCTATTTTTGTCAGAGAGAGAGAGAGAGAGAGAGAGAGAGAGAGAGAGAGAGAGAGAGAGAGAGAGAGAGAGAGTTAAAAATTGTTTTAAATCTCATTATATATAAACATCTAAATTAAGATATAATAAGAATATAAATCAATGATATATCAAAAATAGTTTTAAAATGATAAAAAATAAAACAAATAAATAAAGAATAAAAGTCGTCGGGGTGGCCTAAAGTCGGTATCAGCCTATCAGCAATGGAGTATATCCCCTTTTCAATAGCGCTAGACCAATGAGATTATTTTTGTGTTTGAGGTGGAGCGCCACACCTACAATCAGCTCTTCACTTTACCACACAGATCCCTGTGCTACTCATACGCTGAGTTAGCGAGGGCCTTTATCGATCTAGGAAACTTGTGGTTTCTAGCCAAACGCTCTACCGACTGAGCTAACCCGGTCCGTAAATAAAAGATAAAACGTAATAACAAAAGCAAACGAAAGACAAATGAAAGGAAAAATACAAACAAGAAGAATAAACAACTTAAAAAAAATAATATATAAAGAGTGAAATATAATAGAACAAATTGTTGGAATCCTTCCGTCTACTAAAGACGATGGCGTGGTGTCCACTTTTTTCTTTTTTTTCAAATCTTTTTTTTTTTTAATCTGCAACTGCGTGAGTGGCTGAACAGACCAATTGTTGAATGGCAATTTCTGGTGCAAATACAAATATATAGAGAATATTTATTTTATTAATCTATATATCAATATAGATAATGGATTTATTTTTCACTTTTTAAATCCCAGGCAATACTGAGTAGCTCAACTAGTTATCATAAAATCACAGCATACGTAAGTAATGTATGCTATAATATCAACAACAAATACGAGTAGTGGTAGGAGTAAATTAAATCACCTTTTTTTGTATTTGTTTTTTTTTAGTTTAAGATTATGTTGTTACACATATATTGTGTAAATATCAGTTGCTTTCCCTGATTATGTTGGAAAATACTCTTTTTTAAGGGAACGAGTACTTCCCCCCACTCATATATATATATATATATATATATATATATATATATATATATATATTAATTGGGATTTAAATTTTTCATCTCCCTTCTTGTTACTCCAACCTTGATATTATCTTATACCTTTTACCCAATATATACACTTTGATTTAAAACGATCTACAGGTTGTAAACATTTGAAAATGAACCGGTCGAAAGGACCCTTATATTCTCCATTTTCATTCGCCTCTTTTAAAGCCCCCGTTTAAATAGCAGATCAAGTTCAAGCTTTTGTATAAATTAAGATGTACTAAAAATTGTTTATATATATATATATATATATATATATATATCGGTAGAAATAAATTTATAACTGTTAATATGACCAGTATTTAAGTCTTTTCTTTACTAAATATATTGCGCTGTATATAATTCCCCATTGTACTTTGAGCTTTTAATATGGACCATAACAATTTTAAACGGCATCTAATGGTGAAGTTCAAATTTTGGAGCTCTGTGGCGCGTTGAGTACTTGAGAAGGAATGTGCACAGGTTTGATTGCGCCATAATGTTGGTAAGACTGGCTATGGCTAACAACAGGATTTTAGCAAGGAAGCTGAAATAAAGTAGTGTGGAATCTGTCAAATGGTCCAGAGACTTCAGTTTCCTTGGATCTTCAGATAAGCAGTTCTTCACAGGACTTAAAAAATCTGAAAAGCACTTGGCTGGAAAGTACGCCATCAGCCGCAACATTGTATGAGGAGATCTCATCTGAGCAAGGCAATATTCCTAGTAACACCTCGAACGATAGGGCTGTATGGAATCACTACATGGATAAACATCTACGCAATTGAAACCTCACTTTATGGTTGCAACAAACGGAAATTACGAATGGCAGTGAACATTTCTTAGATGCAGTTTAGCGACATCTGATAGTAAGCAGGATATACAAAAATGAAGTGGGACAAATTTTCATTAATTCTCTTCTTACTTTTGGTAAAATCACTTTTTTTTTTCAGTTTCACTTTTGCTAAATTCCTTTTTTTCTATTTTATTGTTTGTTTGTTTGTTGGTTGGTTGGTTGGATTTTACGGCATGTCAACCCTTGGATTATTTTATGTCAAAGTTGTTTTTATTTTATTCATTCTTGTTGGGTATTCAAATTCCTTTGAACACATTATTTAATTCAGTGTTTGATCTACACTCCGGGCCAGAGTGGACCTGAGAGTAATGACAATGAAGGGGTACTCCCCTCACCTCTAGATACTTCAAAAGTAAAGCTATTAGCAAATCTTACACTCTATATTTCTGAGAGGGACTCGGACATTTGAATTATTTGGATTATTCGGACTATTGTCCTCATCTTTATTGTTATCTGTACAACGTTTCGGCCGATGTGCCCTCCGGCCTTCTTCAGTTATTTCTTGTCGGACTCGGGAACCTTCTCAAACTCGGAAAGCTTCTTTTCGAACTCGGGAACCTTCTTGCCGTAATCAGGAACCTTCTTGTCGTAATCGGGAGCCATCACGGAACTTTGAACCCAACCCTTTATTCAATCCTCGGGGGTATCCTGTTCTCATTCCGTTAATCATAGCTGGTGTTCGCTGGGTAAAGCTGCGTTAATCATTATTATTCTATGTTACTTCTGCCCCATGACCAGGATTGAACCTGCAACCTAGAGATAACTGTCACTTAGAACTGTCTTAATCCAACGCCTTTATCCACTATGCTATGTGTCCAATTGGAAGCTGTACAGATAACAATGAAGATGAGGACAATAGTCCGAATAATCCAATAAATACCCAATAAAAGCAGGAAGTGACTTACTCCAGTAGCAATAGTCTAATCTGTATTAGTTTATACTAACAAAACCTGTGGATATACCACAGTATGATAATTTAATTATTACAACATGTGAGTTATTAGAGCTATTGCGAAATACATCATTATATAAAAAAGTATAATAATCTTGATTTAATTCTCACTCATTTTTTCTTTACTTTTTTCATCTTGATGTTCAATTGAAACAGATTAACATCATCCCTTCCGCACGCTCTTTTATATATTTCCCCTACTCTCTTTCTTTCTTTTTTTTTTCTTATTATAATTTTCTGTGTAGCATGTCCCTTTTCCTCCCTTTATTTATACATAATAAAAACGGAATGGTCTATAGTTTAGCTGAGGTGATGATTTAACCCATATTTAACTCCGCATCAGAGTAAACCTGGGAGTAATAATAACGAAGTTGTACTCCACATTCACCAGGTCTGCAGAATTGGAACTTCACGGCTAGATGCAGTTTAACATCATACCCAGCACATTAAGACCCTCAACAACCACCTTCAAGTACATATGTGGGGTTATTTTCGTAGTTGTCTGCCCGTATAGTGTCGCTGGTTCCCGCTAGGGGCCTGGTATTTAAGTGGCTGATTTGAACTTCTCTAACTGTACCCATGTTGTATGTGTATTTGTATATATAACCATGCCGATCGACTCGTCTTAGCTTAATTAAGGAAGTGGAGTGTTGCATGTCCTAGACGTCTCAACTACCAGGATTCCATACTTAAGCATTACGGGTCACATCCCCACAGCCAACAGTTTTCCCTATTGCAGAGGTTCAGTTGGCGTGTTTTACTACCCCAGCCGACAGGGCGCAGAACGGTCGGATAAATGCATACTTTGAACGTGTGTTTTCATTAGCTGTCCAAGTTAAGCCAGTTTATTTTGAAACCCCAAAATCGCAATTAGTGAAATTCAGAATATAGTAGGGTTGGTCTTTCAAAATGAACATTATGGCAACCAGCCCAGTAGAGGATGGCAGAGGATGACATGCATAGACCGCCTCAGAGAAAACACCGAGTTGCATTCAGTTTGGGGAAGTAAGAACAGCGATGCTAAATAGTGAAACTTGGAGAGGATCTGCCAAATCGGCCACAATTCGGAAGTTACAACAAGTTGAACTCCGGTAGCCTAATTTTTCTCACTTGCCAACGATATTCCTTATGTATGTAAAGGAGACATTGTTTCACAAGATGAACTGAATAGAATATATTTTTAGCTGTGTTAGTTTCCAAACATGCATAGGTTATACTTATCGTTGTATGAAATGGACGCGGCAAGACGAGTTCAAATCCTTGACGGGGTTGTTTGATTTTCCCATAGAGCTAATAACCTTGGGAAAGGTATGAATCTAACTATTCTTCCTCCAGCTATGGGTAAATAGCAGGTCAGGCTGGTCTTTTTTTAAAACCTTGGTTAGGCATTTAGTCTAGGAAAAGGAAAACTGTATTCAAACCTGTTAAACTTAAGAAATTAACCTTGTGCAATGATACTGATTGCTTTTTGATTTAGTGCGTTCTGGGACGTATATATTTGCTTTGAATAAGTCCCCGGGAAAATTTATGGGTCCCAACTAAAACCGTCTAACTGCTACCTTGTAACCTATTCTGTGTAATTCGTTTCTAAGAAACTATTGGAATGTATTTACACTTAGCTTGAAATGGTGAGGGAAGAAAAAAGAAAAACAATGGGACGCATGGATATGATTTTATTGCGTCCTTTTAGATTTCTATGTCAGGGACACAGGACGCGTACCTATCAGTATCTCTGTTTGTGTCACATCCTACTCGTTCGGGTTTGTGTCTTGACTCTAACACTAAACTGCATCTGATGCATGAGGCTTCAGTTCTGCATTAACGCTATGAGTCTTGTCCAGGATTTGAACACAGGTCACTGGATCCATTTCCTACACAATTAACCGTACTAGTAGCAGTAGCAGCAAGTCAGGATTAATGGAAACTCAAGTATTAGTAGAAGTAGTAGTAGTAATTCTATAGGGAGTTTCAAAGAAACCATAAATCCTTCGAGCCTTCACATCGTCACACGTTCAAGGCAGTGTTGTCAGTCTGGTACGGACAGTCGACACTCTCCACTGAAAACAGTCAGTCTTCCTCTCTCGAGAGAAACCGCCTCGGCATTAATGGAAGGGCACATAACCCATACACTCTTTGCGTAATATGAAATGTGTCACTCTGCGCATAGGTAGTGTAAGATTCAAAGTTAATTAATGAACATACAATTCCGACACGTTGTGAGACAAAACATTTAATACATATATAACAGCACATGGAAACGATAAGATACATAATGTACAGGAGAATAGAACATGTTAATACATATACAATATTTAGGTATAAACAAGATACCCAATTTTACCTAACATATAAATGTTACAGACATGAAACTAAAGGATAGTCCATGCTGTATAAAGGACTTACAGTAATGTAGGGGGGGGGGGGCAAAAGCCCCACCGAAAAAGGGGGTAGATAGACTCTAGCCCATAGTAGTTCTTGAGAAGATCCAGCTAAAAGAGGAAGACAAGTTCAAAACTGGACGCTTAAAAACCAGAGGTCCCCTAGTGGGGAACAAACAGCAACGCAGCGAGAAGATAACTCTTCCGGCAAAGGGAAGATAATCCCCTACTGTAGTAATATCTCATCCACAGAAAGCGGCGTTAGGGAAGGCAAGGGCTGTTATAGACAATCATATAAAAATCTAATCACTGTTAAGCGATAATTCTTCCAAACTGCTTTTGCATCAGTCCTACTGTACGGCTGCAACACTTGGATCCTAACAAAACGCATAGAAAATAAGCTATGGGTAAATAGCAGGTCAGGCTATGTGCAGTGATGCTGATAGGTTTTTGATTTTGTGTGTCCTGAGACGTACATATTTTTTTGAATGAGTCCCCGGGGAAATTTATGGGTCCCAACTAAAACCGTCTAACTCCTACCTTGTAACCTATCATGTGTAATTCGTTTCTAAGAAACTATTAGAATGTATTTATAGTTAGCTTGAAATGGTGAGAAAAGAAAAAATAAAAAACTCTTTGCGTAATATGAAATGTGTCTCTCTCCGCATAGGTAGTAATATCTCTCCCCGCGCGGTGATATGGGCATAAAGATAAAATAAAAACTTGATCAAGTAAAAAAAATGCTTTGTTAATTCAATAATATGCAATGACCAAATCAGCCCTTAGTCAGAAGAAAGAGCCCTTAGTTAAGAAGAAGTTAGATAAAAAAAACAGTAGACAAGATGGCAGCCGGAAGAGATGGTAGAAGGATCAGCTAGATGTAAGATCTCCTCATCAAGTAAGTCTCTAATGTCTCTCTAATATCTCTCTTTATCACTGAAGAACTCTCTTACCTGAGAACTCTCACACACACCAAATGTATGCCCGATGTCAATGTGGGTATGTAATAGTACCGCATTTGGCCCCGTGACCAGCATAGGACCACATTTGGCCCGTGATCAGCATAGGACCGTTTTTGGCCCGTGACCAGCATAGGACCACATTTGGCCCCGTGACCAGCATAGGACCGCATTTGGTACAGTGATCAGCATAGGACCACATTTGGCCCCGTGACCAGCATAGGACCACATTTGGCCCCGTGACCAGCATAGGACCGCCACATTTGGCCCCGTGACCAGCATAATTTGGCCCCGTGACCAGCATAGGACCACATTTGGCCCCGTGACCAGCATAGGACCGCATTTGGTACAGTGATCAGCACAGTACCACATATCTCATCCACAGAAAACAACGTTTGGGAAAGCAAGGGTTGCTATAGGCAATCATATAGATCTCTAATCACTATTAAGTTAAAGCGACAATTCTTTCAAACTGCAGTTGTATCAGTGCTACTGTACGGCTGCAACACTTGGATCCTAACAAAAGGCCCAGAGAATAAGCTAGATGACAACTACACAGAAATGCTACGTGCGATATTAAACAAATCGTGGAAACAACACTCCACAAGAAAGCAGCTGTACGGCCACTTGCCCCCTATCACACAACCATCCGAGTGAGACGAACAAGACATTTTGAACACTGCTGGAGAAGTAAGGACGAACTCATAAGTGACGTTCTCCAGTGGAAACCTGCACATAGGCACGTCATTGGGAGCCTTCCAGCAAAGATCAATGTCCGCATAGAATTGATCAATTCCTATGCGGATATTGAATGCTGCGAAGAGCCCCCCCCATTGGGAGATAAATGATAGGGACGTTTGGCGAGGGATTGTCATGGATATCAGTGCTACTAGCGACATGATGATGAGGAGGAGATGAGGATGATGATGAGGATGATGAGGATGATGAGGATGAGGATGATGAGGATGATGCTGATGCTGTTGAGGATGATGATGATGATGATGATGATGGTGGTGGTGAATAGCCTGTTCAAGTGCGTAATTACATGAAAAATAAATGTTTGATCGTGTCATTTGCGTGTTTATTTTAAGTGTCTACTCTTTAGAAAAGACATCCTGCTGGATTTCTTAGGGGGAAAAAAGTAATTTCCATTGTCCACAGTATCAATAGAATGAAATTAATGTCGAATAAAGAGGCGATGGGTCCATTAAGCAATTCAAAAGTTGTTTTTTGTTTTGTTTTTTTTAAAGAGGAACGTTTTGCATTCTAGAAAAAAAAAAGACAAAAACATTCCGAACACATTAACTGCATCATGGATTGTCAATAAAAGAGAATGAATAAAGTTAGTGGAAATCCTTTTAAGCTTTTTTTTAAAAAAAAGGAAAATTGATCGGCCTGCTTCGCTTTGGAACAGTGGTTAACAAATGGATCTTATAGATTAGACTATTGCCGCTGGTTATTGATTGGTTGGATTTTACAGCATGTCAACCCTTGGGTTATTGGGAGGGGGTTGCCATAAGAGCAATATAGTCTGGACAATCATATAGGTGCTAGAGTTTGACGTGATCAGTCGATTGATCTCCGACCACCTGTCTAGACTAAGTAAGAGTCAAAGTTTTACATGTCTTGGACTGCTCAGCCATCAGGGTTCCGCCCTCAAGTATCACGGGTCGCCACCCACGGCTAAATTTACTCTGGGGAGGTCCCTATAGCCATTCGATGTTTAAAATTACTATTGTATTTTTACAATTAAATATTTTTTGCTTGCCTGGTATATGGTACAACGAGGGCGGGGGTAATATGACCCCCGGTTGAAAACCGCTGCTCTAGACAACAAGTATCTATTTATCGTCGGTGGAAGCGAAATAAATTAAAATAACATTGTTATGGAATGAAGAACACCAAACAGAGAAACCTTATTTAGTCTTTTTTTCAGCACATGATTAGTAATATAAAGAGGACTTATTTATAATGTAATGAACAGTCCATTTTAAGATAGACAGGGGGGACAAGGAATGTTCACCACAAACACCTTATTTTCATTGACATTGCTTCTTCTTTACTGTGTGGATATAAGGGATCCAGACTTTGGCCATTATCCAGTTTTAGCCAAACTACCTGTCCGAGACGAGCTTGTAGATCCTCTCCAGTTACCTTTGTTTGTTTTGTTTTGTTTTACGGCATATCAACTTGAGTGGGTGATTTAATGCCGACAAAGTTTTGAAATGAATTCATTCTTAATGGATACTCAATTTTTTATAAACTCATGTTTTTCTGTTTAACCCTTAGATGGGACTCCAGTAACCACTATTCAGCATGGCTGTTTTTAATTCCACAAGTGAATACAGCTCAGTGTTATTGTTATTGTTTTGTTTTGTTTTGTTTTCTAGGGTTGTATATCTGTGTCATTTGTTGCCATCCTCTGTTGGCTTTCTATTAGGCTGGTTGCCACAGCACTAATTTGGCAGCCTCTTGCTACTGGTGCTGTATACAGTGTCCAGGAGGTCACATACATTTTCTTTAAACTTTGGAAGGCCTTGCTAGTTTCCATTGGTTGCATGTTCCCTCTGAGAAATGCTCAGCGCCATTCATAACTTCAGTACACACACACACACACACACACACACACACACACATACACACACACACACACACATATATATATATATATATATACATTTCTTAAGCGGGGTTTAACTGGTTTGAATTCTGAGATTTCCCTTTCTTAGATTGGTAGCCTACCCAAGGTAAAATATCCTAGTTTACCCTAGTATATACCCATAGTCTAAAGGAGAATAATTACAAATACTTTCCCAACGGTATTAGCGCTATATGAAATGCAAACATCTAAGTTCAGGATTTGAACTCGTCTCATCGTGTACATCTCCTACGATGGTAACCATTATTAACCGCGCTTCCAGTATATAACCTCCATCGAGAGACGTTTCCATTACTTTGCTGTTTATCCATATGGTGAAGCCCCAGTTCTAGAGCCCTCGAGAACCATCTTGTGAGACTCGGGATATGAATGCTCCAGAGTTCGACAGGAAATAGGATCTGTCACAAAGGATGAATATCTTAAATTAGAATATAGCAGCCTCGTCCAGGATTTGAACTCGATCACGCGATGTCCATTTCCTTCGACGGTAACCATTACACCACGCACCTAAATGCGTTTAAGTAGTGTCCATATTCTTAAACAACCACATATTCATGTTTGATTATAGAGTTTCAGAACTGTAGAGTATGGAAATAGATAATACCTAATAATATATATTTTGATTGTATGAGGTTGACGTTACTGATATATCTATTTCATTCGTGAGATTTCAACTGATTTGAATGTCTTTTTGTAGTATTATCTTTATTCTTCCTTTTATTTTCTCTGGGCCCTTTTTTGTTGCTGTTTATATCGTAATTATTATTATTATTATTATTATTATTATTATTATTATTATTATTATTATTGGCGTTGGCGAGACATTAAATTTAGGAACGGCTGCAGCCAAGCGAGGAAAGCTATCGGCAATCGATTCCGGTTTTTATTTTACGTTGGCCTCCAAATCATTTAAGCATATTTTCCTCTTTGGCAAAGCCTCAGAAAATCTAATTGATATGAGATTAGAAAAAAATAACGTAAGATGCAAAAGAAAATAATATCAAGTTGGGATTAAGGCTTTCTACAAGAATATGGAAGTGTTACCCTTATACAAATTAATGTTTTAGCCACGTAAGAAAATAATATCACGTTGTGATTGAGGTTTTCTACGAGAATAGGAAAGTGTTGCCCTTATACAAATCATGTTTTAGCCACGTAGGAAAATAATATTAAGTTGGGATAAAGATTTCCTACAAGAATATCGAAGTGTTGCCCTTATATGAATAATATTTTAGCCACGTAAGAAATAATATCACGTTTGGATAAAGATTTCCTACAAGAATATCGAAGTGTTGCCCTTATATGAATAATATTTTTGCTACGTAAGAAATAATATCACGTTCGGATAAAGATTTCCTACAAGAATATCGAAGTGTTGCCTTTATATGAATAATATTTTAGCCACGTAAGAAAATATATCACGTTCGGATAAAGATTTCCTACAAGAATATCGAAGTGTTGCCCTTATATGAATAATATTTAGCCACGTAAGAAAATGATATTACGTTGGGATAAAGATTTCCTACAAGAATATCGAAGTGTTGCCCTTATATGAATAATATTTTAGCCACGTAAGAAAATAATATCACGTTTGGATAAAGATTTCCTACAAGAATATCGAAGTGTTGCCCTTATATGAATAATATTTAGCCACGTAAGAAATAATATCACGTTGGGATAAAGATTTCCTACAAGATATCGAAGTGTTGCCTTATATGAATAATATTTTAGCCACGTAAGAAAATAATATCACGTTTGGATAAAGATTTCCTACAAGAATATCGAAGTGTTGCCCTTATATGAATAATATTTTAGCCACGTAAGAAAATGATATCACGTTGGATAAAGATTTCCTACAAGAATATCGAAGTGTTGCCCTTATATGAATAATATTTTAGCCACGTAAGAAAATGATATTACGTTGGGATAAAGGTTTCCTACAAGAGTATGGAAGTGTTACTCTTATACAAATTATGTTTAGCCACGTAAGAAAATAAGATCAAGTAGCGATTGAGGGTATCTCCGAGAATATGAAAGTGTTGCCCTCTTACAAATTATGTTTTAGCCACTGTAAAACAAATACATACATATCTTGAAATAGCAATAAAACAAATAAATGGCTAATATTTTTGTCTGTGTACCTGCTTTGGTTCAGTTCTTTATTTAATGACATATCGATCTTCGGGGTTATTTAATGCCAAAGACATCTTTGGAGAAGACCTGTAGTGGTACTATTTAACCCATAGCTGGGAGATGTGGGACTTCATACCTTTCCAAAGGGTATAAGCCCGAAACTGAACGCAATCGCTGAACAGGATTTCGAACTCGCTTACTACGATGTCGCTGTTCAGCACTTTAGCCACTACGCCATGGGGCCTAACCTCATTAGGGAAATGAAAATAAATATAAAAATAAAAAAAATGATTAAAATTAAATTGTCAATCTAGAAATTAAATGGTGTCAGAAAATTTGAGTTTGATAAAAATGTTGTTTTCATTCTAATTTTTGTTTGTGTTATATTTTTTGCTTAATCGCAATATCAACCCGAACGTATAGTGAGACTGGAGCTCAAAATCGTTTACAATCACGTTATAGTCTACCATTTAACCATTATGCCACCAGGATGGCTTTGGAATGAAATAACACACAAAGGGTTACTTAAAGAAAAATCTCCTCACATTTAAGGTCTTTGAAATTGAAGGAGCTAAAAAAATATAAATTTGTAATATTTATGAAAGGCTCATACGTGGAACTCACTCTTCAATATATATATATATATATATATATTCTCCCAAAAATTATCGGCAAAAAGCCATTCTAAACAAAACCTTATATATATATATATATATATATATATATATATATATATATTATATATATTGTGTGTGTGTGTGTGTGTTGTAGTTTAGGGGTCACCGTATGCTTCTCTCGGTATATATTTATATTTATATGTCTTTTTTATGTTGAAGTTGGGCGTTATTATGAAGCATTAAAAAAATAAAAAAATAAAAAAATAAATGAAGGAACTCGATGTTGGGGAGTACAGGGTTCACTTATGTTTTATCATTTATTCTTATAAATTCATTATTTGGATTTTAAAACTATTAACTCACGTGAGGGGACTAAACGCTGATATCGGAATACTCCGTTATTACAAATATTTTACAGACGCGGCCGTTTTCAATAACAACAAAGATAAAGGATCCGTTCAACAGAAGGGACATTTAACGATCCCGAAAATTTATGAGAATAAATAATAAAAAATAAGTGAATCCTGTACTCCACAACATCGAGTTCCTTCATTTATTTTTTAATTTTTTAATCTTTTTAATGCTTCATAATAACGCCCAACTTCAACATAAAAAAGACAGACAGACACACACACACACACACACACACACACACACACACACATATATATATATATATATATATATATATATATATATATATATATATATATAAGTCAAAGATAGTTGTGCCAAGCGAAAATAATCAGTTGATACAATAATACTCGGAGAAAAGAAAAAACAATTTATATGTATGTATATATGAAAAATATATATTCATACAAAAACCGCTAGTATATACTAAAGCTAATTAAGGAGTGCTCAATACCTAAGTAGAGCAAATAATAAACTTAAACCTAATGAGTCAGATATACCTACTAAAAGTTTCACTTAGTGCTCTTCAGGGATATGATCTGACTCTTTTATATGTATAAATATATATTGAAAAGATGAATGAATAGAATGTTGAATGAATAAAAATGATTTCAATTCAACATTTTCTTTCCTTTATTTATTTATCTTTTCAACATATTGTCGGATTCATTTTCATCCCCCCCCCATATATATATATAGTCATCCACATAAAGTCCTGTTTCGACATATCACGTCTCAATACTGCGGCTATACATGCAGAACTAAGCCGGGATCAAAACTAGACCGATTTGTTGTCAGTCAGAGTTCATACCTCTTCTTCATCTACATGACCTTCTTTGAGAAAGAGAATTTACTGATATAGACATATAAGGCTGCTATGGAGTGTTCAACCGTTTATTAAGAGGACTATGCTATTTTAGCCAGAAAATTCCATTTCTAGAGAGCTCAACCCACCAAGGGTGAGGAGCATATGTATTGTCATCCGCATACAGTCACATATATATATATATATATATATAATTTTTCTTCGTGGATGACAACCAAGAAATGTTTCCATGTGAAATGATACGAAGCAGCTTGTGGCTGGCAGGTCCGACTCCGATTTTCGGGGCAGTGTGCCAGGTGGCCAGCGCTGTACATCAAACAACCTGCTCATCAACTTGTACACAGTTCGAAAGTCATCATTTTACGGCCAACCTTAATCTCACGATAATTGTATAATATCAGACCGAATCTTGTAAATGCCACTCCTATCAAGACACGGGTCATATTCAAACCATATAATTATATTTCAGGATGTCTCTAATAATACCATCCTGTCAGTGGGTGTGTAGAATACGCCGATTGTACCCCTGCAGAGAGGTAAGACCCCTATGCTGACTGGGACTGTAGAATACGCCGACTGCCCCTCTGTAGAGGAGTAAGACACCCTGTCGGCTGGGTCTGTGGAATACGCCGACTGTACACCAGCTGTCGGCTGGGGCTGTAGAATACGCCGACTGTACCCCTGCAGAGAGGTAAGACCTCTCTGTTGACTGGGACTGTAGAATACGCCGACTGCACCAGTGTAGAGGAGTAAGACCAGCCTGTCGGCTGGGTCTGTGGAATACGCCGATTGTACACCAGCTGTCGGCTGGGTCTGTAGAATACGCTGACACTACCCCTGCAGAGAGGTAAGACCACCCTGTCGGCTGGGTCTGTAGAATACGCCGACTGTACCTTTGCAGAGAGGTGAGACTCCTCCGTTGACTGGGACTGTAGAATACGCCGACTGCCCCTCTGCAGAGGAGTAAGACCACCCTGTCGGCTGGGACTGTAGAATATGCCAACTGCACTCTTGCAGAGAGGTAAGACCCCTCTGTTGACTGGGACTGCAGAATACACCGACTGCACCTCTGCAGGGATCTGTGCGGTAAAGAGACGAGCTGATGGTAGACGTGGCGCTCCACCTCAGACGCAAAAACAATCTCCTTGATCTAGCGCTATTGAAAGGGGATAGACTCCCTCGCTGTCTGGCTGATACCGACTTTAGGCCGCGCCGTCGACTTTACTTTACTTTATGAACATAAGGGAATATACAATGGTGAGTAAAAAAGTAATGCCATTTTGATGCATGATACATGTTCCTGTGTTGGTAATCATACCTTTCCAAAACAAAGTGGCATTACTTTTTGACTCACCCCCGTACATTCTCTTTCGTAGCTATGTCTAGGTTATAATATGTGCAATTTCCTTAGTTTGGTGTTTGAAGTGTCTGTATAATCTTCACAATTTCGTTTTCTAGATTTTTATTATTGTTGTTTTGCTGTTAGAAATCTTAAATTACTCTATCCGCACAATCTTCAATCCTGGCGAGACCTCTTCCTCCTTTTCCTGTCATATAGAGTATGTTATCACTTGCCTGTAAGAACTTCTGCATTGTCATCAATTTTCTTCTTCATTGTCAATATTTCTGAGTTCCTCTCTTGCACAGTTTAAGAAGGATCCAGAGTGTGTTACAGAGGAAACTTTCCAGGTATGTATTATGTGATTAGATTTATGCTGCGAGTTTGGTTTCAACGAGCTTCTACTGAGTTACTCCTTTTTTAATTTTTTCATTAATCCCTGTTTGTTTGATGATATCCGATTTTGATATTTCCTGGTACTTCTAATTTTCTTTTTCTCCAGAGATGTTGATTCTTTCTTGGTTTGGGTAGTTCAATTCCTTCTGTTGTTTCACTCTTTCCGTTTTTCATTATAAGCGTGACACATCTTTCAATTCCAAATTCCATTCCTATATTTTGGCTAAGGGTTTTAATAATTTGTATCAGGGATTCTAATTTTTTTTTTCAATGTTGATAAAAATCTTAATATCCTCTATCTTCTGAGGTTATATCTCTGGTACTGGTGTTCGAAAAATCAGCTACACGGTGTTAAATTTCAGGATTATGCTGTTTGCATTTCACATAGTGTTAATACTCTTGGGAAATGTATGCATCCAACTATTCTCCTCCATCTATTGATAAACTGTTGGAATATTTTTGCTATATAAGGTGTGCTGTGGATCACAACTTGAATTTATAGACCCTTCAAGGCTGTGTGGACTGATCGGCCAATCAACACGCTCGAATAAGTGTTTGGTTAACTATTTAAAGACCTTGGTGAACAGGCGTTCAATTGCTCGAGCTTAACGCTGAAAAACAAGCATTATAGGATTCTGGATACACAGATGAACGGACAAGCAGTATAGGATTCTTTAACACGGATCAAATTAATTTATACGACGTTTTTTAAACAATTTTATGTTCTCATCTGTCTGTCTGTCTGTCTGTCTGTCTGTATGTCTGTCTGTCTGTCTGTCTGTCTCTCTCTCTCTCTCTCTCTCTCTCTCTCTATATATATATATATATATATATATATATATATATATATATATATATTAGAGTAGCATAGCGCTTCGTAACTGACAGTTTCTCGCCTATGTGATTTTCAAACCAACTTGGTTGGAAATCGCATAAGCACCCTTCAATCATAAAAAAAAATATTTTCAATATTTTCAATATATATATATATATATATATATATATATATATTTCCACTGCAAAGTGCTCTCATCTGCATCCTAAAAATGACCACACAAATTGTAACATAAACAGTAGGACATACTGGGCTCTTTGACCTTGGTACGGCAACCGGTATCGAAGAAGGAAAACTCCCAACTGAAACCTATTAAACTCCATGCGGAAGGGTTGGTAGATACATATCCGTTATGTATCGTTTTTTCTTCTTTTAAAAAATTAGCATTTTTTTCCCTCTTAGCTTTTTTCTTTCTTCTTTTTAAAAGATTCTTTCAAAAATGTTTGTTATCAATAAATAATAAATCAATCTTTTGATTTGTGCTTCTTTTTTGGAATTTTCTTTATGCCCCTCCTACTCAAGTGGAAGCGTTTTCTTTTCTTTTCAAGTTGAGGATTTCTGCAGGCATTTATCTTGCGATCAGATGCAGGTGTGTATTTAGGCGAGCAATGACTGTTCTTTTGTCGGCATTTCTATCTTATGTCGGCATTTTCTTGCCTTTTGCCATCCTTTTTCGGCATTATCTCATCCATCTTAGATTTGCACAGTTCCCTCCCGGAGAGTCTTTCATTTAGAGATGTAAATATTTTAAACAAAAATCTATGGATTCTCTCATCTCCCGGTGCTTTTCGAGCTTGCGATTTTATGCAGGGTCGTTCGTAAATAGTATTTATTTCTGTCTTACGCTGTGTATGCAAAACACAGCATTGAGATTGAAGCCGTATTTGCCAATAGAGAAATGAACCATGAATAAAACGTTACTTATCGCAACGGTTAATTGTCGTCAAAAATGGAATCAGTGATGTGGCTTTAAACCTTCGACAAAGTCGATTGCGTTTCATTTCACACTAATTCAATTGGAAAAGGCATGGAACCTTCTATTCCTTCTGTTACGTACTGAGTTTTCACCGTACCAAATCGATATAATGTTGTATACCCTTTTCTTACTTCTTACTTCTAGTCGTCTTCTCTTCTGGCCGACTTTGCTATTCTGATCGTCGATCATCTTGGTCTGGTCTAGCGTCTGGTGTTGACTTGGTATATCTTCTAAGGTCTGGTCTTCTATGGGGATTTCGGGTCTGGTTTCTATTAGGGATTTCTCTTTTTCAGAAGCCCTGTGTCATTGTTAGTTTTTAGGTAATAAACAGAAGACTTCGATTTACGTTGATGTTACTTCATTTATAAATCCCCAAACCAGAGGTCTGCGCAGATCCTTACATCTTGCTAGCTCGGCTTCTAACTCCTAACTGACTGAGTTACTTCTATCCTTAAACCGGAACAGGGTCTTCTATGCCTTCCGGTTCTCACGATTTATCCCTGGAAGGCAAGGTGAGATTGTGGTCAAGCGCTGTCACTCATTCTCAAGGCCATCAGCTGTACTAATCGCCATTATGATTTCTACACTACCTTAAAAAAGTATTAGGGATCTAATAACTATGTAACACTTCCAGGTAACCGTTACGCCAAGCACCCCCCCCATATGATCGATTACACTGGTTTACAAAGAAATTGAGGCAAGCACAAAAATAGCTATTTTAACCTAATTTAGGGGTGCTGAATTCAGATTGGAAATCCGTTTTTACTCATCACCTCTAGTTTTTTTAGATATGCATACTGTACATTTTGTACACATACTGTACATAAAGGCGTATATGCATTCAGGTTTAATTTCTAATATTGTGTGACTTATGTCTTCTTTTTTAGTTATTATGCAGAAAACTGAGAGCATGGGAAGCATTTAAGTCAGTCTGTAGTGGCTTCCTTGATAACACACGCGTACCAAATTACCAAGCCTGTATTGAGAAGTTGCTAAAGACATATGAGGATATGGGATGCCGAATGTCACTAAAAATTCATTTTCTCCATTCCCACCTCAACTTCCCTCCAAACCTTGGAGCAGTGAGTGATGAGCGCGGAGAAAGATTCCACCAAGATATTACGAAAATGGAGAGCAACTACCAAGGCAAGTGGAACCCCGGCATGATGGGAGATTTCTGCTGGATGCTCTTGCGTGACATTCCGGAGGCAAAATACAGCAGATTATCTAAGAAAACACACTTCTAACTATCTGCGGTACTATGAATTGTGTACATTGTGTCATCCAAGTATATTTATTCCGTCAATGTTCTTTATCTATCCTGTTTTATCTGTAATAAGCTGCCGCAACTGTTGAAATAAGCACGTATATACTCTGTATATACTAAAATGAGACTATTTAAAAGACAGAAAACTAGAGGTGATAGAGCAAAACTATTTATAAATTTGAATTCAGCTCACCCAAATTAGTAAAAAAACACCTATTCACATTCTTGCCTCAGACAAAAAATATTTTTTTTGTAAACCAGTGTTATTCCTTTTTTTTTAACTATTGTCTATTTTCTTTCGCTTCGGGTTTCTTTTCACAAAATCTTTGTCAATTTTCTCTTATCATCGGGATCATGTGACAACCTCCTCACCAAACCCAGCACCTCATCACCCCTATCACTTCGTTCGTCAACTCAAAATTTCAGACTACAACGTAACACTAGAATGATCTTTTTCAACTTAGAGATGTTGTATACCATATATATATATTTACCAACCCCTCCGCACGAGCAGGATGCGACACAAGGTCAGTTTCTTAAGCGGGGTTTAACAGGTTTGAATTCTCCTAGACTGGTTACCTAGCCATGGTTAAAGAGCCCAGACTGCCCTACTATTTACCCATAGCTGGAGGGAGAGTAGGATTCATACATTTCTCAAGGGTATTAGCACTAAGTGAAATGCAATTACCACGTCCAGGATTTGAACTCGGGGCAACGAGTCCATTTCCCATGACTTTAACCATTACCCCACGTGCTTCCTACGTGTATACCATATATACCCTTTTGCCATACTCGGGTATATAAGAGAGAGAGAGAGAGAGAGAGAGAGAGAGAGAGAGAGAGAGAGAGAGAGAGAGAGAGAGAGAGAGAGGGTTGTGGTCTTACAGGCTTCATTACTCGGCTGGTTACTGCTTACTCTGATTGGTGGTGACTCGTTGCTGCTAACTGGTTGACTTCCATCTATTGTGAAGGGTTTCTGCTGGGTGTTGGTTTATTTATTAGTTCTTATTATGTTTTGTTCTAGGCTGAACATTGCTTGTTTCTTCATACAATCAACACAACAAGACTTGGGTTTGCTTGCTCAAGCTTTATTTCCTTCTAGCCATATTGGTTGATTCCACCGCGGGCTTGAGATGACCAGGAGTGACGACAATCACGTCTGCCCTGCTTCCAAATCGGGTCGAATCTAACTCTAAACTATTCTCATGTGTCTATCATGGTGCGTTTTCAAGGGATCAAAAGGTTATAACCGTCACCGGTAATTTTCCATTGACTCTCTGATTTCAAAGTTAACAGACCTCCATTTGAATATTCCTAACTACAGGTCTGTTCGCAATTCATGGCCTCTCATGAATTGTAACACACACACACACACAGAGAGAGAGAGAGAGAGAGAGAGAGAGAGAGAGAGAGAGAGAGAGAGAGAGTAATTAAAGGATAAGTTTATAGGCCTGATTTTGGCTTCATCTACAACAAACAACGCTTCTATTTTAGTTTGTAAAGCAGCATGTTATATTTTGCAAGCTATTTGAGGCAAAAGGGAACATGAGTTCCAGTCTAACCAGGAGCTTATTTCACCTTATCGGTCGGGACAAGAGAATACACTGACAGCACCTCTGCAGAGGGAGAAAGTCTCACTAATGGGGCTACCTGTGGGTGGCGACCCGTGATGCTTAAGGACGGATTCTTGGCAGCTGTGCAGTCCAGAACATGCAACACTCCACTTTAGCCCTTACTTAGGCTAGACGGGTGGGCGGAGAGGTCCACTTTGATTTATCGGCTGGTCGCCCAAGCTCTAGCTACTATATGATTGTCCCAGCCCTATTACCCTTAGGGACAACCCTTTTTTATCATACATGTGCTAGAAAGCGGTGGCTGATGGTGTTAGTGTCCTGTGTATGATGTTAAACTGCATCTAATAATGAAGTTCTAATTTTGGATCTCTGGGGAGTGAATTTAGAACTCACTTAATATCGCAGTCCAATAAGTTAGCCGGTGACATCCCCTAATGAAAATTAAAATAATTAAAATTGATCAAAGTTAAAAATGTCAATCTAAAAAAAAAAAAATACGAATTAGATTAAGAGTTTTATTTTCATTGTATTTTTGTTTAGTTTATTTTTTTTTTTGTTTAATGGCATATCAACCTTCGCGGGTTATTCAATACGAAATGCATCCATGTAGAAGAACTAGTAGTGGTACTATTTAATTCATACCTGTTGGGAATGAGGGAGTTAATACATTCTTAAGGGTATTTGTCCTAAAGTGAACATAATAGTGCGATTGGGGATTGAACTCACATTACTACAATGGCTCATTACAGCACGTTAACCACAACTCCACGGAGATTCCCCATATATATATGTATAAAGTGTGTTATATATATATAGAGTGGAGGGATTCATGTCTTTCCCAAGGGTATTAGCCCGAAAGTGAACGTAATGGCACGACTGGAGTTCGAATTCGCTTACTATGATATGGCAGCCCAGCACGTTAGCCACTACACCACACTGACTCGCCCTCTGTCTTTTGTTTGTTTACAGTTATTTGTAATAGAATAAACGGCCTTAAGATTTTCTGAATTTCTTCGATGCAACATTGTTATTATTATTAATTTCCGATTAGTGTTTCTTTCATCATATTTTTCTAGCTTGTTTACGTTTAATATTAGTAGACATAATAGCCTGAAGTTCAATAAATTTCTTCAAATGTTGTTCTTCTTTCTTTCGATGTTGTTTCCTGTATTCCGTTAACTTGGCCTGAAAGAATTTCAGTCGTGTTCGTATTTTTCAACTATCTTCACGCCCTTTCTCCATTTACCATTGGGGAAAATTCACTTCGTTATTTGGAAACATCCAGTATTATAAAATACTTCCTTGGACCCCCTTGGCTAAAATCTAATTCCTTTATCTTTATCACCTAGGAATCGCAAGGTTCCGGGTTCAGTACTGGCCTTCGTCAACTCAGCGCATACTTGAAGTAAAGTAAGTCAACTCGCCGATGTGGCCTAAAGTCGGTATCAGCCAGATCGCGAAGGAGTCTATCCCCTTTTAACTAGCGGTAGACCAAAGAGGTTGTTTTGGCGTCTGAATGGAGCATCACACCTATCATCAGCCCCTTACTTTAACGCTCAGATCCCTGTGCTACTCCTACACTGATTTGGCGAGGGCCAGTATCAAACCAGGAACCTTGTGGACGCTCTAGCGACTGGCTAAGTAGTAAAAAATGCTATAACTAAAAATATCAAAATCAACAATAAATACCGTCATTATTTGAGTATAAGACGCACTATTTTTCATGTGTTACATAATTGATAGGTTACCTATCAATTGTGTTCGGTAGTGTAGTTAAGTCAAACAAACGGTTTTGTGGAAAAATACAGGGAATTTGATTGACAAGGTCTAACCCTGTATTTGACCTCTTCTCTGATTTGCCAGAGCGAACGTCAGAAAGTTAGTTTAGAGAAATCAGATTTGGCTGGGTGACTGGACGAATCAGACGTGCGATGGTGTCTCTCGTCCAAAAAGTCATTTCTCATGAGCGTTTGGATTGATTTAAAAAAATTAATAATCACGCAAAAGATGAAAATAATCCATGATATGGGGTTCCGTGACGTAGTGGCTAACATGCGAAACTGCGAAATCGTAGTAAGCGAGTTCGAACTCCAGTCAGTTAATTATGTTCACTTTCGGACTTATACCCTTGTGAAAGTTATGATGCTATGGGTTAAATAGTACCACTATTATTCTTCAACAACAGAGGCTTTAGTATTAAATAACCCATGGGGTTGATATGCCATTAAATAAAGAAACGAAACCAAACCAAACCTCATTGTCGTAGAATGTCTTTTCGACTGGGTTTCGATAAAAAAGGAAACTATTGAATATTTTTTGTATATTCCTCAAGTCTCAAAAACAGATTCTGGTTTATGCATATACCATTTTGTTGAATGGTCATAAATTATCTACTTGCACAATTCTCAGTTGATCCCTTTTCCAGCCCAGTCATGCCTAGTCTTGTATTGTCGTTGTGCTAGTTTGCTGCTTTCTCTTAATACATAGTTAATCATCCCATCTATGTCTCTACATACCCTACATTTGCTGTTCTGTTGTGTCTTATATATTTTTGCTTTGATATAATTTGTTCTTATGTCATTGTTTTGTGCTGTATTATGAACAGCTCTGTTTCTCTCTTGAGGTTTCCTTTTCTTAACCATTTCTCACCAATTTGTTCTTTGAAGTATCCATATAATTTATTTTCTTCACATTTCTATTATCTTGTTTTTGTTGTTTTTTGCTTGTCCATACGTTACAACTGCTCTTATTGGCTACTGTAATTAATATTTCCTTGCGCTTTTTGTGTATTCTTCAAGTCCTTGTATAGTGGCACCTTGTTAGAATATTTTTTTACATATAAGTTGTGCTACAATACACCACCCAAATTTATAGACTAAGCGAGGTCACGTGGTTTAAACATCAGCCAAGCAACATCCCTATTGCGTGGCTGGCTGACTACTTAATCACTGATACTGAGAGACGCCCATTTGCAATCACTGACGAAGGGTTTGCAATACTGAGGAGCACCAAGGAATAACCAAAGGATTCTTTACCAAGGGTTTCCGCTGGACAAGCGCTCTCGCTTGAAGCCTAGAGGATGGCCCATAAAATCGTAACTCAATCACCAATGTTGGTGAGATCTCTTCCAACTTCTTTTCTTGATACATATAGTCTGTCTATCATCTCTAGGGTGTAAATGCTTTGAGCATCGTTATTAATTTTCTTGCCTTTTGGTCTATCTGTCAAAGTTCCTCTCTTGTCCATTTTAAGAATGGTTCAGGGTGTCTTATAAAGGGGACGGACCAACTATTTATTCCCTTGATGGGATTTCTGCTGCAGAGCTTGGTTTCTATTAGTTTTCTTATTCTTCTGAGATGTTGTTTTTTTTTGTTTTTTTTAACTTTTCCTTTCATCTCTATTTGATGGTGTCACTTCCAAAATTCGTAAGTATTTGTAATTTTCTCCCAAGAGTTCGTATATTATTGGTAGTTGTATTCCGTTTATGATTTCTTTTTCCCCCCCTCTTTTCATCATTAACGTGGCACATTTTTCGATGCCTAATTCTATTCCTATATCCTGGTCGTATATTCTTATGGTTTGTACAAGGATTTCCTATTATTTTTTTTCGTTTTGTTTTTGGTAAAAATCTTGATATCAACACATAAGGTGGTTTATTTTTTTCTTGTGATTTTCTGAATTTGTACCTCCCTGTACCTTTTCTAAGTATGTAGTTGAGTGGAATCATTTCTTTAACAAATCATAGTGGTGACAGTGAGTACCCCTTAGGAAATGCCTCTTTGGATTTTTTTACTTATTATTATTATTATTATTATTATTATTATTGTTTGAAAAACTTCTTTTTCTAATCTTCCTATACCGATTATCACCACTGTGATTGTTTCTGGAAGGTAAATCAGCAAAGAGAGGCGATTACCGATAATTTCACAGCCGATGGTCGCTTATTAGGTTGGAGATTGCCAAATTTAGCAAAACTGTGTAATATCCAAGCGTTACTAACAATTTCACTGCGTCAACAGCCAAAAGCCACAACAACGGAAATTGTAAAGTGTACTTAGGAAATGGAAAGAATTGCTACAATGGTCACAATCAAATCTACCGGGGAGATTTCACGAGGTGATGTGTGCAACAAAAGATTGTGGAACTAAGGACAAATCTTGTGGAAGAACTAAGAGTAGATGTTTCCATAAAAAAAGAATAACCATGTTTTGTTCCATTGTTATTGACCAGGGGATCATGTCAACATTTTCTGGCGAGTATTATCTGCGTTATTTGGACTATTGTCCTCATCTTTATTGTTATCTGTACAACGTTTCGGCCGATATGCCTTCCGGTCTTCTTCAGGTATTTCTTATCGGACTCAGGAACCTTCTCCGACTCGGGAACCTTTTTTCCGACAAGAAGCTTTTTTCCGACAAGAAATGCCTGAAGAAGGCCGGAGGGCATATCGACCGAAACGTTGTACAGATAACAATAAAGATGAGGACAATAGTCCGAATAACGCAGATAATACTAATCATCAAGCCTCATCTCAAACATTCAGAGATATTTTCTGGCGATTTAAATTTAAAAGGAACGAAAAAATAAGTAGATTGTGAGAAGTAATGGTGAAAGAAAGATTAAAAGAAGGAACATATTAAAATAGGAAAGCAATAATAATAATAATAATAATAATAATAATAATAATATATAGTGAGATCGGATTTCTATATGGCAGACCTCTCTGTGGATGAGATATTACTACTTAGGTACGTGAATTGTTCTACTGATTTTAGCGGCTTAAAGACGTATCCCCCTATCCCAAGATCAGACATTGTGTTGATTAACAAAATAAAAAAAAATAAAAAGAGTACTTGTCAGCTGGTGGAATATACAGGAAAACGAAATGTACAGATAACAATAAAGATGAGGACAATAGTCCGAATAACGCAGATAATACCAATTATAGTTGGTGCACTTGGAAATCGGAGGAAGAATTAAAATCATCCAGACTACTACATTGCTGCAATAGAGACCTGAGGAGACTTGTTGTCACTCAGACTCTAGTAAAAGACCATCAGCAACGCTGGTGTAAAAAAACTCAAAAGAAATGAAATAATAATAATAATAATAATAATAATAATAATAATAATAATAATAATAATTAGAAGAAGAAGAAGAAGAAGAAGAAGAAGAAGAAGAAGAGTGATGTAAAAGGGAGTAGGATAACGAAGTAAAAGTCATTGCAGCATTTGGCGGGCGACCACATTTTTAAGGCGTCTCCCAAAGTGTAATGGCTAACGAGCTACATTAGCAGAGAATTGTCGGTGATGACCAGGAGATCATGCCAAAATTCCTGGTATTTCGAGTTTAAAGGGAGCGAGAAAGGACGATAGGACGAGAAAAGAAAGAAATACCGAAAGAAATAAAATTGGAATGAATGAAAGAAAGAAGGACATATTAAAAGAAGAAGAAGAAGAAGAAGAAGAAGAAGAAGAAGAAGAAGAAGAAGAAGAAGAAGAATTTAAGTGAAGGAGTGGAAGAGGAAGTAGAAATTTAGGGTAAAGAGAAATTGAAATGAAGAAGAAGAAAGATTGAAAGTTTTGGCGGGAGACCAGGTTTTTAGAGCGTCTCCCAAAGTGTTATGGCTAACGAGCTACACTCGCAGAAAATTGTCAGTGATTATCACGGGATTCAGTAAACATATCCTTCATATCAGCCTGGTCTTCATCAGAGTGTTGTCTCTCTCGTTCCGTTTCTGTTCTTGTCAAACTCGGAACACAGAGACTTAAATTTTATTCCTTTCCACCAAAATATCTTAACCATGAACATGTGTGAGAATCAGCATATCACACAAGATGCGTCTGCCCACAAGGGCTCTCTGATCGACTCTCGGTTAACTAACTTACCCAGGAAATGCCTGGTCATGTGACTTCATAAGCCAATCAAATCCCCTCTTAGTCAACTTGGGTTTAGGGCTCAACTGTCAAACTCTTTGTGACTTTCTAAGAGTTTACAGTTAAATTTAAATCTTAACAACACTTCATTACAAAAATGGGACCATATTACCTTAAGGAAGCCCTTTTTGATCTCGATTTAGAAAGGACATGTTTTTCATTTACACCGACAATATCCGGTTGTTTGTCTAGGGTTAGTGTTAGGGGTTAGAGTTAGGGTTAGAAGTTATTTTTATAATTTAAAAAAAAATGTAAAAATCGTCTGTTAAAACAACCGGATATTGACGGTTTAAATGAAAAACATGTCCTTTCTTAATCGAGATCAAAAAGGGGTGCCTAAAGGTCATATGGTCACAAAAATGATAGGATATGGCTATTCATTATGTAACAACAGTATCTCTATGCAAAAGTGTCTTATCTAGATTACCATTTTAGTTGGGGGAAGGGGAGGGAGGAAGGACAGGGCTTAACTATTTGGCAACAATTTTTAATAACAAAATGTATAAAATATTAACCTTTTTTGTTATGTTGTTTTAGCATGGAGTTTGACCACGCCCTTTTTATTGCCACGGAGTTACGCAGCTCATGTTGCTACACAGATAGGGCTTTAATGATGTTAATGTTCCCTCACGGTGAAACAAATCCTTAAAACAAAACTAAAAACAAAAACTAAACTTTATCAATGGCTTGAACATTCAAAGCAAATACCAAATACAATTCGATAAAAAAAATTGTTCAAACTAATTAACAAATATTTAATTAAAAGTTGTGCTTAAATTTGGACCTTATCAAATTAAACAGTATAAAATTAGCTTTACTAAAAAAACAAAAATAAAAAAAGGGTATATATCGCTGTGAATGGCATTCCTGTTCGTAAATTAAAGTTGTACAAACAGAATCAAATTTTGTTATTGAAACAAAGATATATGGTAAGTATATAACAGAACACTGATTCACACATTCGTGGACACACACATTAATTTAAGCTTAACCTGGTTGATTACAAATAATTTTACAAAGCAAATTAATTAACTCAGTAAGAATGTAAATTAGCAGTTATTGTATATCTGTATAGATAACACGTCGAAAGCCAAATATGTTAAATTGGAGTGTACACGGATGTACAAGTTATTCATTAAAAGTAATAAATTAACATTGATCAAACAATACACAGCGTGTATAAAAAGGAGTGTCGAAAAATAACTGGCGTAGTAGAGGATTTGCGTAGATACATACAGTATATTGACGTATGGGTAATTCCATGTCAAATCATCCGAGAAAAAGTAAAATTGTCCTCCGTCCCCTTCAATTTGTCTGAATTTTTTTCCAGATGTGGACTATGTTAACGTTAGACAATCCCCCAAATTTGAGCTTCCAATTCCAAAAATTGGCAGAGTTATGTCAATTTTACCTCTCCAAATTTGGTGGGCTTGGCGAAAAATGGCGACATTTTGTAATCTATTTTTGTCTGTAAAATGAGTGCAAGAGCTTCCCTACAACTAAAAATTGGTTTATAAAAGTATTTTTGTCCACGAAATTCAAAAATGCTATGATAAATCTTAAAGTCAACCAATTTAAAGTTATTGATGATTTCTGATTTTTTCATAGTAAGATCAATATCCAGATGTGGCACTGCATCTATGACAATTTTTTAAATTATTATTTCACATATATTGAACATTATTTAACTTTAACATAATCCACACTCGGAAAAATTTTCAGAAAAATTGAAGAGAGTGGGTGGCATGGACTGAATGATTTAACATGGAATTACACATAGTCTTAATATACAACCCCCCCCAAAAAAAAACAAACACAATTTTAAATATAGATATGCTATTCTAATTTGAGTTTATTCCCATAGGAAACGTGTGCATCCAAATATTATTCCTCCAGCTATGGATCATTAATAGAGTAGACTGGGCTCTTTAGGCAACCAGTCTAGGAGAAGGAAATCTCTGAATTGAAACCTGTTAAACTCCGCTTAATACACTGATGTTGTGTCACATAATACTCGTGTGGATGTGTTGGTAAATACATATTTGTACAGAATATTTCTTGTTCTTCCATCATTTACAAATAAGTAGTTTTTTAAGGACTTACTCATGAATACCCAACATATATGTAATTACCTACCCCTCCACATAAGCAGGATGTGACACAAGACCAATTTATTTAGTGGAGTTTAACAGGTTTGAATTCAGAGTTTTCCTTCTCCTAGACTGGTTGCCGTACCAAAGTTAAAGATTCCAATATACCCTACTTTTTACCCATAGCTGGAGGGAGAATATTTGAATGCATACCTTTCCCAAATGTATTAACGCCATGTGAAATGCAAACAGTCTCAGCTGGGATTTGAACTTGTGTCACCGTGTCCATTTCCTACAACTCTAACCATTACACCACGAACACCTCCTAAATACCCAACATATAACTGGCCATGATTTGAACTCGTGTCGCCATGTCCATTTACTACGACGATAACCATAACATGACGAGCGCTATTACAATGCTCTACGTTTGCAACTGAGTGATAATTTTATTGGTTATCGGTTCGTGTTGTTCACCATTTCTTTAATCATCCAAAATTTCAATATTATAAAATATTAATTATTATC
>CM042145.1:86169118-86181618 GCA_023376005.1 Doryteuthis pealeii
GGATGTTTTTTTATTTACATCACAGAAAAATATATAGCACAAAAGAAAGAAATAGAAATAGAAAGAAAGAAAACATTCTAGTCGTCATCAGTTACTAGATTTTGTACAATTACTTATCTTTTTTTTTTTCATTTCTTTTTTTTTTAATTTTAAAAAAGTATTTTCATTATTAAAACTAGCAAATATTTGCACCCTCCGGGTGTGAGTATTTAAGTTTTAAGGGTTTATTGCCCAGTGCCTGAGGCGCCCCCTTGAGGGGGAATGCCGACGGGATCGACGCAATTTTTCACCTGCCACCCCATGAGTTTCGGCTTGTGGGTGGTCCCACATAAATAGGGCCTTTGTGCCTGACCCGTACAAGTGGGGTACGTGGAAAATATCATGTAGATATGGTCAACAGTGGCTTCGGCCTCTGGACCATTACTATAATTAACAGCATCGATCCCAGGGGGCCATCCCCCAGGCAACACCTGCCCCCTTGATTTAAAGGGGCAGGGCTGGGTTTATTGCCAAGTGCCTGAGGCGACCCCCTTTGAGGGGGAATGCCGACGGGATCGACGCAATTTTTCACCTTCCACTCCATGAGTCTCGGCTTGTGGGTGGTCCCACATAAATAGGGCCTTGTGCCTGACCCGTACAAGTGGGGTACGTAGAAAATATCATGTAGATATGGTTAACAGTATTAATAATGTAAAATAAATTTTATTAATAATTGAGGTTTAAATAAAAATAAAATCATTGAGAATGTTATATAAATAACTAAGGGAATTGTGACTTGAGTAGTAATATAGTTTCGGTTACAGACGGAAAAGCACACAATCTCCATTATAATAAAGATGTTGTATCTAGACGTACCGTTCGATCTACTACTACTACTAAGACTTGGGCAGACGGGCGGTTGGAGAGACCCCCTCCGATCAATCGACTGGTCATGTCAAGCCCTAGCATCTATATGATTATCCCAACCCAATTGCCCTTATGGTAACCCCCAACCCTTTTTATCATATAGGTGCTATAAGGCATTGACTGAGGGTCTTCATGTCCTAGGTATGACGTTAAAACCTAATTGATGATGAGGTTCCAATTCTCGAGGTCTGGTGAATGTGAAGCACCTCTTCATCAACATTGCTCCCAGGTCCTTCAGAGTTGTAGTATCTGTTAGGGTCCCAGCTATGGGTTAAATAGAAAGTTTGTTTACAAAAAAGATTTCTTGTAAACTATCGCTACGAATCTTTCAAAACTTTGCCGGCATTAAATGACCCATCGTGTTTGATATGCCGTAAAACAAAACTAACAAACTACTACTACTAATAATAATAATACTAATACTAATACTAATACTACAGTTCTTGCTGCTGCTGTTCAAGAAGGTGCAGCGATGTCTCTGTATTCGAACGTAGCAGCCAGAAGAACGAGGGAGTCCAAGCAGTCAATAAATTGTAAATTACGGTCAAGTCATGCTGAAAGCATTGGGTCCCGCTAGATCACCGAAGTTAGGCAGTGATGATCCTGTTTAATACTTAATTGGGTGGTTACTTAAGCAACAGCGGGTACCGTAAGCTACCCGAGGCCTTTGCTTATCAAAATGACTTGGTTTGGCATTAAATGACCCGAAAAATAAATGCCGTAAAACAATGCAACCAAACCAAACCAAGGAAGCGCGCTTGCGCTGAAATGAAAGCGGTGAACCCAGTTCAAATACCGGACGAAGCTCTTAGCGTTTCACTTCACCCTAATGCCCTGGTTAAAGGCATGAACCCATCTCTCTTTCCCTCGGATATGGGTAAATAATAATGAAGACTTGGTTCTGTTGCCTTCGTCAGTCTGGGAGAAGGAAAACTCTGAATCCAAAACAGGTTTACTCCGTTTAAGAATTGACCTTATGCCATATCCCGTACGCGAAACACACACAGACATAGCCTAGTATGGGAAAAAATAAGCTATAGGTAAATAGTAGTGAAGACTAGATTATTTAGTCTTAGGTAACTAGTCTAGGAGAAAGAAAATGCTGAACTCAAACCAATTTACTCCATTTAAAAAGTTGACTGTGAGTCTCATCCTGCAATCACGCACAACATAACATACGAGAAGTAAACTATGGGTAAATAGTAGGGAAGACTAGATTCTTTTGTATTAGTTAGGTAACTTGTACAGCAGAAAGAAAACCCTGAATCCAAACCAGCTTTACTACACACACACACAAATATATACACACAAACACAAATATATATACACACACAAGCGCGCACACGCGCGCACACACACACAAATACACACACACACACACGCACATACACACACACACACACACACACACACACACATATATATATATATATATATGGAAATACATATAAGAAAAAAAAAGTATTCCAAAAGATGATATACAAATGAATTTATCTTTTGGAATGTTCTGTTTTTTCTTATTTAGTTCCATATTTTACCACCCATATATATATATATATATATATATATATATATGAGAGGGGGCTCTGTGCATTTATGTGTGTGTGTTCCATTATAGATTCTATGAAAGCATTTAATTCTCATTATATATTCTCAACAAAAACTAATACCACTTTTCTTAATTTTCCTTTTTCTTTTCAGTTTTATGCATAAAATCAAAATAAATTATATCCGTAAAGAAAATCTAATAATCAAGCCAGACAGTAGAAATCCTTCAAGTGACACAGCTGCACAGAGAGGACACTTTTCATGACGATTTTAACTCTTTGCTCTTCCAAAATTTTTCCGCCCTGTCGGCTGGGGCGTTAGAATGCACCGACTGCACCTCTGCAGTGGGGTAAGACTCCCCCAATGGGTCCACCTATTGGCCGTGGGTGGCGACCCGTGATGCTTAAGGATAGAGCCCAGGTGGATGAGCAGTTCATGACATGCAATACTCCACATTGGCCCTATCTTGGGCTAAACGGGCGGTCGGAGAGGCCCCCTCCGATCAATCGGCTGGTCACGTCAAGCCCTAGCTCCTATATGATTTTCCCAACTCTATTGCCCTTATGGCAAGCCCCAACTCTTTTTATCGTATGGGTGCTAGAAGGCGTGGCTGCGGGTCTACATGTCCTGGAAATGACGTTAAACTCTATCTGATGGTGAGGTTCCTGTTTTGGAGGTTTGGGGAATGTGGAGCACCCCTTCATCACCATTGCTCCCTGGTCCACTCTGACCCGGAGTGGTAGTACCTGTTAGGGTCCCAAATATAGGTTAAATAGAAAAATGTATTTATAAAAAAATTGTATTATCCATTAAGAATTGATTTATTTCAAAACTTTATCGGCATTAAATGACTCACTGAGGTTGATATGCCGTAAAACCAAACCAAACCAAATCAAACCAAAATATATGTTATTTGTGTGAAAGATCCAATCAATCTTTATTTGTAGGATATTACATTGCAAAATATATTTTATAAGCTCATAAATATACAGAGTAATAAGAGGTATTATTTCAAAAGAAAACTGTCACCATATAAAAATCGATTCGAACGTAGATGCACTAAGTTTTATAATTTTTTAAAACAATTTTCTCAGAGACAGAAGACGAGGTGAATGATAAGTATATCTATCTATCTACCATCTATTTCTGTTCATCCATCTAGTATATATATATATATATATATATATATATATATATATATATATATATATATATATGCTACTTGTGTGATCTAAGCGAGCGTTCTTTATTTGTAGCATATTACATTGCAAAATATATTTTGCAATCTCATAAATATTTATAATTTAAAAAAATCTATCTATTTCTGTTCATTCATCTAGTAGAATATATATATATATATATATATATATATATATATATATATATATATATATATATATATATATATATATATATATATAATATATATATATATATATATATATATATATATATATATATATATATATATATATATATATACAATATATATAAATTAAGTCAGTTTGTTGCACATATAGATACTGTATCGTATGTATTTATGTAACGACATTTTTTGTTTGTTTACTAGTTTGCAAGCCATATATATATATATTACAAGTATATATATATATATATATATATATATATATATAAGATGAATGAACCGAAATAGAAATGTTTGCCTCTCAAACCCTCTTTCATGGGGCCGAAGAGAGGCAAATATTTTTCCAGTGACAAGGAAGCGAAATATGTAGCGAAGCAGTGGCTCAAAGAACAGTCAACAGAATTTTATAGGGTAGGGATACAGGCTCTCCTTCGAAGGTCGAACATTGCTATTGAGAGAAACGGTGACTATGTGGAGAAGTATGGATGTAATCCACAGAGGACAAGCTTCATGTATGATACATGTTTCTGTGTTGGTAATTATACCTATCCTAAACAAAATGGCATTACCTTTTTACTCATACTCGTATAAAACGCATATAAATGGAGCCGTAAAATAAACCAGGTTTTAAAAGAAAAATCTTGAAAAAATAGAATATTATTACGATAAAAATTATAAACTTTGAAAACAGTAAACTGATATATATTCTTATTTTGATTTCAAAGTTTGTAGAGTTTGGTAATAAATACTGTCTAATCATATCCGTTGTGATTGTATAAGCAAAAAAAGAACACCGACAGTAGTAGGATTGGGGTCCTTACTACTCACATAAATTCCCACTGGAAATAATGAAAATATTGCTATCTTTGGTTTAGCAGATTTTTAGAATAAAAATTAATAAGTTTGGTTTGGTTTATTTGTTTAACGGCATATTAACTCTCCGTGGGTTATTTAATTCCGACATTTGATTAATTTATGAACTTTTGATTACAATCATAAAATTTAATTTACGTGAAAAAATGATCTTAAAGCAGTAAAATAAATTTAGAGAAACACTTATATATTAAAAGTATATCAAGAATGGGAAGATGTTGACTTCTATAGGAAAGTATACATATTTATATAAAATGCGAATATATTGAAGAAAAAATATCAATACACATTGCGATACAGCCTCCAGTCAACAAAGTGTCTCTGTCTGAGTATAATAGATAAAAAAAATTAAGTCAGTTTGTTGCACATATAGATACTGTATCGTATGTATTTATGTAACGACATTTTTTGTTTGTTTACTAGTTTGCAAGCCACAACGAGATAATTGTGCACCCGGAGTGCTCAAAACGTGTCGAGATTGAAGCTGTATTTACCAAAGAATGAAAGGGTCATATTCGGCAAAACAATCCCCCTGGTTAGTATTATTTGTATTATTCGGACTATTGTCCTCATCTTTATTGTTATTTGTACAACATTTCGGCCGATGTGCCCTCCGGCCTTCTTCAGGTATTTCTTGTCGAACTCGGGAGCGTTCTCGAACTCGGGAACCTTCTTGTCGTAATCGGGAGCCATCGATAGTCTGAATAATCCATATAATACTACTTATTGTCTATGGAAAATTAACGACACTTGTGGCGGTTAATAACCTTTGACTGCTTGAAGGCGCGCAGTTGGGCGCCATGAAATGAGTTAGTTTAGTTACAGTTACGACCCGATTTCGAAAGAGTGCAGACGCGATTGTCGGCTCGTGTGGGTAGGTCTCCCGCTGCGGCGGAATCAATATGGGCAGGGTTGAAAATAAAAGCTTGATCAAGAAAAAACAAGTCTTATTATTAATTAAATGTTAAGACAATAGCCAGGTCAGACCTGAAAGAATAATTACCAAAGAAAATCAACACCCAGCGAAATCCCTGAAGTAAGCCCAGAGAAAATGACCGACGACATAGATGAAGAAGTAGAAACAATAAGCAACAAGTAACCAGAAGTGTAACAATTAGAAGAGTAATCAAGTAAGACCGCCTATTAAGAAATATAATCTCTAATCTCCCTGTCTCTCTCTGTCTCTCTCTGTCTCTCTGTCTCTCTCTTCCATTATACACCCGAGATGACTCTCTCCAATACTCTCCAACTTACCTTCTGGTAGAAAGCGCACGATTGGACACATGAGAATAGGTTTTAATTTAGTTAGAGATGCAAGTCGGTACCCTAGGAAAGAGGTTATCTCTTAGGGTTCGCAACTCACCCGCGGTGGAATCATGGGCTGGGGAAAGAAAACTTGATCAAGAAACAAATAAGTCTTGTTTTAATTGAATGTTAAAACAAACAATGTCCAGCCCTGTAAGAAGAATTAACAAAGAAAATCAACCCACAGCAGAAGCCCTGAATAGAAGTCAGTCCAGATAAAATAGCGACCGTAATAGAACCAATAGATGGGTTAGCAGGAACCAGTAGTAAGCAGAAGTTACCAAGTAAAATCAACTATCATCCCTATCATCTCTAAGCTAACTATTTGTCTCTCTTTCTATTATATACCCGAGAACTCTCTCCACCGATTATATACACCCGAGTAAATGGGTATATAACCGTCATACTAGCACTGACTTCAACTCGATGTGGCTCCCGGAGCTGAATAGCAATAACATGTTACGCGAATTGCAGTTCTGTGAAGTAATCTGAGAAAAATTCTATGGAAAAAAGCAACAAAACCTTTTATAGCGTTTTTGCTTTGCGCTAGAGAAAAAACAAGACCCGAACATTAATATATTTTTATTACGGATGTGAATATCAAAAGACCGGAAACGTAGAGGTCGAAATGTCATACAAACAACAATAATAAAGAGTTCAATTGCCCGGATAATCCTTTAAACTTCCTTTATTAACTCTGCTGTCATCGTAGTAGTGCGCTCCACATTTATATAATTGATAATCCAGGTTAAAAAGCGTCGTAAGGGTAACCCGAAGTTTTGATAAATGTGCTAAAGCTTGGTCCGTTTACCAAGATTTGTCTTGATCTCAAATGATACTTGCATCGAGAAAAAAAAAGTACGACTCGGGTTTACCCATACTGCGCTTTTAATCTGGACTATATGACCTAACCGCATTATTGCTTTTATTTATCTACTCAGGACCGGAGTATATACCACAGTCAGATAATTTAATTATTACATAATTTGATATGTTTTCTCACCCCTCCCTCTATCTTTCCCCTACTCTCTTTCTTTCTTTCTTTCCTCTTATTTTCTTTCCTTTTTTCTTTATAGTAAAAACGGAATGGTCCATTATTTAGCTGTGGCCACACTCATAAGAAATAAGAAATCGACGGATAAGCGACAACAGATAATCAGGATTTACATTAGGATCGTAAGTCAAGGTACCACTGGGAGGGTTGGAATAAATTAATGGCATTTCAGTTTATTTCAATAGGAAAAATTGATTTGATATACGAGGAAATTGAGTTATGAGCAGAACGAATTAAACTCGTAAGTCAAGGTACCACTGTATTCATTAAATTTTGGCTTGTTTTTTTTTAATGCGATATTGTTGTAAGCAATTTTGAACCCCAGTCACGCTGTTGTTCACTTTCGGACTAATACCAGCAATGGGTTGAATAGTACTACAACTTTTCTTCTACAGGGATGGCTTTGGCATTAAATAACACACGGAGGTTGATATGCCAATTACCCATAACTGGAGAGAGAATAGATGGATTCATACCTTCCCCAAAGGCATTAGCGTGGAGAGAAAGCCAAACAGCCTCGTTCAGGATTTGAACTCGGGTTACATTTTTATGACGATAACCATTATGCTAAAGGCGCCTCTTATCTGTATGCATGTTACACTGCACCACATTAACTTTGGATAATTAATTTTTGAATTCGTTTATTTATCGTATAAATATCATAAAATAGATAAACAATATTTACACATATTTTATACTCTTTTGATTTAATAATTTTTTTGTTTTATAAAAGATTTTCTTACATTTTTGCGTCAACGTGTATCACCTGCGATTTTTCTCATGAGGAAGTGAAACTTTAGAAAAATCCCATTTAATCATTTGATGAAAAACCTTGGATTAATTAAATATGCGAAAAGTTAAGTTCTTGTTTTTGTATGAACTAGCACGGTTACCCCTTATTCCCCGGGAAAAAGATAAGAAACAAAATGATTCGATTAATTACTTTTGACGGTTGGTTGGTTGGTTGGGTTTTACGGCATGTCAACCTTTGTTGGGTTATTGCATGCCGAAGACGTTTTATTTCAATCAATCTTGATGGGTATTCAAAAAATGTTAAACTTAATTTTTTAAAACACATTTTTAAACTTTCTATTTAATCCATAGATGAGAACCTAACAGGTAAATTTAAATGAAGCTACTGTTGCAAATTTTCAAAACAATGGAAAAATCTGAATTTCGTGTGTTGATAAAGCAGTTTTCCGATGGGAAAAATACTGTTCAAGCAAAGCAATGGCTTGATAAGGGTTATTAGGGCTCTTCTCCATCGGAAACAACGGTTAATAGGTGGTATGCTAACTTTTAACAATGAATAACAACCCTTCATTTGTTACCCATCTCGTATTGGCTGGATCAATTTCGCTTAACGGTAGTCATGCGAAATCAATTTTCCCTACGCGAGACGAGATTTTCTGCGCTCTCGGGTCGTAAACTTTAATTCGCCAAAGTCGTTACATAAATTTGCACGGATACAAAAAAAAAAGAAAAAAAAAAAAAAGACAAAACAAAACAAAAGAAACGACGATCATATTTAAATGTCAACACTTAACTGACCCGACTTGTTGCCATATCAACTAATGGCGCACGGCTGCTGATTGGCGGCCAAGGCCACTCGACTTGATCATTATTTTTTTTTTTTTTTTCTTGAGAGAGGGAGAAGAAATAAAACTTGACGCACAAACAAGCTTGTGAACGAGCCGAGATGTATATCAAGAAAGTACTAAAAAAAAAAACGCAACCTTCTTTTTGTAAATTGACAATGAAACATTAGGGAGGGGGGAGAAAGATATAAAGGGGTAAAAAAAAGAAAAAGATGAAAAAAAGAATTGGATGGAAATGTAAAAAGAACGGAAAGAGAAAGCAGACAATCCAATGATTATTAATCTTAATCTTTTTGCAAGAGGGCATCCTGATTTATTGAGTTATTTACTTGGCTCACCTTATTTGTTCGTATCTATCTATCTATCTATCTATCTATTCCAGTTAGTTCATATCTATCTATCTATCTATCTATCTCAGTTAGTTCCTATCTATCTTTCGGTCTATCTATCTCAGTTTGTCCATATCTGTCTATCAATCTATCTATCTATTTATCCATCTATCTAACTATCTATCTATCTATTCCAGTTAGTTCATATCTATCTTTCGGTCTATCTATCTCAGTTTGTTCATATCTATCTATCTTTTTCAATTAGTTCATATCTATCTTTCTGACTATCTATTTGTTCTCTCTCTCTCTCTCTCTCTCTCTCTCTCTCTCTCTATATATATATATATATATTATATTATATATATATATATATATATATATCAGTTTTTCATATATATCTATGCATCTATCACCATTTGTTCATATCTCTCTATCTATTTATTTCAGTTTGTTCACATCTATCACTCAATCAAACAATCTATCATCTATCTATCTATCTATATATTCGTCTGTTAACATCTAACTATCTATCTATCTATCTCTCAATCTTAAGTTTTTCCTATTTTCTGGCACAAAGCCCGGCACTCGCTTTTGAGCAAATTTAGAACAGTAGGATATATATATATATATATATATATATATATATATATATATATATATATATATATATATATATAATAAGTTACTGATTAAAACTTTTTTAAGCGTTAAACTGATTATATATATATATATATATATATATATATATATATATATATATAATCAGTTTAACGCTAAAAAAGTTTTTAATCAGTAACATTTTTACATTGCTCTTTCCCCAACAATTCAGAGTAGTGTAACAATATTTATAATTTTGAAATAAGATATAAAAAAAAAACAGGATGAAAACAAATTGGACCTTTTGTTGCTCAAGTGGTCAGTTAAATTCAATAGACATCAGACGTGTCGAATATTGGATCACCTGAGGATTGGCAACGTCAAACTCAGAGTCTTGAGTTTTTATCCTCGTTTTTTTAATTTTTATCCTAATCTACCTCTAATTCTAATATATTATAGTCAGTTAATTCAAAGGGTGATTCAGTAATGTGCGGGAGCGCAGATGGTGTAATGGCTATCGTTGTAGAATTCGAACTCGGTGAGCCGCGTTCAAATCATGGACGAAGCAGTTTTTGTTTTGCTGATGCTCTTGGGGAAACGCATGAATCCATCTCTTCCCTCTCCTGCTAATGGTGTCATGAAGAGGGAATATCCACAGCATGGGTGCGTACTGGAGTTCTACAGAAACCTTCCCCTGGTCTGTCTCGAGATCCATAGTCTTGCTGTCATTGGAAGCATCTCTTAATGATCCACCCGACATTAGTGTCGGGTGGTCTCAAAATTCCTCAGTTCCTGTGGGACCTTCCACCCAAGCAACCCCTGCCCCTGCCCCTCTTACCTAAAAGAGGTAAGTAGTGAGCTGATTGTTCTGTACCTGAGGAACTGAGGAATTTTTAAAACTCATCCCGGAAGGCTTGCTTCCTGCTGACCACACCTCTTCAAACCGACCTTTTGTCACATTCTAGGCTCAGGGTTGAGACAGACATACACACAGACACACTCATACTATATATATATATATATATATATATATATATATATATATATATATATATATATATACGTGTGTGTGTGTGTGTGTGTATGCGTTGTGTGTGTATTTGGGCAGCATTCTTTCATTTATACATGTAGAATTAAATAAAATGGGATGTCTCCAGTTTAACAATTTTATTAATGATTTTTTCAAGCTTTCTGGCCAACTTTTTTTTACATTTGGATGGAATCCGTAGATTAGTCCACCAAAGTTTATATCCCAAGTACTTTCGGCACTTGGACTTGGGATATGAAACTTTGGTGGACTAATCTACGGATTGCATCCAAATGTAAAGACGTTGGCCAGAAAGCTTGAAAAGATCATCAATAAAATTGTTAAACAGGAGACGTCGCCTTTTATTTAATTCTAACATATATTATATATATATATTTATATTATATATATATATATATATATATATAATATTGACAGCATTTTTTCTTTTAAACATGTTTTGTTAAACTCAACGGACAATTCTTTGTCGGACGAGTTTTTGTTCGATCCTTTCTAACTGTCTTAATATCCGGGTGGAATATGTATGAATCCACCAAAGGTTTTTTTCACAAACGCTTTCTGCACGACTTTATGCCATCATCAGGTGTGGAACTGGTGAGATGTTTCCATTGTCTCCCTTTTAAAAACAAACAGTATCAGTAGGAATTAGTAGGGGGGGATCACAAGTTTATAAGAATGTATGGGGAATTGTGAGGCGAATTGGCGGGAAATTATAGGCATTTGAGGACATGTTGACTGGTTTCAAAGTTTATTTTGTTTAAGGTGCCTTTTGTGGATTCATACACCAATTCCACCTGGATATTAAAAAGATGTCCAGACAGTTAGAAATGATCGAACAAAACTCGTCCGACAAGAATTGTCCATTGAGTTTAACAACACACACACACACACACACACACATATTATATATATATATATATATATATATATATATATATTATGTAGTATATTAAGAAAAATGAAAAAAACACAGGTTTAAATGGGTTAAGTGGTGAGTTTATTGGCTGACGCTGCAGTGTTTCGATCTATTAATTAGATCATCTTCAGGGCATTTGTTGGTATATGGAAGGTAATAAGAAATTTTTTTTATCACAGAATAACGAGAAAAGCGAGTGGTAGTCCTTATTATTCAGTCTGTTTAAATTTTTTTTGAGGTTTGCAAAAAGGGGGACGGTTTGAAATATGACATCAAATATTCTTTTTTTTTATCATTACGGTGTGAGCATGGGACAATGTAAGTGTGTGTATCGAAAGGAAACATTGTGCGTTTTATGTGTGTGGTTGCGTGCGTGTGTGTATAAATCTTTTGCGATAAACGGACAGCGAAATAACCTCAAGGTTGTGTGGTGTATATATATATATATATAATATAATATATATATATATATATATATATAATTATATAATAAGCATTTGCAAACAATTAAAAATGTCAGAATGACCTGGCATGGTCAAACCAAACACATCAATCACCAAGTAGTATTTAAACGTTCTATTTTCAGTTAATCTGACATGACTAGACAATTATTCCCACTTATGACATCACGACTTTGAGAAAATATCGCTGTGGCGTCTGAACTTACTGGGGCACCATATGACAGCATAGCAAAACACAGCCGAGTGAAGAAGTTAACCAATATTTTGGAACCGGTATGAAATGCTATGATGTACGCAAACAGACCGACAGCCGCGTGAGCAATTAAAATCTCAAGAAATCACGGTTATTTCAGTTGTTTTCTAAAGAGATTTTAAAACATTTAAAAATAAAATATATTGACACTCATTGCACGCATTTTTTGTGTGTAAATTGTTTGTTTGTTTGTTTGTTTATTGATTTTAACGGCATATCAACCCGTCTCGGGTGATGTCATGCCTA
>CM042145.1:86186618-86198032 GCA_023376005.1 Doryteuthis pealeii
GTGTGTGTGTGTGTGAAGGAATGAATCCGACAATATGAGGAAAAATGAGTAAAGAAAAGAAATGTAAATGGATGAATTTGGAATGGAAATGATCCGACATATGAGAAAAAATGAGTAAAGAAAGAAATGTAATGGATGAATTTTATCGATATTACTTTAATCGATATCACTTACACATGTGTTTCGGTCTGTTTATCAAAATGTATACGGATTGACGTTATTATTATTATTAGAATATCAGATGGAGTTGAAATGATGATGATAATAATAATAGGAAAATGTATAAAATGTTCCGTACACAGAGAGATTTGACGACCTTCATCAGAGTGATTTTTTTATTTTTTGAGTTGGAGACAATAGAATTTTAAAATGTTCGAAAAAAAAACGAATATTTTTTAAATCGTTAGGAACGCAGAGGCCGTTAGAGACAGTTAAACATTTTTTGAATATATATATATATATATATATTATATATATATATATATATTATATATATATATATTAATGGGAGAGAGACAGAGAGATAGATTAGATGATAGTTCGTAGATTATGGTCTTCTGCTTACTTCGTCTACTGATTCCTGTTAACTCGTCTTCTGTTCTTCTTGTTGAGCTTACTTCTCTTCAGGGCTCTCCTGGAGTTCATTCTTCTTTGTGCTGGGCTGGACATTGCTTGTTTTAATATTCAATTAACAAACAAGAAATGGTTGTTTCTTAATAAAGCTTTATTTTCAGAACCCAGCCCATATTCATCCGCCGCAGGAAGTTGCATCTGACGAACTAAACTAAAACTTATTCTCATGGAGCCCAATCGCGCGCTTCCAAGGAGGTAAAGGTTATTACTCGTTAACAACTGTCGGGTAACTTTCCATGGACCCCGTTGTTCTAAATTTAACGGACCCTAATTTAAAATATTCTAACTACAGGTACGCACATAATTTATAAGCTGCTTGGCATGTAGTGTATAAAATATTCCTATCCACTACTAATGCTGTCCAAACAGATCTATTTGACTAAAAGGTATTACTTCTTCACAGCGCCCTGTCGGGTGGGACTGTAGAATACACCGACTCAACATCTGCAGAGGGGTAAAATAATGCCAATTGAGTAACCTGTTGGCCGTGGGTGGTGACACGTGATGCTTAAGGACGGAATCCTGGTGGCTTGACCAGTCCATAACATGGAGCACTCCACTCTTAGGCCGGAGAGCTACCTCCGATCAATCGGCTGGTCATGTCAAGCCATAGCACATATGATTGTGCCAACCCTATTGCCTTATGACAACCCCAACCCTTTTTTATATATTGCTAGCAGGCAGTGGCCGAGGGTCTTAGTGTCCTGTGTAGGGCGATAAAATGCATCTCCATGTGAAGTACAATTTTGGTGCTCTCGGGAGTGTGGGGTACATTTTATCACCATTACTCCCAGATCCACCTGAACCGGAGTGCTAGCACTTGTTAGGGTCCCATCAATAGGTTAATAGAAAAATGAGTTTTAAAACCATGTTTAAAAACATTGAGTTTAAATTTTAAAAAATGAATACCCATCAAGAATGTATCATATATTCAGCACAAAATAGCCCAACAAGAGTTGACATGCCGTAAATCCAACCAACCACCTAACCAACCAACTTCTTCGTGTCATAGTGGACCTAGTTGTAATAGTAGCGTAAAAGTACCTACCCAGAACTTTAGAACGAGACCCACAACCAGATGCAGTTTAGAGTCTTAATAAGGACACATATTAGTGACGGGCAGTCATTTCTGGGAAGGAGATACTATGCTCAAACACGGATTTGGAGGCGCGCTTAGCGTAACGGTAATCGTCATGAAGAAATGGAATCATCGATCGAATTTCTAATCTTGAACGAGGCTGTTTGCATATCCCTTCACACTAAAGAACTGAAGAAAGGCATGAATCCATTCGTTCTCTTTCCAACTATGAGAAGAGGGTAGGGCAGAATGGGATCTTTAGCCTTGGTTAAACAACTAATCTTGAAAAACTTGGAATTTGTTAAATATGAAGGCGCATAGTTACTGAAATGTGTGGGTTAGTCGACTGATAGTGTTAATAAAATGAGAATACAAGACGTATTTTAACGGAGGTACAATACACACGTGCTTACACGTTGGTTTACTTCATGGAACAGAAGGATACAAGGAACAAAGACAAAAAGGGAAAACGAAATGCGCGCCAAATCCTTTGGCGCCAGTAGTCGTCGCGTAGTAATTTTACAAAGTAGTTGTGGTAATGTGACAGAGGCAGTAGCCTCATATGCTGAAGGAATTATTTAATTGGTAAAAACTCAACAGAATTCAAACCAGATTTACTTTGCTTAAAAACTAACCTTGTGTCACATCCTGTTCGTGGAGGAGGGTTGGGAAATATATCACTGTATCTATCAGACACCAAATGAGGATCGGAGTCATTATTTCTGGCTTGCTAATAGCTGTTGTTCGCAATTTGCCCAGATTGACAGAGAGAAAATCAGCTAAGACGGACGGCTTCACTCTGCAATGCATATGAAGCGGTTGTCACAGTGCATCGCTCGAAGCGAGAAGGAAATGGAAAGGGGGAACATAAAAGACGTTCCCGAACTTTCAAAGACTTTGTGTCAAAGACAGTACGGAAGAACAGACGCTTCTGAGATCTGTAAATTTCTTTAGCGGTGCCGGCGAAAGCAAAGTGGAAGGTCTAGTTAAGAAAGATTTCTACGCAAATTTGTGACATTTTTTTTTTGCGATGAACAGGATTGTGGGATAGTGAAGAGGAAATATTTCGAAAAAACAAAAAACAAAACAAAAAAAAAATTAAATAGAAAAGATGTCTTGAATGAAAGTACAAACAAAAATTGTCATTACGAATTTATTTTCTATGTATTGGAGTTTCCCTTTCTAACCCAATCAATTACTGTCATGGGAACGATGAGAAAATGGACTATTTTGTCATGCGATAAGACATTGCTAGACTACTCTTTCATTTGTTGAAATTTTTTGATATATAAGGTGTGCTGAAGTCCACCACTTAAACTTATAGACTCTGCGTGGGCGCGTGGATTAAAGCCAGCCAATCAACAGCTCGAATACGTAGTTAGTTAACTATTTAATCGCCGATCTTGAAAGCTGTTTATTTGCACGTATTCACCCGGACAAACGAACCTCAACCAATGATTCTGCTCAACCAAAGGATTCTACACAACACTAAGGGACACCAAGGAACAACCAAAAGATTCTACCCACCACTAAGGGACACCAAGGGACACCAAGGGACAACCAAAGGATTTTACTCAACACTAAAGGAACACCGAGGAATAACCAAATGATTCTAATTTTATTGATTCTAATTGTTCGGTTTTATCTAAATGAATATGAGCAAAAATCTCAGGGATAATCTTAAAAGATATCGATTAACAATAAGAAATAACTAATTTTATTCTTTACTTCCTATATATTAAAATTAGGAAAATTTAGCAATGAAAGACGAGAGTGATGGAACAATACATATCAGGTGTTCTATTTTTCGATTATATCCCCTTCTGTTTCAAATCTTTGGATCTGCATTCTTATTTTGTTTCATTAGAAATTTTTAAAAAAATATTCTAATTTAATATAATATTTTATTACATTGAACCGGAAGGGTGCATATATTTGATAGTAATAGAGGCACGTGGTCTAATGGTTAGAGTCGTAGGAAATGGACTTGTCGATCCAAGTTCAATTCCTGGACGAAGCTGTTTGCATTTCACATGGCGCTAATACCCTTGGGAAAGGTATGAATCCAATTCCCCCTCCCTATAGGCAAATAGCATGGCAAACTGGGCTCAGTAACCATGGCTAGGTAACCAGTCTAGGCGAAGGAAACTCTGAATTCAAACCTGTTAAACTCCGCTTAAGAAATTGACCTTGTGTCAAATCCTGTTCGTGCGGAGGGGTTGGTAAATATATATATATATTTTGCTAGTGATAATAATTAAATTTCAAGTTACCCCCCCCCGCAAAAAAAAAAAAAAGATTAAAGCTTCAGTCTAACTATCTTTGATCACCGCCTGCATTGAAGTGGGAAGATGTTGTTTTTTTCGTTGACTTCAATGTTTTCTGACAAGTCACTATGCGAAGAAAACAAAATACAAATATTCTATTTTGACAAAGATATAAATCGAACAACTTTCAATATATATTGATTGACAACTGGAGTTGTTAATCAATATTATCGACTTTTGCTCATTTCTGGAAAGAAACTTGTTCGATAACTTTATGTTGTTCAGTAAACAACCACTAGTAAATAAAATGAATGTTTACCCAACTTACTTTCATGCAGTACAAAGAAATTAGAGGGGACATTTTATAGAGACAGGTTGTGTTGTTCAAATCTTTCAACAAGTTTTATATATATATATATATATATATATAATATATATATAGATGATATTGAGTCAACGTATGCTTCTTTATAGATGTAAATTCAATATATGTATATACAGGTTGATCCCAAAGAAACAGATCTTCTTTTAAAAGTCAGCCCTGTTTTTTTTTGGGTCAGGCTATATATAATATATATTATATATATATATATATATAATATATATATATATATATATATATATATATATAATATATATATATATATATATATATATATATATATAGTATGAAAGGTGGAATGAATATATATATATAATATATATATATATATATATATATATATATATATATATGAATGAAAAGGTGGAATGAAATATATATATTTATATATATATATATATATATATAATAGTGAACCAAATAAACAGGCCTGACTTTCAAAAATTAAAGTCTGTTTTTAGATCACCCTATAATATAATTAAAATATATATATATATATAGTATATATAATAATACATTATATAGTAAGGTGGAGTAGTAGTATGAGTTTGAGAGCAGTAGTATTAGTAATAGATAGTTTAAAACACAACGCGAAAGGTACGCAATGCTAGGTTATTGTTTTTTCAAAGTTTGTTTAATCTTTTCCATTTAATTATACCCTTCAGTCTACAGAAGCCTTTGAAAAGTGTGTAGACACCGAAATATGGATAAGAAAAGAAACTCAAAAGCAATCTTGTTTATCCTTTAGAAATTTGATTTTTTATTCTTGTTCTTTATAATATGCTCCTATGTAACCAAAGCATATCCCAATATACATATATATAATATATATATATATATATATATAATATATCTATTCATACATATATAACATAATTATATATATAGATACTATGTGTGTGTGTGTGTTGTGTGTGTCTATAGCTTCCGTATATTTATCACATTAAGGTGAGCACTGACGTTGAAGAGTGGATCGATAAGTCATTTAAAATTGATCCTAACTGTAACTACCAAATATATGGTTTGTTCTAGACTAAGTTAAACTCCATTATATATATATAGTTTTAGACTAAGTTAAACTCCATTATATATATATAATATATAATATATATATATATATATATATAATATATATATATATAAATATAATATATAAAATTAAAAAAGTAATTAAAAAAAATCTCTTCTGTGTACGGAATATTTTAACATTTTTCCTATTATTATATTATCATTATTTCAACTTCATCTGATTATTTTAATAATAATAATAGCGTAATCCGTATACATTGATAAACGGACCGAAACACGTGTGTAAGTGATATCGATTAAAGTGATATCAATTAAATTCATTTTTATCCTTCTAACATTTCTTTCTTTACTCATTTTCATATATATTATATAAATATATAAGTATATAGCATATATTAAATTGTAAAGTGTGTAGTCAATATATAATAAATATAATTTAGGTGGGTAATATATAATATATATAATATATATATATATATATATATATATATATATATATATATATATATATATGAAATAGGATAATGATAAAACCTGATGAAATACAACTCAATTTCACGATCGAAATGATGATGAGAGACAATGCAGTAGTAATATCAGCATCTGTTCAAATGTAATCCTAATGTCAGTAGATGTAAATTATTTTTTTTTACTGAAAGGGTTTTTGTTTATTTTTCGCCGCTAAAAGTGACGTCTCATTCCTATTTATTGACTGGAACAGGTGTCAAGAGACTTGTTTGTTGATCAATCTGGATTATTCAGCTTACAACTTTGTTCCATGGAAACAATTGCCGGTTTTAAAAATCCCTGATGATATAAAGAATTGCTCAAGGAGATATTAATCATAATAAACCCATGAATATGAATTAGCAAGGGTGACAGGGATTATGACCAATGAAACATTGTCGTATAAATCATGATTTCTTGGTGAAACCTTATTCTCAAAGATCAAATACATAACGAAATTTCAGATATACTTGAGATCTTGATTTTCGACCTGACATGTAGTATATATATATATATATATATATATATATATATATATAATAATATATTATATATTATATATAATATATATATATATATAGTCTATAAAAATGTTGTATAAAGAAAGGTAATTTTCTCGAAATATTTGAGAAATAAAATAAAATAAAGATAATAAAACATCCATAATTATAATAACATTATATATAAAACAACATTATAATAATAAAAACATCCAATTCAGTTTCTCATTCAATTTGCACGTTACTCATATTTCGCACTAAATCCCAAATTATGTATTATATATATATATATATATATATATTTATATATATATATATATATATATACTGAAAATTAGATTCATCAGATATACCAACAGAGAAGCATACGTGGACTCTACAAGAGAAATATATATATATATATATATATATATATATATATATATATTATATATATTTATTAATATATGGAGGAGAGATAGAGAAAGAGAGAGGGAGAGTGACAATATTGATTAAAAATTGACGCTAAAGCGTTTTTAGTTGATAAATCTTTGCAGTGCAATAAATTACAATAATAATGATAAAGAATGGATGAAACTCATCACCCAAAGTATCACGTTGTCGATCTTCAGTTGAGACATGTTGTTTATTTCTGCAGCACTACATACAGACACATACAGACACACTGACACACACACAGACACAGACACAGACACACACAGACCCCCCCCCACACACACACACATCGCATACATATACATATGTATGTATGGAAAATATAGATACATGTTTGTTAGAAAGGCTGAAGAATAAATTTCATCCTTTGAACACTTCGTGTTTTTCTTATATTTCCTTATATATATATATATATGTATATATATATATATATTATATATATCTTATTATAATGGAGATTGTGTGTTTTTCTGTCTGTAACCGAAACTATATTCTACTCAAGTCACAATTCTCTTAGTTATTGACATCACATTCTCCAATGATTTTATTTTATCTAAACCTCAATTATTAATAAAATTGTCTTAACAATTATAATACTGTTAACTATGTCTACATACTGACAACATGCAATTATATTTATATATACAACAAAATAGCGGTTTACAGCGTGAACGGGAAGGCTAATTTGCATATTAATATTAAAAAATCGAATTTAATAAAATATATGCTTAGTATTATTGATTTAATTGTTTGGTTTTATTTAATCAATATAAACAAAAATCTCTTCAATGAATCTTTAAATGAAATCCATTAACAAGATAAAATAACTGTCATTTTATTCTTTACTTCCTCTTTTAACTAAATACTTAAATTAGAAAAATAACAATGAAAGACGAGAGTGATGGAAGAGTAAGTTTCAGTTGTTCCATTTTTTATTATACTCATTCTGTTTCAAATCTTTTATATATACTCCTCTGTTTCAAATCTTTTTATTTGTATTCTTATTTAGTTTCATTAAGCCTTTCTAAATTTAATACAAATATTTTATTACATTAAAACTTAAATACTTGCACCGGAGGGTGCATATATTTGCTAGTATATATAATAAATTGTATAGGACCCTGTCAGTGGTCTTAAAATACATATATCCTGCAGATATGACACCACCGACAATAATTAGAGACCCATTGATATAAAAGGCGAGAAAGTATTAAGTGCCTGAACTGAAAAAGTATTATATTTCTATATTAGAAAAGTTAATTGCCATTGTCACGATGGAGGAAATAACATCCCAATTAACAGAAAAATTCAGTAATATATTCTTTTATATTTATTTCATTTGTTTATTTTTACTTAGAAGAGAATCTTAATAAGATATATGTGTAATAGTTTCTCGAAGATCCCACATTCCTTTTTCTGCACACTTTCCCTAAATTGTTTGATTGATTGATTTTAATGGCTGGTTGTCTAACCATGGCACAGTCTGTCCTTCTATTTACATATGACTGGGCAGATTAAATGCCTTACCCAAGGGCATTAGCGTGAAGTGAAATGCAAACAGTCGTATTAGAATTTGTACCCGGGTCACCGATTCCATTTCTTATGAAAATAACTATACACTAAGCGCATCTCCATTTAAGCTTTGTGGGGAGGTGTCTCCGTGGCTTATTGGCAAACATACTGGACTTCGATGGCGTAGATAGCGAGCCTGGAACTCTAGTTGTACAATTACGTTCACTCTCATACTAATAACATTGAGAAAGTTATTAACCCTTCACCTTCAGTCGGTAGAGTGTTCGGCTGGGAACCTGAAAGTTCCTGGTTCGATACCGGCCCTCGCCAATCAGCGTATGTTTAGCTTAGGGGTCTGTGCGATAAAATAAGGAGCTGATGGTAGGTGTGACGCCCCACCTCAGACGCCAAATAATTCTCCTGCTTTACTAGCGATTTAATGATCTAACGGTAATCGGTGCTTTCAGTGTGACTTGACCGTGATCGATGCATGTAAAAATCCGTAATTAATGAACTACTTTGCAACAAAGAAGTCTTTGTTTTAATAAACACTTCCGATAAGGAAACTAGTTTCAATTTTCATTTCCAGTCATTTCAAGTTTTACTTTTTGAATCATTTGATTTCCGTGTAAAACAAAGAGAAATGTAATTATGAAGTTGCCGTGAGCATAAAAATCTGTTGTTATTTACATATACACAGGATGAAAGAGAAACTGTAAACATTTTTATAATCTAATTAATGCAGAATTTTAACATCTATAGATCTATAGATTACTACATTCTCATTATATATAAATATATATATATATATATATATTGTCCAAATACCGAAATAATGTTGATATTAATCCCCCTACAACACACACACACACACACACAATTATATATATATATATTGTCCAAATACCGAATATGTTGATATTAATCCCACTACACACACACACACACACACACACACACACACCACACAATTTTTATATAAATATATATTTATATATACAAATATACATTACATATGATTAACACATGTATTGATATTTGATATCATGTATATATTTTAACATTAACTCATATATATATATATATATATATATATATATATATATATATATAAATAGTTGCGGTGACAAAGTCACTTACTATTTGGGAATATTGACCAACTCTTGAGTAAAAAAAGGTAAATCAATTATTCTTTTAATCATATTAAATTTTATAGGAAGTGCGCATAGTGTCACAGTCATCGTCATACGAAATTGAACCGCGGTGTTCAAATCTGAACGAAGCTGTTTGCTTTTAACTTCGCGCTAATGCGATTGGGAAGGCATCGATCCATATATTATTCTCCTAATTTGGACAAACATGTTGTACTGTGTTCCGAACAGAAATAAGTAAAAACCTAAAATGTCTTTATAAGAACTAGCTAATATATGCCACCTCCGGGTGCAAGTATTTAAGTTTTAATGTAATAAAATATTGTATTAAATTAGAAAAGGCTTATGAAACTAAATAAAATGCAGATATAAAGATTTGAAAAATAGAACAACTGAAACTTACTCTTCCATCACTCTCGTCTTTCATTGTAATTTTTTTCTAATTAAGTATTTAGTTAAAAGAGGAAGTAAAGAATAAAATGTCATATAGTTTTTTCTTGTTAATGGATTTCATTTAAGATTCATTGAAAGATTTTTTGCTTATATTCTTAAAATAAAACCAAACAATTAGAAATCAATAACACTGAGCACAATATTTATTAAATTCGATTTTTTAATATCAATATGCAAATTAGCCTTCCTGTTCACACTGTAAACGGCTATTTGCAGGCAACAATCATTTAGTAGTGAAAGTTAATTTAAATCACCCCTTAGAGAGCACAGACCAAATTTATGGGATCATATATATATATTTATATATATATTATATATAATATATATATATACACACACACACACCACACACACCAATATATATATATATATAATTATAATATAATATATATATATATATATATATATATTATATATATATCCTCCAATCTTCATTTGTCACCTTTAACATCAAATTGCAATTTTGTCTGTGACATTTAACACAACCGAAAGTTTTCTTTTTGAAAAGTATCGGTCACAATGGCCCTAATGTTTCTTTTCAATTTTTTACTACATGAGCATATAATAAGTATGATTCTCTTATGAAAATCAATTCTTTCTATTTGTCTGCAACAAATATATACATAATATATATATATATATAAATATATATACATATATATATCATATATATTATATATTAACATATATAATATCATATATATACAATATATGTACAATATATATACATACATACATATATATATACTAATATATATATATATATAACATATATATATATACATATATATATATATATACAATATATATTATATATACATATACATATATATACATATATAATATATACATATTATATACATATATAATATAATATATATTATATTATATACATATATATATATATACATATATATACATATATATTTATACATTATATATATATATATACATATATTCAAAAAATAAAATTAAAATAATTAATAACATATATATCATATTATAATGTATACATATATATATTAATTGTATACATTATATATATGTATACTATATATATACATATATATACATTATATATATACATATATATATATACATACATATATATATATAATATACAATATATATATATACATTATATATATTATATATATATAATATATATAATATTATCGTAAAGGAAAAACAAAATACTCTTTATTCTACACAAGCAAGATATCAATTTTTAGCGAAATGGGAATTACACAGATTTCGTGAATATATTTATAAACTGTTTATTAATTCAATATCCATGTTTCTTTTTCATGGGTTCTGGGTGGAAGCCACGAAATTGGCATATATACTTGAGTCTGACTTATAACAAAGCGGATAGCAACAGATATGGGGAGCAGATTGGGTACAACTTTCGTGAAATATAGTAAACATTTTCTACGTTTCATGGGCACGCTTATTATATTTCACAAC
>CM042145.1:86205632-86218132 GCA_023376005.1 Doryteuthis pealeii
AGCACATTTTTATTTTCTCGTTTTGTTAAAGATGTTCTTTAATATTAAAAACCCAATTTTTTAAAAACTTTTGATGAACTATAAATAATGAATCTTTTTTACTGGGTATTCGTGAATTTAGCCTTGATTTGATTAATTCTTGCGAATTCTCTATAAGGATGGGGTCTGGAGATTACGGAGACCAAAATAATTTTTCTGGTTAGTAAAATGTTGTAAAACATCTTTTATTTAGCAGAATGTTCAAAAATCATTATCCTACCGATTTGAAGTCAGATTAGGATTATGGACTTGCTGGCGAAGGAAATGAGTTTCTCGTCTTGAAACTTTAAAAAATATAACAAAGCTAAGTCAAATAGCTACAGTAATGAAATGAAATTCCTTTAAAGGCGTTAGGCATTTATATATATATATATATATATATATATATATATATATATATATATATATATAGAGAGAGAGAGAGAGAGAGAGAGATAATATGTGTGTGTGTTTGCGTGTGCCAGTATGGAGCAGTGGTTAATTGCAAGAAAACTTAATTTTTCTCTATGCTGACTGTACTCTTCTCTGTCCTATATATATATATATGTTGAAAGGAAAAATATAGGAAAGAAAATGCTGAATGGATAAAATTTATTTTATTTTATTTTACTGACACGTGTTTCGGCCAGGTGTTTATCCATGTACATATGCACTCTATTTATTATTATTATAAATACAAAGTAAAATAACAATAATCGAAAACTACAATTTTTTCTTTAGTATACAAGGAATAACGGCCTTCGCCAGAGTAAATTCTTTGGTGTTTTAAATCAAAGAGGTTAAAATACGGAGAATTTCTGAAATGTTCGAAAAAAGAATTAAAAAAAAAAATTGTTTAAAGAAAACGTTCAACAGCGATAGAGAAATGGTCTGCCTTCTAAAAAAACCGACACACGCTACTATTTTACTCACTTGCTGTTTGAAGGCATTTTTCACGAAAAGTTAACGCGATATGAAAGCGATATTTTACAGCCCCAAGTCTTTTCTCGACAAGTAAATGTAAATATTTTAACCCTCCTCTTTTAAAAATATTTTTCAGCGGTTTGACAACGTTTTTATCGACAAATAACTTGTTTTAGTGTTTTGAAGGCGCTAAAAGTAAGCCACCTCTGTTTTTTTATCGATAGAAGAGGGGGGAGGGTAAAATATCGCTTTCATATCGCATTAACTTTTCGGGAAAAACGCTCTCAAACAATTAGGGAGTCAAATAGTAGAGCAGGTCGGTTTTTTCAGCAGTCACCGCTTAGCGCTTTTTAGTATACCTATTTTTTTATAAAAATACCCAAATTGTAATACATGTATGATAGATGAGGGGTTCTTACTTGTTTTCTCTTTCTACTTGCTCCCGCTGCTAATTCGTCGGCCATTTCCTCAGGGCTGATCTAGTGGGTTGCTTCCTCGGTGATGATTTCTTCGGGCTGGTCGTCACTTGTTTTAATGAATTAACAAGACTTTGTTGTTTTTCTTTAAGTCTTTATTAAACAAACCCAGCCCCGGATTCAACTGCACGACGAGAAGTGACGTCTCGGGGAGACAGACTTTCGAGTCCGCTCACTCTGATTTTCTGGTCACAACAGCTAAAATCTGTCTCACGCCCTACTGGTGCGCTTTTCAAGGGGGCAAGCGGAATGTCATAACGGCTGGTATTTTTCCACTCGACCCCGTTATTTTTAATATAACGAACTCTGATTTTAAATGTATCTAACTACAGTAGGTACATAATTCATAAGCTACCTATGAATTATGTAACAAAATTATTTTCTCTATTTCTAAATTGCATCTATCATGGAATTTCTTTAGGTCCAACATGTGACACTAGAAATAGCAGTTGATAATATAGTGATACATTTTCAATTGTAGTCTTTTTATCTAATCTCGCCTTTTTAATTATAGGTTTCCATATTGTATTCATCTCTATAGTTGGTCTACTTAAGAGGTTATTATAGCCTAACATATGAGCTGATTCTTTTAGGCGTCTTCTCGTCCAATGTTCTTCCCTATCTATTATCTTAACTTCATCCCATAAGGGCAGATGGTTTTCCTTTTCATTCCATATATGGTCAGCCATACCCGACTTTTCCATTTCCCCTCGTACCACTGCTTTACGATGTTCTTCTAATCTTACTTTCAGTGGGCGGCATGTTTCGATTTTGTATACTTTGCCACAGCTGAATTTCCTATATTTAGCTATTTTTCAAGTCAGGAGCCTTGGGTAAGAGGCCTTCGGGCATGGGAGGCAAAGGGCTTCAAGCTGTAGAAATAAGATCTTTTAAAGTCTTTTAAAAAAAAACTAACCAAATTATTCGCTGTATGTCTAAATTGCATGTACCATGGAATTTCTTTAGGTCCATCTTATAACACAAGAAACAGCAGTTGATAATATAGTGATAAATTTTTAATTGTAGTCTTGGCCAATATAATTCCCACGAACACAGTTCACTGGTGATAAACCGACTGACTCTTCAGCGCGTTGGATACGGCTGACATTGGTGTAAAGAAGTCGGAAGTAATTACTTTACAGAAGTCATATGTGGACAAAAATGGCGGCTACGTTCTTTCTCGACATGTCCGCTCAGAGAGCAACCTTTAACTCCAAACGTTTTTTTTTCATTGGATTTTCTTTTCTTTTTTTATCATATTATCTTTAAAATTTATTCATTGTTTTATTTTTTTTTTGGGGGGGGTGACATTTGTTCATTCAATCGTTTCTTTCGACTATATTTGATTTTTATTTGCAACTTTTTTTCTTTTTTTTTTCTTCTTATGATTATTCTGAGTAACTTTCTTTCTTACTTTCGTTGTTTCTTATAGATATTCTTAGTACCTTTTTATATCTCTTTCTTTCTTTCCAGCATGCATTAATTGAAAACATTCTATTTTACTTATTCCTTCTTTCTTTCTTTCTTTCTTTCTTTCTTTTTTTCTTTCTTTCTTTTTTTCTTTCTTATACGTATTCTTAGTGTATCTCTCCTTTTCTTTCTTTTTTCTTTCTTTCTTTTAATTATCCTTTCTTTCTTTCTTATACGTATTCTTAGTGTATTTCTCCTTTTCTTTCTTTTTTCTTTCTTTCTTTTAATTATCCTTTCTTTCTTTCTATACGTATTCTTAGTGTATTTCTCCTTTTTCTTTCTTTTTTCTTTCTTTTTAATTATCCTTTCTTTCTTTCTTATACGTATTCTTAGTGTATTTTCCTTTTCTTTCTTTTTCTTTCTTTCTTTTAATTATCCTTTCTTTTTCTTATACGTATTCTTAGTGTATTTCTCCTTTTCTTTTTTCTTTCTTTCTTTTAATTATCCTTAGTCTATCTTTCTTTGTTCTTTCTTTCTTTCTTATAATTATTCTTAACGTTTCTTTCTTTCTTTCTTTCTTTCTTTCTTATACGTATTCTTAGTGTCTCTCCTTTTCTTTCTTTTTTCTTTCTTTCTTTTAATTATCCTTAGTATATCTTTCTTTCTTTCTTCTTCCTTTCTTTCTTATAATTATTCTTAACGTTTCTTTATTTATTCTTTATTTCTTATAAGTATTCTTGGTGAATCTCTATTTATGTATTTATTATAATTACTCTTTGTGTAACCCTCTCTTTTTTCCTTTTTCTTTCTCTCTATCTTTCTTTCTATCCTTCTTTCATTCTTTCTTATAATCATTCTTAGTGTATCTTTCTTTCCTTCTTTCTTATATATATTCTTAATACCTTTCGTGTCCCTTCTTTCTTCCTTCCTTCCTTTCTTTCTTTTTTTAAGTATTCCTAGTGTATCTTTCTTTCCTTCTTTCTGTTATTCCGTCTTAATATCTATTAAGTCTAACTTTGTCCATCACAATTCAAAATTGTGTAGAGGAAAATAGTTGTGTTACGTTTATCTTCCAATCGAAGGATATCTACTTATCTGGAAGATCAACGTTTAAAATAAAGTCTTCTCCCTGGCATTTTCATTCATTCGTCATTTTCACAGAAGTCCATCGTTTTTTGTTCGATCACTCCTTCCTTAATTTCTCTTAATTTCCCTAAAAAGTCGATTTTTCATTTCTCTTTTCAGTTTATTTGTTTCAATTTATTGTGTATCCATTTTTCTGTCTCTTATTCTCCCACATTTCATTTTTTTCCTTTGCAATTGCTAAATATTACCATTGCTAGTGTGTTCCATCGCAGTGTAATGGTTATCAATGCATGGAAATCCGTACAGCCAGTGCGACATGATGATGATGATGATGATGATGATGATGAAACCCTACAACTGTGTGCAAACAAATGACAATTATTAAATAAAAATAATTACTTAAAAAGAATATAATCATTTCTATTAGATAGGAATACCTGAAACCATACAAGTGTGTGTAAATTATTTGTATTAGATAGAAAGACGTCTGCAAGAAAGACGTGAAGACATGCCACACCAACATTAACACATGGGAGGTTGGCACCTCCTTGTCAAACAAGGGACGAAAAGGAGTGAAACGGAGAGGAAAGTAGCTACCACAGCAACGAGAGCAAGAAGGAAGGAGAGACAACAACAACCCTAGCAAACATCACTGTTTGTATGCAGTCACTGCACCAGAGACTGACATTCAAAAATTGGCCTGGTCAGCCACTCGTGCAGATGCAGTTAAAAAAAAGGTGGACACTACGCCATCGTCTTTAGCAGGATGCCAACACAAATAGAAATACTTGAAACCATACAACAATGTGCAAATTATTTCTCTGAATATTTGAGATGAGGCTTGATTATTACTATTATAGATTACGAAAAGAAGGTTCCTGAGTCCGAAAAGAAGGTTCCCGAGTTCGAGAAGAAATACCTGAAGAAGGCCGGAGGGCATATCGGTTATTCCGCAGATTAATTACTACTAGAAATCGAGTTTGATCCCTGTTGTATGCCCCAAACTTGCGACCTTGTGTCATATCCTGGAGAATGGGTTGGGTAAAGGGCATGCATCCAATTATTGTCCCTCCAGGTGTGGTTAAATATCTTTAAACCTTAGTATGGAAACTGGTCTGAATTTAAACCTGTTAAACTCTGCTTAAAAATTGTTCATGTGTCAAATCCTGTTCGTGTGGAGGGGTTGGGTAAATACATTTATGTGGTGAACGAGCTGACTTACCTCTGGCAAACCGCATCTTTTTGGCTTGTCAGGCTGAACCAAACTAAAGAAACATAGCCGCCATTGACGGGCGGCTTTATAGGGCGTGGTCTCGTTCTATCTCGTTTGTGGCCTGGGCGTGGGGGCACCTATGCAAATTATGCCCTGGAGAACAATACGATAAAAGGAGCTTGCTGTATCATTTGAGCAGCGGGAAATTTCGGTACGAAGGACGACTGCTGTGATATTGTTGCAGGCAGAAAGACTGTTGCAAGAAAGGGATTACCGTGGTTAATTACAAAGACTCAATTCCAAAAACATTTACATGTTCTTATTTGTTCATTAATGCAAAATAACCGTTTAGTTTTATGATCTACTCAGCGTAGACTCGAAAAAAGGACCCGACAAGATTTGAACCCGCATTGCTTTGTCAGAACCTTATTCTATACTTCCGATCTATGCTGGAGGTGCTCGTTGTATAATGGTTATCAAATCAGGAAATTCGTACTTTTTGACACACCTTGTATTCAGAAAAAAATAACGTTCCACTCAATCTTGATTTTTATCTTGGTAAATACAGCTTTAAAATTGGTACTCATTTGACACACCTTATATTCTAAAAAAGAATTAATGAATGGAAAGTTATTTTTTTCAGAATACAAGGTGTGTCAAAAAGTACAAAAAATCTAGATACTTTTTTGACAAACCTTGTATATATGTTTGTGTGTGTGTGTGTGTGTGTGTGTGTGTGTGTGCTGGTTATTTAAAGACCGTAGAATAAAAAAAGGCCTGAACGTTTTATACCCCCATTTAAAAAAAAGAGTCCCGAACAAAACCAAAATGAGAAAAAAAAAACAACAAAAAACAAAACAACAAAAAACAAAACAACAAAACAACAAAACAACAAAAAACAACAAACTAGCTAAACATTAACAATAATGACATAGTCTCTTAGATATCGATATCGCATCTACTATCTACTGCCGTCTAGACAACGTCTAGACGAATCAGTGTCGATTTGGGAAAAAAAGAAAGAAAGATTATGAAACCATACTCGATACTTTTTTGTCAAAAGTGCAAAACACTCCAGACTCATCAGATCCATCTCACTGCGACGTATTCATGTTTCCTGAACTGGAGATTCATATCAAGACTGATTGATTGATTTTAACGGCACGTCAACACGTCTAGGGTTATTCTATACCCAAGGAATTGCGTTCATTGTATATTTAAAAATTTTTTTATATATGCTTCTTTAGATTGATTAATTTATTTTAAAGGCACGTCAACACATCTAGGGTTATTCTATTACCAAGGAATTGCGTTCATTGTATATTTAAATTATTATACAGTTGTTTCTTAAAATTGAGTAATTGATTTTAACGGCACATCAACACTTCTAGGGTTATTCTATACCTGAGGAATTGCGTTTATTATATATATAGGAATATATATATAGGAATTGCGTTCGTTGTATATTTTTTATAATTGTTTCTTAAGATTGATTAATTGATTTTAACGGCACATCAACACATCTAGGGTTATTCTATACCTAAGGAATTGCGTTAATTGTATAATCACATTTTTATATGGTTGTTTCTTAAGATTGATTAATTAAGTTTAATGGCATGTCAACTCATTTAGGGTTATTCTCTGCCTAAGTAATTGCGTTCATTGTATATTTAAATTCTTATATAGTTGTTTCTTAAAACTGAGTAATTGATTTTAACGGCGCTTCAACACTTCCAAGGTTATTCTATACCTAAGGAATTGCGTTTATTATATATTTATATTTTTATGGTCATTTCTTAAGATTGATTTATTGAATTTAGAATTATGTCAACCATTCGAGGGTTAGTTTATGTTAAGAGGTTAGGGAATCGCGTTAAAATTTATATTTTTGTATATTTGTTTTTTAAGAGTCTTTTTTTTGGTGGAGTTGACACACTGTTCTATCGACTAAGTCTTATTCGTATTTGTTTCTTAAGAGTGTCTTTTTATCACACAGTTATATGATCAAAGTATTTCTATCTAATACAATTAATTTTTTACGCAGTTGTATGCTTTCAAGTATTTCTATCTAATATAAATCACTATATTTTTTCAAGTAATTATTCATAGTTAATGATAATAGTCATTTGTTTGCACACTGTTATATGGTTTCATGTAACTAATAATAACCCTTAAAAACAATCATAGCTTCACGTAACTAATCTTAATACAAATAATTTACAGTTATATAGCTCAAGCATCGTTAACAAATAATTCTCAAACAAATCTATATAAACCAGAAATGGGACCCGAACAGGTACTACCACTCATGGTCTAAGTGGACCTGGGAGTAATGGCAATAAATGAGTACTCCACACTCCCCAGTTCTTCAAAGCTGGAGCCTCATCATCAGATGCAGTTTAGTGTAATACCCAGGACACCCTTTTTTTGGTGGGGGATTCTTAGTCCTCTGTAGGGGATACAGTCAACGCATTTTAAGACCCGTTGACAGCGTAGAAAAAGGAGAATATTATCTAATAACAAATAATATATATATATATAATATATATATATATATATATATATATATATATATATATATATATAATTGTGTATGTTATGTTCTTGTAAACTTTGTTTGTTTGGTCTTTTGAAGCATTGGAAAAAAAGAACAAAAAACAAGAAAAACAGGACAAGAATCAGAATTGTTATATATTCAACCGTTGCTCTGTTCCTGGTTTAATCTATTCCGATATTTTGGGTGAACATTCACCCTTTTTCAAGGTATCTCAGACAGTCTGGAGAAAATGTTGTATATGAGGGCAAAAAAGTAATTAAATGAAGTGAACGGATTTGGCGTTTTTTAGCTGTTAATTTTCTTTCGAAATTGTGTGACGTAACTCATCCGAAATACGATCATGGTAATCGTTCGAAATGTTGCATGACTTTGACCGTGAAAGTCACCCTCTTAAAGAACTTAAAGAATAAATAAATAATAAATAAATAAAAAATGGTATTACGTCACAGCATTAGTCTTCGGCTCCTCGCCATGTTTAGTCCGAAATGCGCGTTTTCATGGAATTTCTACATCTTTTTTTTATATATTGTTGTGGGATATTAGGTATGGGATGTGTGAAAGTATTTGTATGTGTTTAAAATGCCGAGGTCAGTATTCAAACCATTTTTAAGTGTATTGAGTTTGATTATCCATTTAATTTCTTTTTGTTTGCGGATTTGTGTTGCTGCAAAGTTACTGTCTATTAAAATACATTTCATGTTATCAAGTATATATATATATATATTATATATATATATATTATATATATAATATATATATATATATACCAAACTTATTGGTAAATCCTCGCGTGAGAAAAAACCCAGCAAATAGTTTGATTGTAAAATAATCTACCAAATATCAACCGGGGAGAAGAAAATGTTTGGAAAAAAGAAAAGACCAAGATAATCGTACCAACCAAAAATAATCTATTGGTACAATATCTTTGCCAAAAGAAAAAACAATTTATATGCATATATATATATAAAATATATATATATTCATACAAACTCGCCAGGAGACTAAAGCTAATAAGTAAAAAGTGCTCAATACCTAAGTAGAGCAAATAATAAAGATAAATCTAATGAGTCAGACGAACCTACTAAAAGTTTCGCTTAATGCTCTTCAGGGCTAAGATCTGAAGGCATAAGCGAAACTTTTAGTAGGTTCGTCTGACTCATTAGATTTATCTTTTATATATATATATATATATATATATATATATTATATATATATAAAAGTTGAGGAAACAGTAAAATTAAAATATAATTCCAGAAATGTTTGTTCTTATGAAAATACTAATAATTATATCGTTTCAAGTGATTATTTCTATTTAACTATTGTCATTTTTCTACACAGTTATTTGATTTCAAGTAATTAATAATAATCTTTAGTAAGCAATTATAACTTCAAGTAACTATTTATAATACAAATAATTTACAATTAGAGGATATCTATTATGCATATCTAATATAAATAATCTACACTGTTGTATTGTTTCACGTGTTCCTTTCAATATTAATAATTATATAGTTTCAATAAATTATTTCTATATAGTCATTTGCTGCCCAGAGTTATATGATTTCAAGTAACTAATAATAATCCCGAGTAAATAATTGTAGCTTCACGTAACTATTCTTAGTACAAATAATTTACTGTTAGTATTATCTGCGTTATTCGGACTATTGTCCCGATCTTAATTGTTATTTGTACAACGTTTCGGCCGATATACCCTCCGGCCTTCTTCAGGTATTTCTTGTCGGACTCGGGAACCTTCTCGGACTCGGGAACCTTCTTTTTGAACTCGGGAACTTTCTTGTCGTATTCGGGAGCCATCACGGAACTTTGGAAAGAAGGTTCCCGAGTCCGACAAGAAATACCTGAAGAATAATTAATTATAATTTCTAGCGTGTTTTCAGTGCAGCTGTAACTGAGATTTAATGTATTCCTATCGAATATATCTTTATAGATTGTTTGACATAAGGAAGTATTAGTCTTATAAATAGTTTTATTACGTTAGTTTTTACATTTTTATCGTATGATGGGTTGAACCAAATACTGTTTATATTTCTAATTCGTTCTGCACGTGCGGAGGTGTTTGTAAATTTTGGGTTTGCCTAAGAGCAAAACGGTCGGGAAGATCATATACGTGCTAGGGCTTAACGTGACCAGCCGATTTATCGACGGGAGCCTCTCCAACCACCCGTCTAGCTAAAGTAAGGGTCAAAACGACTCCCACACGGCAAACAAGTGGCCAATCCAGATTAATCGATCGATTGATCGATTGATAGCTAAATCATGGGTTTTTTAGTAATACATTAACATATGACCGCACAAGAACGGACTGATTGCTTGCTCTACAGACACAGTGGTGGACTGGTCACGTGGTTTCTTTTGACCAATTAGAAGGCACCGTAATCAGTGCCTCTGAAGCATATGAATACACTGGAATTCTCTCTGTCTCTGTCTCTGTCTATCTATCTATCTCACATGCACACAAACACACAGTTCTTTCTCGGCAGACCGGACAGCCAACACCTAGTGACTAGACCACGGATCTAATCCCAGAAGCTGATGTTCCGTTCTCATAGCAGTGTCAAGTAACACACCGACTGATCACAACACTCATGGCAGACCCCACGGAAGACTAGACCAGTCTTCTCAAATATTTCACGTATTAACAGCATTTATGTAATAATAAAATAATATCAACAATACCTATGTACCTATTTAGATGACAATTTCTCTATTCTATATACTTTTCTAAAACCACTGTTTCAATTAAGGGAAAAAAAACGAAAATGAAAAAAACTATAGCGTATCTGTTCCCAAGCAATTTAAACTAGAAATTGACATTCAAATCCGAGCCTAACATTTGAAAGATTTCTTCGTATTCTTCTGCAGTTTTATTAACGTGTTCGATTTCATCTAATTCTATTAGGACGCCTGTGTTTAGCGAAATGAGACGAAAGACAGAAATTAAATTGTTGCCTGATTTCTTTCGACCTCTCCTCGTTAATTACCTATTTTTTCTGCTTCAATGAGAAGGTGGAAGATGTGCAGAGAAATGAAAAAAGCTGTGTGTGTTTGTGTGTGTGTGAGAGAGAGAGAGAGAGAGAGAGAGAGGAGAGAGAGAGAGAAAGAGAGAGAGAGAGAAGAGAGAGAGAGAAAGAGAGAGAGAAGGGGTGAGAGAGAAGGGGGAGAGAATCAGAAAAATAAAGAAACAATATATGTGTGTGTGTGTAAGAGAGAGAGAGAGAGAGAGAGAGAGAAGAGAGAGAGGAGAGAGAGAGAGAGAGAGAGAAGATGAGAGAGAGAGAAGGGGAGAGAGAATAAGAAAAATAAAGAAACAATGTGTATGTGTGTGTGTGCATGAGAGAGAGGAGAGGAGAGAGAGGGAGAGAGAGAGAGAGGGGGAGAGGTGGTGAGAGAGAAGGGGTGTGAGAGAATCAGAAAAATAAAGAAACAATGCGTATGTGTGTGTGTGTGTGTGTGTGTGTAAGAGAGAGAGAGAGAGAGAGAGAGAGAGAGAGAGAGAAGAAAGGAGAGGAATCAGAAAAATAAAGAACAATATGTATGTGTGTGTGTAAGAGAGAGAGAGAGAGAGAGAGAGAGAGAGAGGGAGAGAGAGAGAGAGAGAGAAGGAGAGAGAGAGAAAGGAGAGAGAATAAGAAAAATAAAAAACAATGTGTATGTGTGTGTGTGCATGAGAGAGAGAGAGAGGAGAGAGAGAGGGAGAGGGGAGAGGGGAGAGAGAGGGGTGAGAGAGAATCAGAAAAATAAAGAAACAATGCGTATGTGTGTGTGTGTGTGTGTGTAAGAGAGAGAGACAGAGAGAGAGAGAAAAGGGAAGAAATAATCAGGAAAATAAAGAAACAATGTGTGCGTGTAAGAGAGAGAGAGAGAGAGAGAGAGAGAGAGAGAGAGAGAGAGAGAGAGAGAGAGAGAGAGAGAGAGAAGGGGTGAGAAAGAGAAGGGAAGAGAGAATAAGAAAATAAAGAAACAATGTGTATGTGTGTGTGCGTGAGAGAGAGAGAGAGAGGGAGGGAGAGAGAGGGTGAGAGGGGGTGAGAGAGAAGGGGTGAGAGAGAATCAGAAAAATAAAGAAACAATGCGTATGTGTGTGTGTGTGTGTGTAAGAGAGAGAGAGAGAGAGAGAAGAGAGAGAGAGAGAGAAAAGGGAGAGATAATCAGGAAAATAAAGAAACAATGTGTATGTGCGTGTAAGAGAGAGAGAGAAAGAAGAGAGAAGAGAGAGAGAGAGAGAGAGAGAGAGAGAAGGGGTGAGAAAGAGAAGGGAGAGAGAATAAGAAAAAATAAAGAAACAATGTGTATGTGTGTGTGTGTGCGTAGAGAAGAGAGAGAGAGAGAGAGAGAGAGAGAGAGAGAGAGAGAGAGAGATTTGAGTGAGTGAGTGAGTGAGTGAGAGAGAAATGGAGAGAAGCGAGAAGGCGTTGGATTCCGTACTTGGCAGAACGAAAAATGATATTTAATTCAACGTAGTAAATGACAAGTGTGGTATAAGGTATAATAAACAGAGTCTTATGAAATGGAGACACGTCAAAATCAAATACCAACGAACGGGAAAGAAAAAGAAGAGGAAATATTAATTTTAATTAATGTTTTACGCGTTGGGTGGATGAAGCACGTTTCGTCGCGATAGAAAATATGCAGAAACATGAATTAAACATTCAAGATTAAGAAAAAGATAATACCTTCTATTTTGATAGAAAATGCCTCCAAACAAATACAAAATGGCGATTGAATCATATTGATTGCGTTTCTAATTCATTGTCGATCACACTAACAGATACATACACACATGCTGGCTGTCAAC
>CM042145.1:86223132-86228126 GCA_023376005.1 Doryteuthis pealeii
TATGAAACAAACTCTCCCCTCCACACACACACACTCAGCTATGGTTAAAATAGTAGGCCAGACTGGGTTCTTTTGCTTCGGAGGGGCAACCAGTCTCGGAAAGTACTTCGCTTTAAAAAAAACCACTCGTGTTGGGGGGGTGGTAACTACAAATAAATAGGCAAATAAGACGAATCATAAACTAATACATTTTCAGTCTTAGCAATCATCGTTTAAGCATGCTGACAGGATCTAAGAATATATAACATAAAATCTTCATTTTAGTTGAGAAGCACGTGGCGTAATGGTTAAAGTCATGGGAAATGGATTCGTCGCCACGAGTTCAAATTCTGGACGAGGTAATTGCATTTCACTTTGCGCTAATACCCTTGGGAAAGGTATGAATCCTACTCTCCCTCCAGCTATGGATAAATAGTAGGGTAGACTGGGCTCTTTAACCTTGGTTAGGCACCCGGTCTAGGAGAAGGAAAACTCTGAATTCAAACCTGTTAAACTCCGCTTAAGAAATTGACCTTGTGTCACATCCTGCTCGTGTGGAGGGGTTGGCAAATATATATAACCTAAAATCTTTAAAAAAAAATAAATAAAAAAATAAAGATAGACCAAAAATGCCGTAACTAAAAGTTTCACGTCCTGATAACACTTCAATTTTTAGACTGTCCGAAGAATGTAGTATTCAACACTTTGTATCCCTTTCATATTCCTGTTCCATAACTTTTTCAGTTCTCTAGCAAGGTCGGCGTATTTATTCAGTTTTTAGATTTCCTTTAATCCATTATGATTTTACTCATTTCGAGTTTTTTACAACTCTAACGGATTTTTTTCACTGGAGCCTAAGTAATAGCAAGTCTGCTCAGATCTGGACCCTTCTAAGCACCTTATAGCAAAAAGATCAAGTACCAACCTCAGCGTTGGTTCACAAATAAAACAAAAATGGCAGGTATATATGTTCCCGTAGTGATTTCTCAGTGTAAACAAGTGACACACGCGAAAGCCACAGCACGCAGCTTTCGCTAGGATCGCAGTAGCTGAAGAGCTGCTGTGAGCGACTTAAAGTAGGTAAAGAATTAATCCGAGATATCGCCGATTATTAGCCGTTGATTATAATGCTTTAAAAATTGTATAAAAGTATTTTCACACGTGATTAGAATCTACCCTTTTTTTTAAGTCTCTCAAAACGCAAAGCGCGAACGTTAGAGCTTGTGTTAATCAATCCGGTTTTTAGAGAATTTATTTTTTGTAAACGATTTTAATCTCGGTTTTGGAAATAATGTTACACTGTTATAGATCTTTGATATATATCTCTGTATGAAAAAAGAATATAATTTGCCTTTAATATTATTTTAGTTGATTTATATTGTAGATGTTAATTAAACACATAAAAACACACACACACACACACACACACACACACACACACACACACATATATAATATATATATATATATATATATATATATATATATTATAATCAACGAACGGTTACGAAACTTTTCCAAACTCAGCGCATTCGAAACATCCAGCATCTTTTAACTACATAAATCCTTTTTTTCTCCTTAACTAAATTCATTGTCCTGAAGAAGGTTTCCTCTATAAACCGAAATGTTCGAACATCGACACTACAACTAATAAAATTTTCTATCCATGTAACATCCCGTGTTTTTCTACATTCCTCCAACAAACACACACACACACACCCACACACACACACATATATATTATAATGTAAAGGTGAATATAGAAATAAACTACTCAAGTTTCACCAAAAAAGATCATCAGGGTTGATTGTAATGAATTAATCAAGATATTGATTAATTACAGGTAATTGCGGAAGGGAATAATACAATTATCTAATTATATAAATATATAAATATATAATTGTATCATTCCCTTCCGCAATTACCTGTAATTAATCAATATCTTGGTTAATTCATTACAATTAACCCTGATGATCATTTTTGGTGAAACTTGAGTAGGTTATTTCTATATTAACCTTTATACAAAACCCGCTCTTCTAAAGTATTGTACATTTTACATTCTTCATAACCCTAGCTTATTGGCCCATCTATGGGTTCAATAGAAAAATGTATTTACAAAAAAATTGTATTATCCATTAAGAATTGATTTATTTCAAAACTTTATCGGCCTTAAATGACCCACTGAGGTTGATATGCCGTAAAACAAAACAAACCAAACCTAGCTTATTGGGTTAATATTTGTATCGACCGTTGATATTGCGATTAACTATTAAGGAAATAAATTTGCACAGTTATATAGCATCAAGTATTCCAATCTATTACAATTCCTTTTCTAACATATGTATTTGAACCATTGATAGAAACATAACAGGTACTATTTCTCCGGATCAGAGTAAACCTGGGACTAATGGCAATGAAAGCGTGACTGGCTATTCACCGCGGATTTAGTTTAATGTAATAGAACAATCTTTTGGGGGTGGGTCTTACCCACCTATAGTGGATGCGGTCGGCATATTTTAAACTCTGCTGATTGGGGGACCATTATTTAGATTCAAGGAAATTAATACATTGATACTAAGTATTGAAGTCAGTCAGTCAGTCAGTCTACTATTGGTTTGAACCACAGCAACTGGCCAAGCACAACAGCACCAGTGTCAAGACAACTGGTACTTATGGGAATTCAGAATAGTCCACTCATACATTTGGGTGATTCCTTGAGTCCTGATTGGCTGCTTGGTTTCTGTGCTGTTCTGAGGCTTCATAAACAACCTGCCATTTTGCAGTAGTCTTGCAGCAATTCAGGATCGTATTAAGTTACAACTGCTTGCTGCCTTGTCTTACCAATTCGACGGTAATTGGAACTAATATGATTATTCTACACTAAGTAATCACAATCTACATTTGCCGTTATTTGAACTCGCATTCTCGATACCGTATTTTGCGTTGATATCCTTTACTATAGCGATTTCCTCGGAAGGTAATGCTACGGAGAGGAGAGTATCCCCAGGAACAATACAGTAGATCAATCACTCCCAAACCAAAAATGGCAACTGACAGAGACGGAAAGAAGAAGAAAAACAAAAAAACAAACAAAACACATTGCTTCGTCTCTGAGGTAGGCAGAATTAGTCTTGCAACAGATTGCCGGTGCGGCTACCTTAATTAGGAATTCGGTACCTCGGTCTACTGGTCGAGTATCACTGTAGTTCTATACGCAACGAGTTTTAAGTAGAATGGTAATAAAGCCAGAGTGATCTCTGCGTCAAAACAAGCTTCTTATATCATAGGGCAAGGTCTGACATGTGACATATGCGGCCAACACGTGACCTCTAATGCAAATAATGTAATAAATATGACCAAATACAAGGCAGGCGTTTCTCAATCCTTATTCACTCTTCCCGAAGCCACTGGAAGGTAAGGATATTTACCGCATACCCCACTTGTATGGGTTGGACACAAGGTCTCGTTTTAACTTGGGCGCACAAAAATTGCGTCGATCTCGTCGGCATTTCCCCTCAAGGGGGCGCCTAAGGCGCTGGGCAATAAACCCAGCCCTGTCCCTTTAAGTCAAGGGGACAGGATTTGCCTGGGGGGACAGCCCCCTGGGATCGACGCTATCAATTTACTGTACTTGATCCAGCGGCCGAAGCTCACTGGACCCCTGGGTAGGGAAGGCAAGTACCCACACTGTTTTCTTACATTACAATAGCTTATACCTTATTATGTATTATATTTACCAGCCCAATCAGGAGTAGGATGTGACACAAAGTAAATTTTTTAAGCAAAGCTCTGACAGCGTTTAATTCAGAATTTCCTTCTCTGAGGATGCTTGCGTTAGCCAAGTTTAAATAGCCCAGACTGCCCACATTAACCAATATTGAGGAAATGGTTGTGCTATGCATTTCCTAGGTATTGGCATAATTAAATTCAACAGACTAGTCAGGATTTGAACTCGGATTGCCGAATCCAATTCCTACGACGACAACCAATACAAAACGGCCTCCTTCATATTTATAATGGGCATCTCTTGGTTTGTAATGGTTAAAGATCCAGGCTGGAGGCCTGGTAATGCTTCGATACTCACGATAGTCCATCACGCCAATTTAACTAAGCTTACTTAACATAAATAATATATACCTGTAGAGCTCTGTGAAGGGAATTTATGACGGTCACCGCGCACCACTTAATGCGAAGGCTCTCCTATAAACGGATACGGATTCTCTGGGGGAACCCTTTGAAAACATTAAATACATATGTGTTATTTATCAGTTAAAATTTCCACTCCCGCTTGAGGTTGGGACTCTGTGACTGAAAACGGCGGCTTTAGACCCCGGCTGGAGATTCTACTCAAGTCTAGTCACACTGAGGAGACTTGATACGTCGAAACACCATGTTGTGGATGACTAAATAAATATATAATGAATATATATATATATAATAATAATATAGAGAGAGAGAGAGAGAGGGGAGAGAGAAAAGAGAGAGAGACAAATATATATATTATATATTCATATAGATATATGCTGTGTGCCCTGTATGAAATCCTAAAATCAACTTTATTTTATTTTGCCGCCGAATTCCTACCTACAAAAAAATGAATGAGTTTTTTTTCCCTGAACGTGTTCCATAATAACTTTCATTCAACTTACTTTCTTGAGAGTTGTTGCGTGCCTTGCCTCTCAAGTCATTTCTTCGTGTATTTTTTATATGGCTTTGGGATGGCATGCTCACATCGTCAGCTTGCTGCAAGCCTTAAGCCATACCAGCAAACGACACATCGCTCTTATTTCTATCGCCCATTCCCCAACCTCACATGCCACTTGCTCACACCTTTTCTCTGTCTCTGTCTCTGCACTCTCATTGTCTCCGTCGCTTCTATCTATCTCTCTCATCTTCTTTCACGTGGCACGAGTGTTAGGAACACTTCGCGTCGCAACGTTCCCGCCTGTTAGCTGAATATTTGCTTCAGTCCACCATCTGTTAAAGATCTAAAGCAATGCAAGTTCTGAAACCGA
>CM042145.1:86228226-86230726 GCA_023376005.1 Doryteuthis pealeii
ACATGAATGATGGAGGAAACTTCTTATGTCGATACTTAAGTATTTTCGTTTTTTTTTAAATAAAAAAAGTTATTTACCGTTTATTTATATAAACACAAGTTAAAAACGCTAAATAACCTTTTATCACGGATCAACATACACTGAACATCTTTCATCATTTACTCATACAATATTCAATGTCCTGTAAGAAGGTTTTTATTTTTAAAAAAAAAAACCGAAATATTTAAAGTATCTACATAAAGAGTTTCCATCGTTCGATTGACATCCAGTTGCTGTTTTTCTTAAAAAAAATCTCAACACACACACACACACACACACACACACACACACACACATAAATATATATAACATTATATATACATACACACACACACACACACACACACCACACACACACAATATATATAATATAATATACTTAATATATATATATACATATTATATAAGTGCAACTTTCGGCAATCCTAGCCGAGAATAGCGAGGGAGTCTATCCCCTTCTCGCTATTCTGCTAGCGCTAGACCCATGGAGGTTTGTTTCTGATATTAGCACCAAAACCTACCGTCAGCTCCGAACTTGACTGCCATAGATCAGATTACCCAATCCAATGCTACTTATGTGCTAAGTTATCAAGAGAAGATTATTCGAACCTTATAACCTTTGTGATTCTTTGGCGTGTACCGCCCATGAGCTAAACGGTCCATATATATATATATATATATATATATATATAATATAATATATATACTATACTATATATATATACGTAGATGGTTACCAGGTAAGTTGGTATTTAGGGTATTCTAAGTTGGCTCTTTTCTTTTCAACGCCGGAATGTTAGAGTTGTTCAGGTCAAATGAGAGCTCGATGTTTAATATTATTGAACGAGCCAATATAAATGGTGGTATAAAGAATTCACCGATTTTTTTAGCCTGTTCTTTACCATATATATATATACTATATATTATATATATATATATATATACTTGTAGAATTAAACAAAAGGCAACATCTCCTGTTTAACAATTTTATTTTGATCTTTCCAATTTTCTGGCCACTTTTTTAATGTCTGGTGGAATTGATGGATAGGTCACCAAAGTTCAGTTCCCGAGTACTTTCGCACTTCGAAGCGCCATCATCAGGGTATGTATTCCATTAAAAAAATTTTTTTTTTTTAAACAAAAAAACAAAATAAATGAAATACATCACCCCTGATGATGGCGCTTCGAAGTGCCGAAAGTACTCGGGAACTGAACTTTGGTGGACTATCCATCAATTCCACCCAGACATTAAAAAAAGTGACCAGAAAATTGGAAAAGAATCAAAAATAAAATTGTTAAACAGAGATGTGCCTTGTTTAATTCTACATGCTATAAATGAAAGAATGCTGCCCCCCCCACACACACACACACATATATATATATATAATATATATATATATATATACTATTCTTCATTTTAGTCTCACAAATCGGTGATGGCATATTTTTTTTGGTTTTTGAGTGTTCTGTTATTTGACTCAGGGCAAAGCATTGGTGAAGTCCAACAAATATTGATAGTTTCCGACTAAAACCTCTCCAGCCTGTGAACTGTATCAGCAATTATATACGCAGTCTCTATTACCTTGGTTTCTTTTAACTGTATTTCGAAAAGGACAAACGTTAAGGATGTTTTTTTTATTTAACATCACAGAAAAATATAGCACAAAAGAAGAAATAGAAAATAGAAAGAAAGAAACATTCTATCGTCATCAGTTACTAGATTTTGTACAATTACTTATCTTTTTTTTTTCATTTCTTTTTTTTTTAATTTTTAAAAAAGAATTTTCATTATTAAAACTAGCAAATATTTGCACCCTCCGGGTGTGAGTATTTAAGTTTAAGGTTTATTGCCCAGTGCCTGAGGCGCCCCCTTTGAGGGGAATGCCGACGGGATCGACGCAATTTTTCACCTGCCACCCCATGAGTTTATGGCTTGTGGGTGGTCCCACATAAATAGGCCTTTGTGCCTGACCCGTACAAGTGGGGTACGTGGAAAATATCATGTAGATATGGTCAACAGTGGCTTCGGCCTCTGGACCATTACATAATTAACAGCATCGATCCCAGGGGGCCATCCCCCAGGCAACACCTGCCCCTTGATTTAAAGGGGCAGGGCTGGGTTTATTGCCAAGTGCCCTGAGGCGAACCCCTTTGAGGGGGGGAATGCCGACGGGATCGACGCAATTTCACCTTCCACTCCATGAGTCCGGCTTGTGGGTGGTCCCACATAAATAGGGCCTTGTGCCTGACCCGTACAAGTGGGGGTACGTAGAAAAATATCATGTAGATATGGTTAACAGTATTAAATAATGTAAAATAAATTTTTATTAATAATTGAGGTTTAAATAAAAATAAAATCATTGAGAATGTTATATAAATAACTAAGGAATTGTGACTTGAGTATATATAGTTTCGGTTACAGACGGAAAAAGCACACAATCTCCATTATAATAAAGATGTT
>CM042145.1:86235726-86240726 GCA_023376005.1 Doryteuthis pealeii
GAAACAGTAAGCAACAAGTAACCAGAAGTGTAACAATTAGAAGAGTAATCAAGTAAGACCGCCTATTAAGAAATATAATCTCTAACCTCTCTCTCTCTCTCTCTCTCTCTCTCTCTCTCTCTCTCTCTCTCTTCCATTATACACCCGAGATGACTCTCTCCATTACTTTCCAACTTACCTTCTGGTAGAAAGCGCACGATTGGACACATGAGAATAGGTTTTAATTCAGTTAGAGATGCAAGTCGGTACCCTAGGAAAGAGGTTATCTCTTAGGGTTCGCAACTCACCCGCGGTGGAATCATGGGCTGGGGAAAGAAAACTTGATCAAGAAACAACTAAGTCTTGTTTTAATTGAATGTTAAAACAATGTCCAGCCCTGTAAGAAGAATTAACAAAGAAAATCAACCCACAGCAGAAGCCCTGAATAGAAGTCAGCCCAGAGAAAATAGCGGCCGTAATAAAACCAATAGATGAGTTAGCAGGAACCAGTAGTAAGCAGAAGTTATCAAGTAAGACCAACTATCATCCCTATCATCTCTAAGCTAACTATATGTCTTTCTCTCTCTCTCTCTATTATATACCCTAGAACTCTCTCCACCGAATATATACGCCCGAGTAAATGGGTATATAACAGTCAAACTAGCACTAACTTCAACTCGATGTGGCCCCCGGAGCTCAATAACAATAACATGTTACGCGAATTGCAGTTCTGTGAAGCAATCTGAGAAAAATTCTATGGAAAAAAGCAACAAAACCTTTTATAGCGTTTTTGCTTTGCGCTAGAGAAAAAACAAGACCCGAACATTAATATATTTTTATTACGGATGTGAATATCAAAAGACCGGAAACGTAGAGGTCGAAATGTCATACAAACAACAATAATAAAGAGTTCAATTATCCGGATAATCCTTTAAACTTCCTTTATTAACTCTGCTGTCATCGTAGTAGTGCGCTCCACATTTATATAATTGATAATCCAGGTTAAAAAAAGCGTGGTAAGGGTAACCCGAAGTTTTGATAAATGTGCTAAAGCTTGGCCCGTTTACCAAGACTTGTCTTGATCTCAAATAAAACTTGCATCGAGAAAAAAAAAGTATGACTCGGGTTTACCCATACTGCGCTTTTAATCTGGACTATATGACCTAACCGCATTATTGCTTTTATTTATCTACTCAGGACCGGAGTATATACCACAGTCTGATAATTTAATTATTACATAATTTTATATGTTTTCTTACTCCCTCCCTCTATCTTTCCCCTACTCTCTTTCTTTCTTTCTTTCTTTCCTCTTATTTTTTCTGTGTAGCATATCCTTTTCTTTCCTTTTTCTTTATAATAAAAACGGAATGGTCCATTATTTAGTTGTGGCCACACTCATAAGAAATAAGAAATCGACGGATAAGCGACAACAGATAATCAGGATTTACATTAGGATCGTAAGTCAAGGTACCACTGGGAGGGTTGGAATAAATTAATGGCATTTCAGTTTATTTCAATGGGGAAGATTGATTTGATATACGAGGAAATTGGGTCACGAGCGGAACGAATTAAACTCTTGAGTCAAGGTACCACTGGGAGGGTTGGAATAAATTAATGGCATTTCAGTTTATTTCAATAGGAAAAATTGATTTGATATACGAGGAAATTGAGTTATGAGCAGAACGAATTAAACTCGTAAGTCAAGGTACCACTGTATTCATTAAATTTTGGCTTGTTTTTTTTTAATGCGATATTGTTGTAAGCAATTTTGAACCCCAGTCACGCTGTTGTTCACTTTCGGACTAATACCAGCTATGGGTTGAATAGTACTACAACTTTTCTTCTACAGGGATGGCTTTGGCATTAAATAACACACGGAGGTTGATATGCCAATTACCAATAACTGGAGAGAGAATAGATGGATTCATACCTTCCCCAAAGGCATTAGCGTGGAGAGAAAGCCAAACAGCCTCGTTCAGGATTTGAACTCGGGTTACATTTTTATGACGATAACCATTATGCTAAAGGCGCCTCTTATCTGTATGCATGTTACATTGCACCACGTTAACTTTGGATAATTAATTTTTGAATTCGTTTATTTATCGTATAAATATCATAAAATAGATAAACAATATTTACACATATTTAATACTCTTTTGATTTAATAATTTTTTTGTTTTATAAAAGTTTTTCTTACATTTTTGCGTCAACGTGTATCACCTGCGATTTTTCTCATGAGGATGTGAAACTTTAGAAAAATCCCATTTAATCATTTGATGAAAAACCTTGGATTAATTAAATACGCGAAAAGTTAAGTTCTTGTTTTAGTATGAACTAGCACGGTTACCCCTTATTGCCCGGGAAAAAAGATAAGAAACAAAATGATTCGATTAATAACTTTTGACGATTGGTTGGTTGGTTGGATTTTACAGCATGTCAACCTTTGTTGGGTTATTGCATGCCGAAGACGTTTTATTTTATTCAATCTTGATGGGTATTCAAAAAATGTTAAACTTAATTTTTTAAAACACATATTTAAACTTTCTATTTGATCCATAGATGAGAACTTAACAGATAAATTTAAGTGAAGCTACTGTTGCAAATTTTCAAAACAATGGAAACATCTGAATTTCGTGTGTTGATAAAGCAGTTTTCCGATGGGAAAAATACTGTTCAAGCAAAGCAATGGCTTGATAAGGGTTATTAGGACTCTTCTCCATCGGAAACAACGGTTAATAGGTGGTATGCTGAATTTTAACAATGAATAACAACCCTTCATTTGTTACCCATCTCATATTGGCTGGATCAATTTTGCTTAACGGTAGTCATGCGAAATCAATTTTTCCTACGCGAGACGAGATTTTCTGCACTCTCGGGTTCGTAAACTTTAATTCGCCAAAGTCGTTACATAAATTTTCACGGATACAAAAAAAAAAAAAGAAAAAAAAGAAAAAAGAAAAAGAAAAGACAAAACAAAAGAAACGACGATCATATTTAAATGTCAACACTTAACTGACCCGACTTGTTGCCATATCAACTAATGGCGCACGGCTGCTGATTGGCGGCCAAGGCCACTCGACTTGATCATTATTATTTTATTTTTTTTCTTGAGAGAGGGAGAAGAAATAAACCTCGACGCACAAACAAGCTTGTGAACGAGCCGAGATGTATATCAAGAAAGGACTAAAAAAACAAAACGCAAGCATTGAACCTTCTTTTGTAAATTGACAATGAAACATTAGGGGGGGGGGAGAAAGTTGTAAAAAGAGTAAAAAAAGAAAAAGATGGAAAAAGAATTGGATGGAAATGTAAAAAGAACGGAAAGAGAAAGCAGACAACCCAATGATTATTAATCTTAATCTTTTTGCAAGAGGGCATCCTGATTTATTGAGTTATTTACTTGGCTCACCTTATTTGTTCGTATCTATCTATCTATCTATCTATCTATCTCAGTTAGTTCATATCTATCTTTCTGTCTATTTATCTCAATTTGTTCATATCTATCTATCTATCTATCTATCTCAGTTAGTTCATATCTATCTTTCTGTCTATTTTTCTCAGTTAGTTCATATCTATCTTTCGGTCTATCTATCTCAGTTTGTTCATATCTATCTATCTATCTATCTATCTATCTATCTATCCCAGTTAGTTCATATCTATCTTTCCGATCTTTATATCTCAGTTTGTTCATATCTATCTCTCTGTCGATTTATCTCATTTGTTCATATCTATCTATCTATCTATCTATCTATCTATCTAAACTTTCTATCTCAATTAGTTCATATCTATCCTTCTATATATTTCTGTTTGTTCATCTCTCTCTCTCTCTTCTCTCTCTCTCTCTCTCTCTATATAATATATATATATATATATATATATATATATATATATAAGTTTTTCATATCTATCCATCCATCACCGTTTGTTCATATCTATCTATCTATCTATCTATTTATTTCAGTTTGTTCACATCTATCAATCAATCAATCAATCTATCTATCTATATATCAATCTATCTATCTATCTATCCGTCTGTTAACATCTATCTATCTATCGCTCAATCTCAAGTTCTTCATATCTATATATCATTTTTAGTCTGGCACAAGAGCACGACACTCACTTATGATCAAATTAAGAACAATAGTATATATATATATATATATATATATATATATATAATCAGTTTAATGCTAAAAAAGTTTTTAATCAGTAACATTTTTACATTGCTCGTTCCCCAACAATTCAGAGAAGTGTAACAATATTTATAATTATAGAATAAGATATTTAAAAAAAAAAACAGGATGAAAAATATAGGACCTTTTGTTGCTCAAGTGGTCAGTTAAATTCAATAGACATCAAATGTGTCGAATATTGGCTCACCTGAGGATTGGCAACGTCAAACTCAGAGTCCTGAGTTTTTATCCTCGTTTATTTTATTTATTATTATCCTAATCTACCTGTAATCCTAATATATTATACTCAGTTAATTCAAAGGGTGATTCAGTAATGTGCAGGGGCGCAGATGGTGTAATGGCTATCGTTGTAGAATTCGAACTCGGTGAGCCGCGTTCAAATCATGGACGAAGCAGTTTTTGTTTTGCTGATGCTCTTGGGGAAACGCATGAATCCATCTCTTCCCTCTCCTGCTAATGGTGTCAGGAAGAGGGAATATCCACAGCATGGGTGCGTACTGGAGTTCTATAGAAACCTTCCCCTGGTCTGTCTCGAGATCCATAGTCTTGCGGTCATTGGAAGCATCTCTTAATGATCCACCCGACATTAGTGCCGGATGGTCTCAAAATTCCTCAGTTCCTGTGGGACCTTCCACCCAAGCAACCCCTGCCCCTCTTACCTAAAAGAGGTAAGTAGTGAGCTGATTGTTCTATACCTGAGGCTGAATGCACGAGGAACTGAGGAATTTTTAAAACTCATCCCGGAACGCTTGCTTCCTGCTGACCACACCTCTTCAAACCGACCTTTTGTCACATTCTAGGCTCGGGGTTGAGACTGACATTCCACAG
>CM042145.1:86243226-86245726 GCA_023376005.1 Doryteuthis pealeii
TGGGTGCACCATATGACAGCATAGCAACAACACAGCCGAGTGAAGAAGTTAACCAATATTTGGAACCGGTATGAAATTACTATGATGTACGCAAACAGACCGACAGCCGCGTGAGCAATTAAAATCTCAAGAAATCACGGTTATTTCAGTTGTTTTCTAAAGAGATTTTAAAACATTTAAAAATAAAATATATTGACACTCACTGCACGCATTTTTTGTGTGTAATTGTTTGTTTGTTGTTTATTCATTTATTTTAACGGCATATCAACCCGTCTCTGGGTGATGTCATGCCTAACGTTAGGAATATAAGTCGTCGGGGCGGCCTAAAGTCGGTATCAGCCAGTCAGCGAGGAGTCTATCCCCTTTTCAATAGCGCTAGACCAAGGAGATTGTTTTGGCATCTGAGGTGGAGCGCCACACCTACCATCAGCTCCTTACTTACCGCTACTCATACGCTGAGTTACGAGGACTCGAACTAGGAACCTTGTGGTTTCTAGCCGAACGCTCACCAACTGAGCTAACCCTTAGGAAGTTATACATATCAGTTATAAATATTTATACTTTTTAGTAATTGGTTTTAACAATGTGTTTAGCATTATTGGGATTATGTTGTATATGTATTGATTGTTTCAATTCTATATCTATTATTAATTTTATTTACCTCAAAAAGAGAATATCCTCCAATTGACATTTTCAAACAGATCTTTCATATTGTTTGCTTTAAAATGACGGTTTCTGATGTGAGCAAAAAACCAGCATTCCATGAATAAGTGTTTAACTGTTCAAAGTAATTGTTCACATTGTTGTTCTTGTTGAAGATATATAGGAGATAAGTGTAGTCTTGTATGATCAATGCGTAATCGGACAATGACTGTTCCTTTCTAGACTTCCTTAAAGTTTGTGTGTAAAGGAAAACACTTGAAAATCTATTGCTTGAAACGCACAATCAACTCAGCGCTATTTCACAGTTGATATTTAGCTATCTTTTCGTTTTCTTTCACCTGTGAATCTGTTGGGACTGCATCTACCTGTTGAGAAAGTTCTTCTTTTTATTTGTTAATTAATTACAGGTCTGGTCTTCTGACTTGGGTGTCTGTTGCCGCCTTGCTTATTCTTGGAATTCTATTAGAATTGGAAGGAATTGTCTGTTTATCTTATGAACAGGATCCGATTTCCGTATGATCGATTACCAGTCCATGTCTTCACCTATGCTTATATATGACATCGCATGGGCACCTACACGTGTTTTAAATGGTTAGCGAGTTAGATTAGCAGACCATTGTTAGTGAGTTCGATTTCTCGCTGGGTACCTCCTAACTCTGGCCTTGTGCCATATCTAAGCCAAAGCTTAGTAAATAAATAAGGCACTTCAGATGGCGTAATGGTTGGCAAGCTTGATTTGCAGACCATTGTTAGTAGTTCGATTCTCATTGGGCGCCCCATGCTTCTGGCCTTGTGCCACATCTAAGCTAAGCTTAGTAAATTAACTATATTGACATCGCTTTCTGTAGATGAGATATTTCTACCTATTCATGTGAAATGGTCATTAATTGAGAGGTGTGTAGATGTCTCCGTCTTGTTTAAAGTGCATGATTTCACATAGAGGCCGATGCCTCTTTCGGCCTTCCTATGCTATGATTCTATTCAACTCATTTGTCTTTTTAAAAGTCACAGATTCATAAGTAAAAAAAAGTAAGTAAGCCTGGCCTAAAGTCGGGTATCAGACATACGACGAGGCAGTCTATCCCTTTTCACTAGCGCTATACAAAGGAGAATTGTTTTTATGTCTGGGTGGAGCGCCACACCTACCATCAGCTTCTTACTTTACCAACAGAATCCCAGTGCTACTCATACGCTGAGTTGGCGAGGGGCGTATCGAACCAGGAACTTTCAGGTTCCCAGCCGAACACTCTACCGACTGAAGGTGAAGGAGTTAATAACTTTCTCAGGGTTATTAGTATGAGAGTGAATCCCAGTGCTACTCATACGCTGAGTTGGTGAGGACCGGTATCGAACCAAGAACGTTGTGGTTCCTAGGCGGTCGCTCTACTGACTGAGCTAAACCGGCTCTTGTTATATTTTTAACTCTATTAGCAGCTATGAAATTTCCTACAGAAAAATAAAACTACAGTCAAGAAGAAAGAGAGATCGTTGAGAATTTCGCAAAGTTGTTTTATTTTTGAAACTCATTAAAAATAACCTGCAGTTTATTTTTCGCTAAGTTTACAGTGTTCAGATGAATGTACGAGAAGACTTTGTTACGCATTACAACTTGGGTGGTTGTGTTGTTTATTTGTTTGTTTTTGTTTTTACTTAAGCTGTTTAGCTTTTTGCGAACAATAGCCCCTGGCATGTCACTGTGACAGTAGGTGGCACTAACCATTAAAAAAATGAATTATTATATCCTGGCAACGTATCTATCTTGATGTACAAAATGTTTAATGAATCACACCATTATTATTTAGTATGATTGCTTTAGGCTATTGTAATCACCAACTAG
>CM042145.1:86250726-86260726 GCA_023376005.1 Doryteuthis pealeii
TACAAGACGTATTTTAACGGAGGTACAATACACACGTGCTTACACGTTGGTTTACTTCATGGAACAGAAGGATACAAGGAACAAAGACAAAAAGGGAAAACGAAATGCGCGCCAAATCCTTTGGCGCCAGTAGTCGTCGCGTAGTAATTTTACAAAGTAGTTGTGGTAATGTGACAGAGGCAGTAGCCTCATATGCTGAAGGAATTATTTTAATTGGTAAAACTCAACAGAATTCAAACCAGATTTACTTTGCTTAAAAACTAACCTTGTGTCACATCCTGTTCGTGGAGGAGGGGTTGGGGAAATATACACTGTATCTATCAGACACCAAATGAGAATCGGAGTCATTATTTCTGGCTTGCTAATAGCTGTTGTTCGCAATTTGCCCAGATTGACAGAGAGAAAATCAGCTAAGACGGACGGCTTCACTCTGCAATGCATATGAAGCGGTTGTCACAGTGCATCGCTCGAAGCGAGAAGGAAATGGAAAGGGGGAACATAAAAGACGTTCCCGAACTTTCAAAGACTTTGTGTCAAAGACAGTACGGAAGAACAGACGCTTCTGAGATCTGTAAATTTCTTTAGCGGTGCCGGCGAAAGCAAAGTGGAAGGTCTAGTTAAGAAAGATTTCTACGCAAATTTGTGAACATTTTTTTTTTGCGATGAACAGGATTGTGGGATAGTGAAGAGGAAATATTTCGAAAAAACAAAAAACAAAACAAAAAAAAAATTAAATAGAAAAGATGTCTTGAATGAAAGTACAAACAAAAATTGTCATTACGAATTTATTTTCTATGTATTGGAGTTTCCCTTTCTAACCCAATCAATTACTGTCATGGAACGATGAGAAAATGACTATTTTGTCATGCGATAAGACATTGCCAGACTTACTCTTTCATTTGTTGAAATTTTGATATATAAGGTGTGCTGAAGTCCACCACTTAAACTTATAGACTCTGCGTGGGCGCGTGGATTAAAGCCAGCCAATCAACAGCTCGAATACGTAGTTAGTTAACTATTTAATCGCCGATCTTGAAAGCTGTTTATTTGCACGTATTCACCCGGACAAACGAAACCTCAACCAATGATTCTGCTCAACAAAAGGTTCTACACAACACTAAGGGACACCAAGGAACAACCAAAAGATTCACCCCACCACTAAGGACACCAGGACACCAAGGGACAACCAAAGGATTTTACTAACACTAAAGAACACGAGGAATAACCAAATGATTCTAATTATTGATTCTAATTGTCGGTTTTATCTAATGAATATGAGCAAAAATCTCAGGGATAATCTTTAAAGAATATCGATTAACAATAAGAAATAACTAATTTTATTCTTACTTCCTATATATAAATTAGGAAAATTTAGCAATGAAAGACGAGAGTGATGGAACAATACATATCAGTGTTTCTATTTTCGATTATATCCCCTTCTGTTTCAAATCTTTGGATCTGCATTCTTATTTTTGTTTCATTAGAAATTTTTAAAAAAATTTCTAATTTAATATAATATTTTATTACATTGAACCGGAAGGGTGCATATATTTGATAGTAATAGAGGCACGCGGTCTAATGGTTAGAGTCGTAGGAAAAGGACTTGTCGACCCAAGTTCAATTCCTGGAAGAAGCTGCTTGAATTTCACATGGCGCTAATACCCTTGGGAAAGGCATGAATCCAATTCTCCCTCCCTATGGGCAAATAGCATGGCAAACTGGGCTCATTAACCATGGCTAGGTAACCAGTCTAGGAGAAGGAAACTCTGAAATTCAAACCTGTTAAACTCCGCTTAAGAAATTGACCTTGTGTCAAATCCTGTTCGTGCGGAGGGGTTGGTAAAATATATATATATATATTTGCTAGTGATAATAATTAAATTTCAAGTTACCCCCCCCCCCGCAAAAAAAAAGAAAAGATTAAAGCTTCAGTCTACTATCTTTGATCACCGCCTGCAATGAAGTGGGAGATGTTGTTTTTCTGACTTCAATGTTTCTGACAAGTCACTATGCAAGAAAACAAAATACAAATATTCTATTTTGACAAGATATAAATCGAACAACTTCAATATATATTGATTGACAACTGAGTTGTTAATCAATTATTATCGACTTTGCTCATTTCTGGAAAGAAACTTGTTCGATAACTTTATGTTGTTCAGTAAACAACCACTAGTAAATAAAATGAATGTTTACCCAACTTACTTTCATGCAGTACAAAGAAATTAGAGGGGACATTTTATAGAGACAGGTTTGTTGTTCAAATCTTTCAACAAGTTTATATATATAATATATATATATTATATATAATATATATTATATATATAATATATATGAGTCAACGTATGCTTCTTTATAGAAAATTCAATATATGTTAATACAGGTTGACAAGAAAACAGATCTTTCTTTAAAAGTCATCAGGCATATATATATATTATTATATATATATATATATATATTATATATATATATATTTATATATATATATATATATATTATTAAGTATATGATATATATATATATATATATATATATATATATATATATATATATATATATATATATATATATATATATATATATATATATATATATAGTGAACCAAATAAAACAGGCCTGACTTTCAAAAAAATAAAGTCTGTTTTTTAGATCACCCTATATATATATTAATATATATATATATATATATATAATATATATACATACATATATATATATGTGTGTAGTAGTAGTAGTAGTTAGTTGTAGTAGTAGCAGTAGTATTAGTAATAGATAGTTTAAAACACAACGCGAAAGGCTACGCAATGCTAGGTTATGTCTTTTTCAAGTTTGTTTAATCTTTTCATTTAATTATACCCTTTCAGTCTACAGAAGCCTTTGAAAAGTGTGTAGACCACCCGAAATATTGGATAAGATAAAGAAACTCAAAAGCAATACATTGTTTATCCTTTAGAAATTTGATTTTTATTCCTTTGTTCTTATATAATGCTCCTAATGTAACCAAAGCATATATATATATATATATATATATATATATATATATATATATATATATATATATTATACATATTATAATATATATTATATATTATATATATATGTATGTGTGTGTGTTTTGTGTGTGTCTATAGCTTCCAATTAAGGTGATGCACTGACGTTGAAAGAGTATCGATAAGTCATTTAAAATTGATCCTAACTGTAATACCAGAATATATAGACAACTCCATTAAATATATATATATGTTTAATAAGAGTATATATATATATATATATATATATATATATATATATATATATATATATATATATATAAATATATGTATATATATAAAATTAAAAAAGTAATTTAAAAAAAATCTCTCTGTGTACGGAATATTTTAACATTTTTCCTATTATTATTATTATCATTATTTCAACTTCATCTGATTATTTTAATAATAATAATAGCGTAATCCGTATACATTTTGATAAACGGACCGAAACACGTGTGTAAGTGATATCGATTAAAGTGATATCAATTAAATTCATTTTTATCCATCTACATTTCTTTTCTTTACTTATTTTTCCTCATATATATATATATATATATATAGTGGGAAAATATTGCAGTATATGCATATATATACTTGTAAAGTGGTGTAGTCAAATATATATATATATATATAATTATGGTGTAATATAATATATATATATATATATATATATATATATATATATATATATATATATATATATTATGAAATAGGATAATGATAAAACCTGATGAAATCTACAAACTCAATTTCACGATCGAAATGATGATGAGAGACAATGGCCTAGTGGATATCAGCATCTGTTCAAATGTAATCCTAATGTCAGGTAGATGTAAATTATTTTTTTACTGAAAGCCGGTAGTTTGTTTTATTTTTTCGCCGCTAAAAGTGACGTCTCATTCCTATTATTATTGACTGGAACAGGAGTCAAGAGACTCAGTTGTTGATCAATGGATTATTCAGCTTACAACTTAGTTCCCATGGAAACAATTGCCGGTGTTTAAAATCCCTGATGATAAAAGAATTGCTCAAGGGTAGATAATCCAAATAAAACCCATGACATATGAATTAGCAAGGGTGTGACAGGGATTATGATTTCCAATGAAATTCATTGTCACCGTATTTAAATCATTGATTTCTTGGTGAACCTTATTCTCAAAGATCAAATACATAACGAAAATTTCAGATAATACTTGAGAACTTGATTTTCGACCTGACATGTAGTATATATATATATATATATATATATATATATATATATATATATATATATACATATATATATATAGTCTAAAAATGTTTGTTAAAGACAGGTAATTTTCTCGAAATATTTGAGGAAATAAAATAAAATAAAGATAATAAAACATCCATAATTATAATAACATTATAATAATAAAAAAACATCCAATTCAGTTTCTCATTCAATTTGCACGTTACTCATATTTCGCACTAAATCCCAAATTATGTATGATATATATATATATATATATATATATATATATATATATACTGAAAATTAGATTCATCAGATATACCAACAGAGAAGCATACGTGGACTCTACAAAGAGAACATATATATATATATATATATATATATATATATATATATATATATATATGGAGGGAGAGATAGAGAAAGAGAGAAGGGAGAGTGACAATTATGATTAGAAATTGACGCTAAAAGCGTTTTTTAGTTGATAAAATCTTTGCAGTGCAATAAATTACAATAATAATGATAAAGAATGGATGAAAACTCATCACCCAAAGTATCACGTTGTCGATCTTCAGTTGAGACATGTTGTTTATTTCTGCAGCACTACATACAGACACATACAGACACACTGACACACACAGAGACAGACACAGACACACACAGACCCCCCCCCCACACACACACACATACGCATACATATACATATGTATGTATGGAAAAATATAGATACATGTTTGTTAGAAAGGCTGAAGAATAAATATTCATCCTTTGGAACACTTCGTGTTTTTCTATATTTTCCTTATATATATATATATATATATATTATATATATATATATATATCTTATTATAATGGAGATTGTGTGTTTTTCTGTCTGTAACCGAAACTATATTCCTACTCAAGTCACAATTCTCTTAGTTATTGACATCACATTCTCCATGATTTTATTTTTATCTAAACCTCAATTATTAATAAAATTGTCTTACATTATTAATACTGTTAACTATGTCTACATACTGACAATATGCAATTATATTTATATATACAACAAAATAGCGGTTTACAGCGTGAACGGGAAGGCTAATTTGCATATTAATATTAAAAAATCGAATTTAATAAATATATGCTTAGTATTATTGATTTCTAATTGTTTGGTTTTATTTTAATCAATATAAACAAAAATCTCTTCAATGAATCTTAAATGAAATCCATTAACAAGATAAAATAACTGTCATTGTATTCTTTACTTCCTCTTTTAACTAAATACTTAAATTAGAAAAAATAACAATGAAAGACGAGAGTGATGGAAGAGTAAGTTTCAGTTGTTCCATTTTTTATTATACTCATTCTGTTTCAAATCTTTTATTATACTCCCTCTGTTTCAAATCTTTTTATTTGTATTCTTATTTAGTTTCATTAGCCTTTCTAATTTAATACAATATTTTATTACATTAAAACTTAAATACTTGCACCCGGAGGGTGCATATATTTGCTAGTATATATAATAAATTGTATAGGACCCTGTCAGTGGGTCTTAAAATACATATATCCCCTGCAAATATGACACCACCGACAATAATTAGAGACCCCATTGATTAAAAGGCGAGAAAAGTATTAAGTGCCTGAACTGAAAAAGTATTATATTTCTATATTAGAAAAGTTAATTGCCATTGTCACGATGGAGGAAATAACATCCCAATTAACAGAAAAATTCAGTAATATATTTCTTTTATATTTATTTCATTTGTTTATTTTTACTTAGAAGAGAATCTTAATAAGATATATGTTGTAATAGTTTCTCGAAGATCCCACATTCCCTTTTCTGCACACTTTCCCTAAATTGTTTGATTGATTGATTTTAATGGCTGGTTGTCTAACCATGGCACAGTCTGTCCTTCTATTTACATATGACTGGGGCAGATTAATGCCTTACCCAAGGGCATTAGCGTGAAGTGAAATGCAAACAGTCGTATTAGAATTTGTACCCGGGTCACCGATTCCATTTCTTATGAAAATAACTATACACTAAGCGCATCTCCATTTAAGCTTTGTGGGGAGGTGTCTCCGTGGCTTATTGGCAAACATACTGGACTTCGATGGCGTAGATAGCGAGCCTGGACTCTAGTTGTACAATTACGTTCACTCTCATACTAATAACATTGAGAAAGTTATTAACCCCTTCACCTTCAGTCGGTAGAGTGTTCGGCTGGGAACCTGAAAGTTCCTGGTTCGATACCGGCCCTCGCCAACTCAGCGTATGTTTAGCTTAGGGGTCTGTGCGATAAAATAAGGAGCTGATGGTAGGTGTGACGCCCCACTTCAGACGCCAAAATAATCTCCTGCTTTACTAGCGATTTAATGATCTAACGGTAATCGGTGCTTTCAGTGTGACTTGACCGTGATTGATGCATGTAAAATCCGTAATTAATGAACTACTTTGCAACAAAGAAGTCTTTGTTTAATAAACACTTCCGATAAGGAAACTAGTTTCAATTTTCATTTCCAGTCATTTCAAAGTTTTACTTTTTGAATCAATTTGATTTCCGTGTAAAAACAAAGAGAAATGTAATTATGAAGTTGCCGTGAGCCAAAAAATCTGTTGTTTATTTACATATACACAGGATGAAAGAGAAACTGTAAACACTTTTTATAATCTAATTAATGCAGAATTTTAACATCTATAGATTACTAACATTCTCATTAATATATATATATATATATATATATATATATATATATATATATTATATATATATATATTGTCCAAATACCGAAATATTTTGATATTAATCCCTACACACACACACACAGACACACACACAAACAAACAAACACACACATTTATATATAATATATATATATATATATATATATATATATATATATATACAAATATACATATAACATATGATTAACACATGTATTGATATTTGATATCATGTATATATTTTAACATTAATTATATATATATATTATATATATATATATATATATATATATATATTATATATATATATATTGCGGTGACAAAGTCACTTACTATTTGGAATATTGACCAACTCTTGAGTAAAAAAAAGGTAAATCAATTATTCTTTTAATCATATTAATTTTATAGGAAGTGCGCATAGTGTCACAGTCATCGTCATACGAAATTGAACCGGCGGTGTTCAAATCCTGAACGAAGCTGTTTGCTTTTAACTTCGCGCTAATGCGATTGGGAAAGGCATCGATCCATATATTATTCTCCTAATTTTGGACAAACATGTTGTACTGTGTTCCCGACAGAAAATAAGTACAAACCTAAAATGTCTTTATAAGAACTAGCTAATATATGCACCCTCCGGGTGCAAGTATTTAAGTTTTAATGTAATAAAATATTGTATTAAATTAGAAAGGCTTATGAAACTAAATAAGAATGCAGATATAAAGATTTGAAAAATAGAACAACTGAAACTTACTCTTCCATCACTCTCGTCTTTCATTGTTATTTTTTTCTAATTTAAGTATTTAGTTAAAAGAGGAAGTAAAGAATAAAATGTCATATAGTTTTTTCTTGTTAATGGATTTCATTTAAGATTCATTGAAGAGATTTTTGCTTATATTCATTAAAATAAAACCAAACAATTAGAAATCAATAACACTGAGCACATATTTATTAAATTCGATTTTTTAATATCAATATGCAAATTAGCCTTCCCGTTCACACTGTAAACCGCTATTTTGTTGTATATATAAATATAATTGAATGTTGTTAGTATGTAGATATGGTTAACAGTATTAATAATGTAAAACAATTTTATTAATAATTGAGGTTAAAATAAAAATAAAATCATTGAGAATGTGATGTCTATAACTAAAGGAATTGTGACTTGAGTAGTAATATAGTTTCGGTTACAGACAGAAAAACACACAATCTCCATTATAATAATATATAATTTTCTTCGGAACCAAAAATGAAATACCATATATATTTCTATTGGAACAAAATCAAATCAAAATTGTTTATTTTCGCACGTTAATCTTTTTACAAGAAAGACTCGAATTAATTAATTAATGTAATAATGTGTGTAGGATGATCACTGATTTGGACTGAGCCTATTCTAGTAGTGACCACCCCAGTTGATTTTTTAAGCCATCTATTGAAAGTTGGCTGTAGTTATAGTGTGTTAGAGGTTTACTTATACGAGTTAAGAAATTTTTGTTTTAATAAATATTTTGAGTTGGTGAGCAGACATTTTGGAGAAATAAATTTTTGGAAATTTTTTTGTTGATCCCGGATCCTGTGATAGATTTAAAGTTTTAGTGTTGGCAAATGGTTTGAAGAGTTCACCTGCAGTTTATTCCCTAGTAGAGATAGAATATAATTGTTTTTAGGAATTAAATAGTTGTTGAACGTTGATGGTAGTGTACTAGTCATTCGATGATTGGCTAGCAGACAATTCATTCGGTAGACATGGTCTCTGATTTTAAGGACTTTATGATATTTGCAACCTTATACAATCAAGACCAACGCAATCAAAATTGATGTCATTAAGTGCTATTCATAACCGAACTCTACAGAATTGAAAGTCTGGAATTAATAACCATGAATACGTAGCAGTTCAATGCTTTTTATTCTTGGTTACAGAAATTTTGGATATCTTAAAAGTGTTAATATCTATATATTAATGCGCTGGTTCCTAAATCTTGGGACAGTTACCATCCTGCAACGCTCTCTGTTTAAAAATGAGACAGTCCAAATTGTTCAAGATGCAATGCAAAAATGTAAATCCAGATTATCTGGTGTCACGTAATCGCAGATTTCTTATTTTCCCCATTTTATTTTACCCAATTTTAAAAATGAAACATTCCACATGGTTTTGCGTCGCTTAAATGCCCAACGTAAAATTGAAATGAATTGAAAAAAAAAAGAAGTTACATGCTTGATTTATTGGTAATTTTGTCCTAATTCTGTTGCATACCCTTCTCATTACTTAATTCTTACTTCTATTCTTCTTCTGTTTTTCTGACATCTTAAGTTCTTCTATGTCCCTTCTAACGTCTGGACTTCTCTTGGGGACTTCGTGTCTGGTCTTCCATTGGAGATTTCTCTTAATCAGAAGCCCTGTGTCATTATTAGTTTTTAGATAATAACACAAGACTTCGATTTACTTTGATCATATTTTATTCTCGAAATCCCCCACCAGACTACCTGCGCAGATCGAGTCGGAGCGTGTATAACACGACTCACCACCGTCGTGGTTTCTCGCCGACTGACTAAAATCTATTTCTAATCTAAACCGGAAGAGAGTCTTCTCCACCGATTCTCACAGTATCCACCGGAAGGAAGGATCAGGACAGGTCAAGCCTTGTCATTCAAATCCTTCAAGTCCATGCACTGCAGTTTTTAACGGCCATTTTGATTTCTACACAATTGCACATAAATATTAGGTATCTAATAATTATGTAACAATTCGTCCCGGCCTCCAGCCTTAATTTACGCTATGTTTTAGCGAGCCAGCGTCAGGCAAATTTCCGGCCCAACTCTGATATTTTCCGAGTCATGTTTTTATTACTTTTTCGTCGGTAAATTAATGTAGATATTTTAAACGTCCTTCCACATATTCTCATCGGCAAATCAATGCAAATATTCTATCCCCCCTCCCCATTTAAGAAAGTGAGAGAGAGAGAGAGAGAGAGAGAGAGAGAGAGAGAGAGAGAGAGAGAGAGAGAGAGAGAGAGTTAAATGAAGATTATTATACTTGATACATATTGA
>CM042145.1:86265726-86268226 GCA_023376005.1 Doryteuthis pealeii
ACACACACATACACATACACACACAAACACATATATACACGCATATAAACACACACGCACGCACACACACGCACTGGGAGCATATAACATTGGAAAAGAAAAAAACCTTTTCATCAGTTGTTAAAGGGCATTTTTCAATTTTTAACCAAATTATTCTCTAAAGTAAATTGGGACCCCTAAATTAAAACTGTAGGTTAGAATTTAGCCACCATTGGAGTGAAGTAGTAAGATTGGATGGTACACAAAAAGAGTAACAAAACTAATAAAAATAGTAAAAGATTACAGTTACCGAGAAACATTAGAGGAATTCAATTAACTGCTTTACCAGAAAGAATAATGAGAGGTGATCTAATAGAAACTTTGAAAATAATAAATCGAATTACTAATTATGGTAGACACTTTTAAAATTATTCTCCTTGAACTGGAAGTCTACTAACTTGAAATGTCAAGTCTACTAACAAATTAGATTCCTTTGCTAATAGAGCAATATATTTGTTGCTTAATTAATTGGTTGAATAATACCACTACTAAGGATGGATTAGGAATTAAATAACCCACGAAGGTTGATATGTCATTAAACAAAGAAACTCAAACAAACAAACCATTCAATCTTTCAAACAGGTTAGTGTAAATCAAAAACAGCAATAGCGTACAGAATTTTAAGATTAGTTTGGACGATTTCGGAAAAAAATGTGAAGAACAAGAATTTAAGAGGGAATTTTTTTGGGAAATCTCATATAATTACAAAATTAGATCTGTAAATAGATATTATATTAACAGTATATATTTTCAGGTGTAATGACAAACGATAACACTGATAGACTTTGGAAAGCTTTATTCTACTTAGAATAATTGGAACACTTATTGAGAGTTTATATAATTTAGTATTCCCTAGAGAGTTCTCCAAAGGGGAGGTAGTCATAAAATAGGGGAGGTAACTCTTAATTGATAATTTACACTCAACTGTCTTTACAATTTGACTGCAAGAGAAATGGCAATGCAGCCATCTAGTATTCCCTAGAGAGTTCTCCGAAGGGGAGGTAATCATAAAATAGGGGAGGTAACTCTTAATTACTTATTACATCTGGATTAAAGGATTTTAAACTTCTTTTTGTGATAAGATAGTAAAAAATTGAAATACCCAAGGAGGTATGACAAACAAACAAACAAACAAACAAACAAATAAATAAATATTACGTCTTTTTTTAAAGTTATACACATTGTATACACAATGTAATGGCTATGAACGGATACTCCACACTCCCCAGATCTGGAGCCTCACCATCAGAAGAAGTTTACTGTTATGCCTAGAACACAAAATTACACACCCTTATAGCAACCCCTACACTTTTCCTAAAAAATGTGCTAGAAGGCAGTGGCTGAGGGTCTTAGTGTCATTATAAAGTTTATCTAGTGGTGAAGTTCCAATTCTGGAGGTCTGGAGAGTGTGGAGTATACCTTCATCGCCATTACCCTTAGTTAGGGTTTCAGTGCTATTGAAAAGGGGATAGACTCCCTCGCTGACTGGCTGATACCGACTTTAGGCCGCCCCGTCGACTTTACTTTTACTTTATATGGGTTAAATACATTAAAATATGAGTTTAAAAAATTTGTTTACAAAAATTAAGTTTGAAAAAAAAATGAACAAGAATCAATGAAACAAAACGTCTTTGGCATAAAATAACCCAAGGATTGACATGCCGTAAAATCCAACCACCCAACCAACCAACCAAATTGCATGAATGTATATAAGTGGTGTACTTATTTTTAAACTGCTACATATTCATATTTCTTCGTGATAATGTTTCAGTGATTGAAAGACCCGAAATCCCAATAACCCCGCCCCCAGGAATATCACTGAAGATAATTCTGTGTGTTAAAAATACTTTTAATGGCTATAGCATTCTTAAATATGAATATCTCTAGCATTCACTGCCAATTTATCTTGAATGCTTTGAATTTTGCTTAACGTGCAACTAATGAAATACCAAAGGTCAGTAAGAATGTACAACGACTATTCAGAATGTATTAGCGTGTTCATCATTAGAAAGATTGAAGATTACAAAAGCAACTCGAACACCAAGTGGACATAATGCCGCCAGGGGTGATGAAGATGGCTGACGAGGCTGAGGTAAAGTTGGGCATCAACATGGAGGTATTCGTGGCATTATAACGATATAATGTTGTCAGCCAACTTGAAGGATATACCCTTGGGGCATGCGCATTGGGAATGTCAATTTTTGAAAAAAGAAAAAAAAAAAAAGAAAAAGAAAAGAAGAATAAAAAGACGATACGAAATATTTAGTCAATTTGTCGTATACTTTTTATTGCTGGCTTCTTGTTTGCAAACCTAATGAGTTTATTTAACAGAACATGTAAAATTAAACGATCACGTGATCACAACAGTGCCAACTATAAGCACGCATGCGCAGAACGTGGTGTGACAACAATAAATATGATGAAAGTGCAGGTAATTTTTTACGTAAATTGAAACGTTTAG
>CM042145.1:86273226-86278226 GCA_023376005.1 Doryteuthis pealeii
AACTAAGAAAGGTTAAGTAAACCATCTTTAAAAGTGCTTTGATTGTGGGTAGTCTATGACCTTTTACGAAACTTATATATTGAATGGGTGATTTTGAGTAGACATGAACTCACACACAATGTGGTACATAGAAAATGAAATAGGCAACGCGAGTTCAAATACTATACGAAGCCGTTTGATGGAAGCGCGTGGTGTAATGGTTAAAGTCATGGGAAATGGACTCGTCACCCCGAGTTCAAATCCTGGATGTGGTAATTGCATTTCACTTAGCGCTTTGGAAAGGTATGAATCCTACTCTCCCTCTAGCTATGGATAAATAGTAGGACTGGCCGGGCTCTTTAACCTTGGTTAGGCAACCGGTGTTGTATACCCTTCTTCTTTACTTACTGTCTTACTTCTATTCTTCTTCTGTTCGTCTTCGACATCTTGGGTTCTTCTAGGTCTCTTCTAACATCTTGGTCTTCGTCTTGGTGGTCGGTCGCACTTAGCTCATTTCTTCTATATCAGTCTTGTTACCAAGACATTCCATTAATCACAAGACCGTGTTATTTTTCTTAAACTTTTATTTCCTTATCTAACATTTCATGTAACTAAATATCTGACTAACATAGCGCGTGTATGCAGAGTGAGTTACAGTTAAGGCAGGACATCTTCACTGCCTGACGTCCAACTGAAGACTGAGGACCTAACCAGGTCCCACGTGACTTCACGTAATTTGGCGGGCTTTCTGTACTATTCCATGGAAAGTCCCACCCATGGATTGAAAAGGGCCATCCCTTTAGAAATACAGGGGATTGACAATAATCTTATGCAACCGCATAGATTATGTAACGTCGCTCTAGAAGAAAGAAAACTCTGAATTCAAACCGATTGAACTCCGCTTAAGAAATTGACCTTGTGTCACATCCTGCTCGTGCGGTGGGGTTGGTAAATATATAGACGAAGCCGTTTGCATTTCCCTTTGTGCCAATGCTCTTGTGAAAAGTATAAATCTATCTATTCTCCATTTAGCTAAATGGGTAAATAGTAGCACCGACTGAGTTTTTGAGTCTTAGTTATTTAAACCAGTGTTTCTCAACCGAGGGTAGTATGGCCCCTAGGATTCTCATAAAAATACAATAGGATTTTTAAACATCAAATGGCTACGAGGGTTCAACTTGGTAACATAGGAATCAAAGGCATACATAGATAAAAATAGGTTTAGGCAACCAGTATGAGAGGGAGCTGCGTGGTGTAATGGTTAGAGTTGTCGGCCCTAGTTCAAATCCTGGACGAGCCTGTTTGCATTTCATATAGCCCTAATACCATTGGAAAAGGTATGAATCCAATTGTTCTCCCTCTTTGGGTAAACAGTGGGACAGATTAGGCTCTTTAACCTTGGCTAGGGCCGTGTTAGTTCAGTCGGTAGAGCGTTCGACTATAAGTCACAAGGTTCCTAGTTCGATACCTGCCCACGCCAACCCAGTGTATCAGTAGCAGAGGGATCTGTGCGGTAAAATTGATGTGAAAAATATTCAAAATAATTGTTTGATTATTACATGCACGCAACATTTTATTTGAAAGGGACGGGGCTCAGTTTTCATTTCAAAGTGTTTTATTTATTTTTTTACTCCTTTAATAAATATGAGGATTTATCTTACTTATGATACAAACCCTCTGACATTGAATTTTAACTCCCACCCTCTCAGGCAATGTCTTTCAAAAATTAATTTCTACGACTCCCGGAGGGTGTTTTCTGTTGCTAGTTTATATAATAGAAGGATAACTCTGAATTCAAACCACCTGTGGTCCATTTAAAAAAATGACCTTCTATTACATTCTGCTCATGCCGGATGTAATTGGATAAATAGATACGAATGGTATGCAAAAGTTTCAGGAATTTGGGGCATAAAAGGTTTCTGCTAATAATAAAAATTAGGTTCTTTATATCTTTGTAGAGATATTAAGAAATTCCCAAAATCCACACGTATGTTTATGCGTACTCTCCTTTTCTTTATTTTTTTGTTATATATTTTCTATGTTGCATGTCCCTTTTCTTCCCTTTCTTTCTTTATGATGAAAACGGAATGGTTCATTATTTTGCTGAGGTGACGACACTCATAGGAAATAAAAAAATTCGGCGGATAAGCAATATCAGGATTTACATTTTTGCATTCCATCTTGGAATTTTGACGGTCTTATTTTTAACCAGAGGATGTCGCAAGATGATAACGGTCGTAAAATTTAGGAACATGAGTATTAATATATATATATATATATATATATATATATATAGTTATTAATATATTTATTCAACGAATTCACACGAAAAGAATTGAGCTTTTATTCTGCATGGAACTTCCGCCCTTATACATCACATATGTAAATAACTAAATGACCCGTGCATACAGTTACACAATTTCAAATTACCAACACTCAATCCCTTTTGTCCATATTTTTTCACTTTTTAAAAATCTTTATATCTTATTATAATGGAGATTGTGTGGTATTCTGTCTGTAACCGAAACTATATAACTACGCAAATCACAATTCCTACAGTTATTTACGTAACATTTTCCATGATTTAATTTCTTTTTAAAATTCAGTGATTAATAAAATTGTTTTACATTATCAATACGGATGACCATATCTACAAACTAATAACATGCAGTTGTATTTATATATACAACAAAATAGAGATTTACAGTGTGAATGGGAAGGCTAATTTGCATATTGATCTTAAACATTTGATTTTAATAAATATGTGCTTAGTATTATTGATTTCTAATTGTTTGGTTTTATCTTAATGAATATGAGCAAAAATCTCTTCAATAAATCTTAAAAGAAATTTATTAACGAGAAGAATTAACTGTAATTTTATTCTTTACTTCCTATTTTAACTAAATAGTTAGAATATGAAAATTTAGCAATGAAAGGCTGGAGTGATTGCAGAGTAAGTTTCACTTGTTCTGTTTTTTTTATATAGCCCCCTATGTTTCAAATAGTTTTATCTGCATTCTTATTTAGTTTCATTAGTCTTTTCTAATTTAATATAATATTTTATTGCATGAAAACTTAAATACGTGCACCCGGAGGGTGCGTATATTAGCTAGTATAAAAAATAATATATATTCATTTATAATTAATACTAGCAAAATAAAAAAACGCCCTCTGGGCGACGTAAAATTAATATTGCCTGAGGTAATGGGAGTTGAAAATTTAATATCAAAGAGTTTGCATCATAAGTAAAGTAAAATCATCAAATTTATTAAAGGAGTAAAAAATAAAAAAATTGAAATGGAAACTTAGTTCTGATAACTTTAAATATATATTAAAATAAAACAATATATATATAGATAATACCACGTATGTATTTATTAAAACTTGTTTAAAAAGTCAATGAGGACTGTCTAAGGTTGCATGCTCAAATTTTGAGTGTATTTTATTCTATGTTATGACGATTTGGGGTAATGTGACGTAAGCAGTGACATAGTTTTTGTTACAGACAAAAACCGGAAGCGAATCTTCATTATTAATAGAGATTGCTTTATCACAGATATTGAGTACTCTGCTAATAATACTATATATATTGGCTTACTACTGTCTCATCAATTGAGCTAGTGTTTATACACTGTGGTAGTATCCGTCTCGGAAGCTCTAGTTTCCCGGTTCGATACCGGCCCTCGCCAACTCAGCGTATGAGTAGCACAGGAATCTGCGAGGAGTTGAAGATAGGTGTGGTGCTCTGCCTCTCAGACACTAAACAATCAATATCTAGTTTTGCGCTTGTGAAAAGGGGATGGACTTCCTCGCTGTCTGGCTGATACCGACTTCAGGCCACCCTGACGACTTTATATATATATATATATATATATATATATATATATATATAAGAATATTTGATTGAAGACCATGGACCATTTCTTTCTCCAGCCTTCGTCCAAGTTTCCTTATTTTGTGTCTAAGTGGTAGAGGAAGTTCCATATTTTTCTCCCGAGCGCTTTCGATCACATCCAAGATAGTCTTCGGGTGATTATTTTTTTGTAGTATTTGTCTTTTATTTTTGTTTTATGTGGGTGCGAGGTTTATCCAGTTGGTAGAGTTTAATGTAGTTGAAGGTGCTACAGTTAGTAAGTTAGTTATTAAAGATGTTTAATACATTAGTGCCAAAATTACATGATGAATAGCAGGCATAGCATAACATTTTTGTAAGGAAGTCTAGTTTAGGATTTGAATTTAGCCGTAGTCTAGTGTGGGATTTGAATTTAACCGTAGATAGATTCATGGAAAAATCACTAGAGTTTTATTGACAAGCTATAACCCCAGGGTCATCAGAGCGTGCCTCTTTGATTGGCTTGGGAAGTTAGAGTTAGTTAACTGAAAATCAAGCCAGCAGCCGTAGTAGCAAGACGCATATTGCGTTCTGGAATGTTATTCGGCATGAAGATGAAATCGGGGTAATAAGATAATGTGTAAACCAAAAATATGTCTCCGTGTTCTTAATTTATAAGAACTACGATGGAAGCGGTGCGTTACAGCACCGATACAATTTATCTACTAACATTCTTCTAATATTTATGGGGGTGTTGTGGTCCTGTAAGATGTGTTTATTGATGTGTAAACGGATGACTCTTGTGTTTGATAAATGACAAGTTTCACTGGGGCAATTATTATACATATACAGCTTTCATCGTCATTTGTAACGTCTCGTTCACGAACATGAAAAGATTACTAAAAATAACTTGACTCTAAATCCATTTCTGTCATTTTAGATAAAATATGCCTACAAAAACACACACACACACACACACACACACACACATATATATATATATATATATATGTACTAGTACAAAATAAAAACGCCCTCCGGGCGATGTAAAATAGATTTTTGAAACATATTGCCTGAGGGGTGGGAGTTAAAAATTCAATGTCTGCGAGTTTGTACCCTAAGTAAGTAAAATCATCAAATTCTTTAAAGGATTAAAAAATAAAACAATTTGAAATGTAAACTTTAAATA
>CM042145.1:86283226-86285726 GCA_023376005.1 Doryteuthis pealeii
TTTTTAATAATAGATTGATATAATAATTTTTAATGTAATAATTTCTAAAATAGTTTGATATGATAATTTCTAATGTAATAATTTTTGATAATAGTTTGACATAATAATTTTTAATGTACTAATTTTTAATAATAGTTTGATATGATAATTTTTAATGTGCTAATTTTTAATAATAGTTTGATATACTAATTTTTAATGTAATCATTTTTGATAATAATCTGATATAATAATTTTTAATGTTATATACCCTTTTACATCAGGTATACAAATGGCGAGAGGAGAGAAGAGATGAGATGTGTTCATACTGATTCTGTTTCGTCGCTGCCATCCTCTTCTTCTGCGGGCTGGGTCGTCTGTGCTTATTTCTTGTTGTTGGTAATAATTAAGCAAGACTATTGTTTTTTAAGACGTATATTCTTCATTAAAAACCTCAATCCCAAAAGCGTTTCCAACTGCGCGGCGAGAAGTCGACATCTTAAAAGCGAACGATCCTTACGTCTGCTCCTTTTGGCTAACAGCCAAAATCTAACTAAACTTAACTTCAGTTCTCACGCCTTTATATTGGCGGAAGCCGGGGATCAACTAGAGGTTCTTACCTATCCTTGATATAATTCCCTTCGATTTTGAATTTCAACAAATTTTAATTCAAAATCTCACAACACAGACATAATTAGTACCCACGAATTATGTAACATTTGTTATAGCAATTAATTATATATTTAAAAAAATATATATAAAGAAAATGCTCAGGAGGCTACAAATTTATAAAGTTGCAAGTAAAGATAAACCACAAGTATATGGATGGTATTTGCCAAAAATGTAAAAGAATTTGAAACCTTATACCAACAATAAGAATATACAGCCAGGATGTAGGAATGAGATTTTGGATTGAAAAGTGTAACATGATTATGATGAAAAAGAGCCTGTAATATAACTGTGCGAACTTCACATTTGGCGGTAGCGTCAATCGGCAGCTCCATCTGAAACAACTGCCAAGTTAAGAGTGAGCGATGTGCTGGGTATTACGTTAAACTCTATCTGATGGTGAGTTTCCAGATCTGGAAGTCTGGGGAATGTAGAATACCCCTTCTTCCCATTGCTCATAGGTTTGCTCGGACCCGCAGTGGTAGTACCTGTTAGGGTCCCATATATTGGTTAGATAGAAAATATTTGTTTACAAAAAAAATTGAGTTAAAACAATTTTTTTACCAAACTATCGCTACGAATCTTTCAAAACTTTGCCGGCATTAAATGATCCACCGAGGTTGATATGCCGTTAAACAAACAAACAAACAAACAAACAAAGAAGTGTGTTGCCAATAGCCGCACAAACATGTTCCCTTCGTACCCATCGCTTTTGAAACCTTACTTTTGGGATTACCCTAGTACATTCAGGTTTTGCTTCTTGTTCTGAGCTGGAAAGTTCCAATGATATCTTATGATGCCCATTTTATCAACGTACCTCAAACTATCGGTCATTCACATCTTATTTTAATGGAGATTTGTTGTTTGTAGTCATGTAACCGAAACTACGTCACCACCAACCTCCATTTCCCTTAGTTATTTACGTTATATTCTCAATGGTTATTAAATAATCATTATTTAATCCTAATCAACATCTTATTAATCTCTTGCTGAGATATATTTGCCTAAAAACAACCCATATTATTAATGCATTCAAAATCATGCGATGAGTGTTACATATCATTAAGTTTGTTTGTTTGTTTGTTTTGTTTTGTTTTACGGCATATCAACCTCGGTGGGTCATTTAATGCCGACAAAGTTGTGAAATAAATTCATTCTTAATGCATAATACAATTTTGTTTATAAACTCGTGTTTTTCTATTTAACCCATAGATGGGACCCTAACAGGTAATACCTTTTCATTAAGAAATAAATGATTATATTGTATATGGTGTGACTAATTTGCATTCGGTTTTAATAAAACCGTGTTTAATAGATAATTACTTGCTGTTATAGATTTCGAATATTTTCTTTTCATTCTCAGGCGTATCAAAAGTGATTCTATGGAAAAGTTTATATTGAAATCGATTAGAATAAAGTAAAATCAACTGTAATCTAGTTTTGTGTTCGTGTCTTATTTCATTTGTCTTGCTAATTCAATATAATATCTAATTATATTAAAACTTAACTACTTGTGCCCGGAAAGTACATAATTTCCCTAGTAATATATAATATAATACTAGAAATTCAGGTAAATTATCTTTATTATCATATTCTCATATATAAATATCTGATATTAACTAGCAAATATATGCGCCCCGAGTGCAAATATTTAAGTTTTAATGTAATAAAATATTATATTAAATTAGAAAGACTAATGAAAATAAATAAGAATGAAAATAAAAAGATTTGAAACTGAGGTAGTATAATAAAAAAAATAGAACAACTGAAACTTACCCTTCCATCACTCCCGTCTTTCATTGCTAAATTTTCCTAATTTAACTATTCAGTTAAAATAGGAAGTAAAGAATAAAAT
>CM042145.1:86290726-86303226 GCA_023376005.1 Doryteuthis pealeii
CTGCAAACATAACAAAAAGAACAATGAGCTTTCTCTTTTCAATATCAGGATGCTAGAAGTATTGGTTTGCGATTCCTTATCATGTAATATTCGCAGAGTACCCGTCATGAATGACAAAATTATTTACGGTTGGATCTGCACTTGTGATTGATTTGAGAACTGGGGAGCATCTCAAAATAAAAAAAAATATTTAAAACAAAAGAAAGAAAGTAAGAAGCAAAGAAAGAAAGAAAGAAAGTATGGGAAGACAGATTCCTTATCATGTAATATTCGCAGAGTACCCGTCATAAATGACAAAATTATTTACGGTTGGATCTGCACTTGTGATTGATTTGAGAACTGAGGAGCATCTCAAAATAAAAAAATAATAATTAAACAAAAGAAAGAAAGAAAGAAGGAGAGAAAGAAAGAAGGAAGGAAAGAAAGAAAGAAAGTATGGGAAGACAGATTCCTTATCATGTAATATTCGCAGAGTACCCGTCATGAATGACAAAAATTATTTACGGTTGGATCTGCACTTGTGATTGATTTGAGAACTGGGGAGCATCTCAAAATAAAAAAAAATATTTAAACAAAAGAAAGAAAGTAAGAAGCAAAGAAAGAAAGAAGAAAGTATGGAAGACAGATTCCTTATCATGTAATATTGCAGAGTACCCGTCATAAATGACAAAATTATTTACGGTTGGATCTGCACTTGTGATTGATTTGAGAACTGAGGAGCATCTCAAAATAAAAAAATAATAATTAAACAAAAGAAAGAAAGAAAGAAGGAGAGAAAGAAAGAAGGAAGGAAGAAAGAAAGAAAGTATGGGAAGACAGATTCCTTATCATGTAATATTCGCAGAGTACCCGTCATAAATGATAAATTATTTACGGTTGGATCTGCACTTGTGATTGATTTGAGAACTGAGGAGCATCTCAAAATAAAAAAAATAATAATTAAACAAAAGAAAGAAAGAAAGAAGGAGAGAAAGAGAAAGAAAGAAAGAAAGTATGGGAAGACAGATTCCTTATCATGTAATATTCGCAGAGTACCCGTCATAAATGACAACATTATTTACGGTTGGATCTGCACTTCTGATTGGTTTGAGAACTGAGGAGCATCTCAAAATAAAAAAAATAATAATTAAACAAAAGAAGGAAAGAAAGAAAGAAAGAAAGAAAGAAAAACAGAGAGAAAGAAAGTATGGAAAGAAAGAAATCCTGATGATAAGAAAGAAGAGAGTTAAAAGAGGTCTGAAGATCGTATAGTCGAGAAACTGTCAGTAACCTGACGCCGTAGACTCCATGCCCACGCTACTTTAACACACACACACACACACACACACACACACACATATATATATATATATATATATATACACACACATACATACACACATCCTTGTATCCAATCATACGCATCCCGTGTCTATTGAATTTTTTGAAATTTTTAGAAATTTTTTCGATTTTCCTTACATTTAAAACATCTTCACCTGATGATTGCATCGCATGAAACAATATGGTTGTGAATGTTCCTTTGTCACCTAATAAATAGATATGTAAAACCTTTATATATCTATCTTATTATATATATATATATATATATATATATATATATTATATATATATATAGTTTTTTCTAGCATAGGGGAATTGAAAATTTGATTACGAGTGTAAGACCTGTATTTATTTATTGATTATAATTTACAATACATCTAAGGTGCGATTGTTACCATTGATGTCAAAGTAGCGCGTTTATATGAATATAAATGAATTGATGTTTCCTGTATTTGTTAACGGGCGCTTTGTCCTGATGACAAGTGGCTAACCAATGGTAACAATCGCATCTTAAATGTATTGTACACTATATATATATATATATATATATATATATATATATATATATATATATAAAGTTTGTAGAAAAAACAAGATGTTAAAAGTTTTGCTGACAGAAATCTGTTTCGACCATATGAAGAGGTCTTTATCAAAGCAACATTGTGAACAGAAAGACGAAATAAATATAGTTTATATTTATTTCGTCTTTCTGTTCACAATGTTGCTTTGATAAAGACCTCTTCATATGGTCGAAACAGATTTCTGTCAGCAAAACTTTTAACATCTTGTTTTTTCTACAAACTTTCTACACATATTGTCAGATTCATATCCATTTTACCTTTCACATATATATATATATATATATATATATATATATATATATATACATGTGTGTGTGTGTGTATGTGTGTGTGTGTGTGCGTGCGAGTGTGAACATATAATTGCTTGCAAATTATTGTAAGTATATATATATATATATATATATATATATATATAGTGTGAACAAAAATTATTATTAAGACAATCAGGAATATTTCTTGTTTGTTTGTTTAATCTCAACTAGTTTCGACCTTCGGTCATCTTCAGGAGAAAATTTATTATTTGAAGAAATTGTTGATACATTATTAGAAAGGGAGCATTATAGAAGAGTTAAAAATGTTCAAGTGTTATAGTGGGTTTAACATGCTGTTAAAATCCGGGTAGGCGAGTGTGTTTGATAGTAGCATGTTCATTCGTTGTGAAGAACCTCTATGAGGTAGTTTTGTTTTTTGGATGCTTATATATGTGAGGGAGGGGTTCATGGGCGTTGTGTGTATGACTGTATGTGTATACATGTATATGACTGTATGTGTATACATGTATATGTTGTGTGTGTTTACTTATACTGTGTGGGTGTGTGTGTATGTGTGTGTATACATGTATATGTATGTGTGTGTTTACATATACTGTGTGTATATATATATATATATATATATATATATATATATATATATATATATATAAGATTTTTGGATGTTTGTTTATTTAGAAACGTTGCTGATAAAGTATATATTAAATTTTTACTTGAAGGCACTTACAACGCATGTATCGCATAAAATTCGATACTTTTCTTATAGAAGATGAACTTGACAAGTGTAATCCCAGTAAAGGATGGCTCGATGTGTAGAATACCGTACAGACTGTTTCGACTTTATTAAGTCTCATCAGCGGTATATACTAACGATTTCCCTCCGACAGAAATCGAAACCGGGACTTCAGCAGACGCAGTGAAACACTAGTGAAACACTTTTATCGCCTCGGCCACAGTACACAGCTGACCATCCTAGCGAAATTAAGCTTGTCAAGCGATGCTTGTCAAGCGATTAATAAAGTCGAAACAGTCTGTACGGTATTCTACACATCGAGCCATCCTTTACTGGGATTACACTTGTCAAGTTCATCTTCTATAAGAAAATTATCGAATTTTATGCGATACATGCGTTGTAAGTGCCTTCAAGTAAAAATCTATATATATATATATATATATATATATATATATATATATATATATATATAACCCCTCCGCTATGACCAGGATACCACAGAGAAACTTTAAACTGAGTGCAGCCAGATTGAATTCAAAGTTTATTTTCTCCTTGACCAGTTGTCATTCTAAGTTTAAAGAACATAATCTGCCCTACTATTTACGTAGAGAAAAACTCATCACCTAGAGAAAGAATTGATTCATTCATGCTTTTTTCCCAGAGGCATTTCTGCGAAGGGAAACGACCACATATCTATGTGTACTGATAAAGAAACTTTAATAATCAATGCTTTTCTATAAGAATCGAGCACATTTTTATTTTCTCGTTTTGTTAAAGATGTTCTTTAATATTAAAAACCCAATTTATTTTTTTTACTTTTGATGAACTATAAATAATGAATCTTTTTTTACTGGGTATTCGTGAATTTAGCCTTGATTTGATTAATTCTTGCGAATTCTCTATAAGGATGGGGTCTGGAGATTACGGAGACCAAAATAATTTTTCTGGTTATTCAAATGTTGTAAAACATCTTTTATTTAGCAGAATGTTCACAAATCATTATCCTACCGATTTGAAGTCAGATTAGGATTATGGACTTGATGGCGAAGGAAATGAGTTTCTCGTCTTGAAACTTAAAAAAATATAACAAAGCTAAGTCAAATAGCTACAGTAATGAAATGAAATTCCTTTAAAGGCGTTAGGCATTTATATATATATATATATATATATAGAGAGAGAGAGAGAGAGAGAGAGGGAGATAATATGTGTGTATGTTTGCGTGTGCCAGTATGGAGCAGTGGTTAATTGCAAGAAAATTTAATTTTTCTCTATGCTGACTGTACTCTTCTCTGTCCCTATATATATATATATATGTTGAAAGGAAAAATAAGGGAAAGAAAATGCTGAATGGATAAAATTGATTTTATTCTATTTTACTGACACATGTTTCGGCCAGGAGTTTATCCATGTACATATGCACTCTATTTATTATTATTTTAAATACAAAGTAAAATAACAATAATCGAAAACTACAATTTTTTCTTCAGTATACAAGGAATAAGGGCCTTCGCCAGAGTAAATTCTTTGGTGTTTTAAATCAAAGGGGTTAAAATACGGAGAATTTCTGAAATGTTCGAAAAAAGAATTTAAAAAAAAATTGTTTATATAAAACGTTCAACAGCGATAGAGAAATTGGTTCTTTTTCGAAAAAAAAAAAAACCCCGCTACGGTCTGCCTGCTAGAAAAACCGACCCACGCTACTATTTAACTCACTTGCTGTTTGAAGACATTTTTCACGAAAAGTTAACACGATATGAAAGCGATATTTTACACCCCCAAGTCTTTTCTCGACAAGTAAATGTAAATATTTTAACCCTCCACCTTTTAAAATATTCTTTTGAAGGCGCTAAAAGTAGGCCACCTCTGTTTTTTTATCGACAGAAGAATTGGGTGGGGGTAAAATATCGCTTTCATATCGCATTAACTTTTCGGGAAAAACACTCTCAAACCATTAGGGAGTCAAATAGTAGCGCAGGTAGGTTTTTTCAGCAGTCACCGCTTAACGCTTTTTAGGGCAGGAGGCCAGGGCGCATGTATACCTATTTTTTTTTTAAATAGCCAAATTGTAATATATGTATGATATATGAGGGGTTCTTACTTGTTTTCTCTTTCTACTTGCTCCCGCTGCTAATTCGTCGGCTATTTCCTCAGGGCTGATCCAGTGGGTTACTTCCTCGGTGATGATTTCTTCGGGCTGGTCGTCACTTGTTTTAATGAATTAACAAGACTTTGTTGTTTTTCTTTAAGTCTTTGTTAAACAAACCCAGCCTCGGATTCAACCGCGCGGCGAGAAGTGACCTCTCGGGGAGACAGACTTTCGAGTCCGCTCACTCTGATTTTCTGGTCACAACTGCTAAAAACTGTCTCGAGCCCTACTGGTGCGCTTTTCAAGGGGTCAAGCGGAATGTCATAACGGCTGGTATTTTTCCACTCGACCCCGTTATTTTTAATATAATGAACTCTGATTTAAAATTTATCTAACTACAGTAGGTACATAATTCATAAGCTACCTATGAATTATGTTACAGAATTATTTGCTCTATTTCTAAATTGCATCTACCAAGGAATTTCTTTAGGTCCAGCATGTGACACTAGAAACAACAGTTGATGATATAGTGATAAATTTTCAATTGTAGTCCTTTTATCTAATCTAGCCTTTTTAATTATAGGTTTCCATATTGTATTCATCTCGATACTTGGTCTACTTAAGAGGTTATTATAGCCTATCATATGAGCTGATTCTTTTAGGCGTCTTCTCGTCCAATGTTCTTCCCTATCTATTATCTTAACTTCATCCCATAAGGGCAGATGGTTTTCCTTTTTATTCAATATATGGTCAGCCATACCCGACTTTTCTATTTCCCCTCGTACCACTGCTTTACGGTGTTCTTCTAATCTTACTTTCAGTGGGCGGCATGTTTCGATTTTGTATACTTTGCCACAGCTGAATTTCCTATATTTAGCTATTTTTCAAGTCAGGAGCCTGGGGTAAGAGGCCTTCGGGCATGGGAGGCAAAGGGCTTCAAGCTGTAGAAATAAGATCTTTTTAAAGTCTTTTAAAAAAAAACTAACCAAATTATTCGCTGTATGTCTAAATTGCATGTACCATGGAATTTCTTCTTATAACACAAGAAACAGCAGTTGATAATATAGTGATAAATTTAATTGTAGTCTTGGCCAATATAATTCCACGAACACAGTTCACTGGTGATAAACCGACTGACTCTTCAGCGCGTTGGATACGGCTGACATTGCTGTAAAGAAGTCGGAAGTAATTACTTTACAGAAGTCATATGTGGACAAAAATGGGGCTACGTTCTTTTCTCGACATGTCCGCTCAGAGAGCAACCTTTAACTCCAAACGTTTTTTTTTTTCATTGGATTTTCTTTTCTTTTTTTATCATATTATCTTTAAAATTTATTCATTGTTTTATTTTTTTTTGGGGGGCGGGGGGTGACATTCGTTCATTCAATCGTTTCTTTCGACTATATTTGATTTTTATTTGCAACTTTTTTTCTTTTTTTTTCTTCTTATGATTATTCTGAGTAACTTTCTTTCTTACTTTCGTTGTTTCTTATAGATATTCTTAGTACCTTTTATATCTCTTTCTTTCTTTCCAGCATGCATTAATTGAAAACATTCTATTTTACTTATCCCTTCTTTCTTTCTTTCTTTCTTTTTTCTTTTTTTCTTTCTTATATGTATTCTTAGTGTATCTTCTCTTTTCTTTCTTTTTTCTTTCTTTTTTTTAATTATCTTAGTGTGTCTTTCCTTCTCTCTTTCTTCTTTCTTCTTACTTTCGTTGTTTCTTATAGATATTCTTAGTACTTTTATATCTTTCTTTCTTCCAGCATGCATTAATTGAAAACATTTATTTTACTTATCCTTCTTTCTTTCTTTCTTTCTTTCTTTTTTTCTTTCTTATACGTATTCTTAGTGTATCTCTCCTTTTCTTTCTTTTTTCTTTTCTTTCTTTAATTATCCTTTCTTTCTTTTCTTTCTTATAGTATTCTTAGTGTATCTTCTTTTCTTTCGTTTCTTTCTTTCTTTTAATTATCCTTAGTCTTATCTTTCCTTGGTTTTCTTTCTTTCTTTCTTTCTTTCCTACTACTCCAAATATTCTAACGGCCTTCTCTCCTTTCATTCTCTTTTCTAATATACGCCCTTGATTCTTAGCTCTCTCCGTTTTTCTTTCTTTTTTTTCTTCCTCTTTCTTTAATCTTAATTATCCTTATGCTATTTTCTTTTCTTTCTTTCCTTTCTTATTAATCCTCATTTTCTCTGAAATTACCTCTATATGTCTTTCTTTCTTAACGTTATATTTCAAATCTTTCTCTATCTTCTTCTGAAATATCTTAATCTAATATCTTTAGTATTTCAGTCATCTTTTCATATACTTCAATTATTCTTATCTATCCTTCTATAATAATACTTTCCTATATGAAAATCTTCATTCTACTTGTTTCTTTCTTTCTATAGTATTCCGTTAAACGTTCGTCTTACTTCTTTCTTTTAACAATTTTTCAGTGTCTTCCTTTTCTTTCTATTTTTTCTTTCTTCTTTTAATTATCCTTGTCCTTCTCCTCGTTATCCTACTTATAATGTTTCTTTCTTAAATAATATATCCTTGGGTGAATCTCTATTATTTACCTCGTATTAAACATTAACTTTGTAGGTAACTCTCTCTTTTTCGCTATTTTCTCTCTATCTCTCCCATACCTTCTTTCTATCCTTCTTCTCAAATTCTTACTTCCATGATCCCCTCTTTCCCTTTCCCTTTCGTTTCCTAATATCATTTCTAATAGTACACTTTTGGTAGTCCATTCTTTCATTTCTCCTTTTTCTTTCTTATTCTAAGTATTCAGTGAATACACTTCATTTCCTTACTTTCTGTTATTCCGTCTTAATATCTATTGAGTCTAACTATTGGTCCACACAAGCAAAATGGTATATAGGAAAATAGTTGTTTACGTTTATCTTCCAATCTACTTATCTTAGAAGATCAACGTTTAAAATAAAGTCTTCTCCTCCGGCATTTTCATTCATTCGTCATTTTCACAGAAGTCCATACGTTTTTTTCGATCTTCCTTCCTTAATTTTCTCTTAATTTCCCTAAAAAGTCGATTTTTTCATTTCTTTTCAGTTTATTTGTTTTTTTTTTTTTATCCATTTATTCTGTATATTATTTTTTTATTTTCATTCTAACATGCCTTATTCCCACATTAATTTTTATTTGCAATTACATTGCTAGGGTGTTCCATCGCAGTGTAATGGTTATCAAGCTAGTTCCGCAGATTCATTACTAATACTAGAGCCCTGTCGGTCCCATCTATGGGTTAAAATAGAAAAACATGAGTTTTTAAACAAAATTGTAATTATGCATTAAGAATTAATTTATTCACAACTTGTCGGCATCAAATGACCCACAGAGGTATATGCCGTAAACCAACCAAACCTAATCATTAACTACTAGAATCGAGTTTGATCCCCGTTGTATGCCCCCCAACTTGCGAATTTTGTGTCATATTTCCTGGAGATGGGTTGGGTAAATACCTTCCCCTGGGGAAGGTATGATCCAACTTATTGTCCTCCAGTGTGGTTAAAATTTATCTTTAAACCTTAGTATGGAAACTGGTCTGAATTTAACCTGTTAAACCTTGCTTAAAAATTGTTCCATGTGTCAAATCCTGTTCGTGTGGGGGTTGGGGTAAATACATTTATGTGGTGAACGAGCTGACTTACCTCCGGCAAACTGCATCTTTTTGGCTTTGTCAGGCTGAACCAAACATAAGAAACATAGCCGCCATTGACGGGCGGCTTTATAGGGTGTGGTCTCGTTCTATCTCGTTTGTGGCCTGGGCGTGGGGGCACCTATGCAAATTATGCCCTGGAGAACAATACGATAAAGGAGCTTGCTGTATCATTTGAGCAGCGGGCAATTTCGGTACGAAGGACGCGCTGTGATATTGTTGCAGGCAGAAAGACTGTGCAAGAAAGGATTACCGGTAATTAACAAAGACTCAATTCCAAAACATTTACATATTCTTATTTGTTCATTAATGCAAAATAACCGTTTAGTTTTTATGATCTACTCAGCGTAGACTCGAAAAAAGGACCCGACAAGATTTGAACCCGCATTGCTTTGTCAGAATCTTATTCTATACTCTCCGGTGGAGGTGCTCGTTGTATAATGGTATCAAATCAGGAAATTCGTACTTTTGACACACCTTGACGTGTATTCAGAAAAAAATGACATTCACTTAAATCTTGATTTTTATTCTTGGAATTGCAGCTTTAAACTAGTACTCATTTGACACACCTTATATTCTAAAAAAGAATTAATGAATGAAAGTTATTTTTTTCAGAATACAAGGTGTGTCAAAGGTACAAAAATCTAGATACTTTTTTGACAAACCTTGTATATATTATTTGTGTGTGTGTGTGTGTGTGTGTGTGTGTGTGTGTGTGTGTGTACGTGTGTGTGTGTGCTGGTTATTTAAAGACCGTAGAATAAAAAAGCCTGAACGTTTTTATACCCCATTTTAAAAAAAAAGAGTCCCGAACAAAACCAAAATGAGAAAAAAAAACAACAAAAAACAAAAGAACAAAAAACAAACAACAAAAAAAAAATCAACAAACTAGCTAAACATTAACAATAATGACATAGTCTCTTAGATATCGATATCGCATCTACTATCTACTGCCGTCTAGACAAACGTCTAGACGAATCAGTGTCGATTTTGGGAAAAAAAGAAGAAAGATTATGAAACCATACTCGATACTTTTTTGTCAAAAGTGCAAACACACTCCAGACTCATCAGATCCATCTCACTGCGACGTATTCATGTTTCCTGAACTGGAGATTCATATCAAGACTGATTGATTGATTTTAACGGGCACGTCAACACGTCTAGGGTTATTCTATACCAAGGAATTGCGTTCATTGTATATTTAAATTTTTTTTATATATGCTTTCTTCAGATTGATTAATTTATTTTAAAGGCACGTCAACACATCTATAGGGTTATTCTATTACCAAGGAATTGCGTTCATTGTATATAAATTATTATATAGTTGTTCTTAAATTGAGTAATTGATTTTTAACGGCACATCAACACTTCTAGGGTTATTCTATACCTGAGGAATTGCGTTTAATATTATATAAATTAGGAATAAATATAGGAATGCGTTCGCTTGTATATTTTTTATAATTGTTTCTTAAGATTGATTAATTGATTTTAACGGCACATCAACACATCTAGAGTTATTCTATACCTAAGAATTTGCGTTAATTGTTAATCACATTTTTAATATTGTTGTTCTTTAAGATTGATTAATTAAGTATTAATGGAACATGTCAACTCATTTAGGGTTATTCTCTGCCTAAGTAATTGCGTTCATTGTATATTTTAAATTCTGTATATAGTTGTTTCTAAAAACTGAGTAATTGATTTTAACGGCGCTTTCAAACACTTTCCAAAGGTATATTTTATACCTAAGGAATTGCGTTTATTATATATTTAATTTTTATGGTCATTTTCTTAAGATTGATTTATTGAATTTAGAATTATTGTCAACCCATTCGAGGGTTAGTTATGTTAAAGAGGTTAGGGAATCGCGTTCAAAATTTATATTTTTGGTGTATTTATTTTCTAAGAGAGTCTTTTTTTTGGAGTTGACACACACAGTTCTATCGACTAAGTCCTATTTGTATTTGTTTCTTAAGAGTGTCTTTTTATCACACAGTTATTATGATCAAAAGTATTTCTATCTAAATACAATTAATTTCTTACGCAGTTGTATGCTTTCAAGTATTCCTTCTAATATAAATGGACTATATTTTTTCAAGTAATTTATTCATAGTTAATAATAATAGTCATTTGTTTGCACACTGTTATATGGTTTCATGTAACTAATAATTACCCTTAAAAACAATTATAGCTTCAAGTAACTAATCTTAATACAAATAATTTACATTTATATAGCTCAAGCATCGTTAACAAATAATTCTCAAACAAATCTATATAAATGGGACCCGTACAGGTACTACCACTCAGGGTCTAAGTGGACCTGGGAGTAATGGCAATAAATGAGTACTCCACACACCCCAGATCTTCAAAACTGGAGCCTTATCATCAGATGCAGTTTAGTGTAATACCCAGGACACCCTCTTTTTTTGGTGGGGGGTTCTTAGTCCTCAGCAAGGGATACAGTCAACGTATTTTAAGACCCGTTGACAGCGTAGAAAAAAAGGAGAATATTATTTAATAACAATAATATATATATATATATATATATATATATATATATATATATATATATATATTGAATAGGTTTTTGGTACAAGAGAATTTGTATAACACTAAAAGTGGAGGAATCATATGTAATTTGGGAGAATATTTTATTAATGAATAAAATATGAAATAAAGGGGGGGGGGTTACACGGTACTTTTCAAGTGTTACACCAGTGACGAATTAAAGTCAGATTGTACAAGAATATTGTAAGAAACGAATGGAGGTGAGCCAGAGGGGGACAAAAAAGAGGGGGAAAGAGAGGGGTATGTATGAACCCTAGGTAGAAACAGGGTTGGAAGTGTCTCCCAATAAATAGAGGGAGTGCTTTGGATTTTGTTTGCACAGAGTAGGCCGGAAAAAAGAGATGTAAACAGCTTCAAGGATGGTTAAATGCTGTTTTGACCTTGCTCTGTGCAAAATAGAGAAGCACTCATCTGAATAGTCCCTTCTACAAGCATTTATAGAGAGGAGCTTGGCTATGGACTAGTCGAATGCTTGGAAAAACCTGGATATGTTATTATTCGTAATGGCATTACGAAGTGTGCGGGGGGCCGTGTTGTTTGATTCTGATTTCGAGCCTCTGGAATGTACGTCCAACATATACCGAATTACACTGGCATTTAAATTTATAAAGTACATTACTTTGATGGAAGGTTGGAAGTACATCCTTATGAAAGGACCGAAATGCAGGTCGAGTAGTAATTATAGCTTCACGTAACTATTCTTAGTACAAATAATGTACTGTTATATGGAATCAAGTATTCCTATCGGATACGAATAATTTTGCTGTTGGTTTAGTATACAAGGTTTGTTCGTTGGCATTTTCCGTTTATGGGATAATTCTGTTTTATTTTAGAGTTACGAGTGGGTCTTTGTTTCTATTGTTTTTGTTGTTGTTGTTCATTATATATGTCTATGGCGCTTTCTTATAATTTCTAACGTGTTTTCAGTGCAGCTGTAACTGAGATTTAATGTATTCCAATCGAATATTTTCATAGATTGTTTGACATAGGGAAGTATTAGTTTTATAAATAGTTTTATTACGTTAGTTTTTGCATTTTTATGGTATGATGGGTTGAACCAAATAATGTTTATATTTCTAATTCGTTCTGCACGTGCGGAGGTGTTTGTAAATTTGGGTTTGCCTTAAGAGCAAAACGGTCGGGAGAATCATATACGTGCTAGGGCTTAATGTGACTACCGATTTATCGACGGGAGCCTCTCCAACCACCCGTCTAGCTAAAGTAAGGGCCAAAGCATTGTGTTGCATGCCATAAACTGCTTAACCACAATGATTCCGT
>CM042145.1:86310726-86350726 GCA_023376005.1 Doryteuthis pealeii
GGGAAATGGATTCGTCGCCACGAGTTCAAATCCTGGACGAGGTAATTGCATTTCGCTTAGCGCTAATACCCTTGGGGAAGGTATGAATCCTACTCTCTCTCTCTCCAGCTATGGATAAATAGTAGGGTAGACTGGGCTCTTTAACCTTGGTTAGGCACCCGGTCTAGGAGAAGGAAAACTCTGAATTCAAACCTGTTAAACTCCGCTTAAGAAATTGACTTTGTGTCGCATCCTGCTCGTGCGGAGGGGTTGGTAAATATATATAACCTAAAATCTTTACAAAAATAAAAATAAAAAAAAAATAAAGAGAGACCAAAAATGCCGTAACTAAAAGTTTCACGTCCTGATAACACTTCAATCTTTAGACTGTCTGAAGAATGTAGTATTCTACACTTTGTATCACTTTCATCTTCCTGTTCCATAACTTTTTCAGTTCTCTAGCAAGGTCGACGTATTTATTTAGTTTTTAGATTTCCTTTAATTCATTATCATTTTACTCATTTCGTGTTTTTCTCAACTCTAACGGTTTTTTTTTCACTGGAGCCTAAGTAATAGCAAGTCTGCTCAGATCTGGACCCTTCCAAGCACCTTATAGCAAAAAGATCAAGTACCAACCTCAGGGTTGGTTCACAAATAAAACAAAAATGGCAGGGATGTATGTTCCCGTAGTGATTTTTTCAGTGTAAACAAGTGACACGCGCCAGAGCCACAGCAATCAGCTTTCGCTAGGATCACAGTGGTTGAAGAGCTGCTGTGAGCGACTTAAAGTAGGCAAAGAATTAATCCGAGATATCGCCGATTATTAGCCGTTGATTATAATGCTTTAAAAATTGTATAAAAGTATTTTCACACGTGATTAGAATCTACACTTTTTTTAAGTCTCTCAAAACGCAAAGCGCGAACATTAGAGCTTGTGTTAATCAATCCGGTTTTTAGAGAATTTATTTTTTGAAAACGATTTTAATCTCGGTTTGGAAATAATGTTACACTGTTATAGATCTTTGATATATATCTCTGTATGAAAAAAGAATATAATTTGCCTTTAATATTATTTTTAGTTGATTTATATTGTAGATGTTAATTAACCCCCCCACACACACATACACACACACACACACACACACACACACACACACATATATATATATATATATATATAAAACTGTCCATTTTTTTTCAAAAGTCAAACGCCTCTGAAGACGAATAACACCGAAAAAGTGTTATTCAGAAACCAATGGTAGGACCGACTTTATAATTATAATATATATATATATATATATATATATATATATATATATATATATATATATATATATATAATCAACGAACGGTAACGAACCTTTCTACACATTTTCCAAACTCAACGCATTCGAAACATCCAGCATCTTTTAACTACATAAATCCTTTATATATATATATATATATATATTACCTGGTAGAGCTCTTTGGAAGGGCATTTACCTGACAGTCACCGCGTACACTAAGCGAAGGCTCACCTATAAACGGATACGAGCTCTCTGGTGACCTTGACATATATACATATGTGTGTATTTATCAGTTAAAATTCCACTTCTCACTTGAGGGGTTAGGGACTCTGAGTGATGAAAAATCGGTCGGCTTTAGACCTCGGCTGGAGGTATTCTACTAAGTCTAGTCACACTGAGGAGACGTGATACGTCGAAACACAGTGTCTGTGGATGACTATATATATATATATATATATATATATATATATATATATATATATATATATATAGAGAGAGAGAGAGAGAGAGAGAGAAGAGAGAAATATATATATATATATATATATATATATAAAATTATATATATATTATATATTAATATATATATATATATATTATATATATATATATATATATATATATATATATATGTATATTACAGCCTGTGTGCCTGTATGAAATCCTAAAATCAGCCTTTTTTTGTTTTGCCGCCGAATACTACCTACAAAGGAGAAATGAATGAGTTTATTTTGTCCTGAACGTGTTCCCATAATGAACTTCATCAAACTACTTTCTCTGAAGTTGTTGGCGTGCTTGCCTCTCAAGTCATTCTTCGTGATGTTTTATATGGCTTTGGGATGGCATCTCACATCAGTCAGCTGCTGCAAGCCTTAAGCCATACCAGCAAACGGACACATCGCTCTTATTTCTACCGCCCATTCCCCAACCTCACATGCACTTGCTCACACCCTTTGTCTCTGTCTCTGTCTCTGCCTCTCATTGTCTCCGTCTCTGTCTATCTATCTCTCTTCATCTCTTTCACGGTGGCAGCGAGGTGTTAGGAACACTTCGCGTGGCAACGTTCCCGCCTGTTAGCTGAATATTTGCTGGTCACCATCTTAAAAGATTAAAGCAATGCAAGTTCTGAATCAGTCATACATCCGGGCATTTCTCATTATCAAAGCTCAGCCTCTAGTTATTCTTTTGCATAATCTTTTTTTCCCCTTTCTTTTGTTCTAATCAGAACAAAATAAATCACCGTGAAACTGACATCACGGCAACTAAGGGCTGTATTTTCTCCCGTCTTTTTTTATTTTTATTCTTCTTCCTGTTTCTGTCTCTTCGTTTAGTTTTTCCTTGTCCGTATAGTTGTTTTTCTTGTTCTTTTTTGAAGTGTAATATGAAATATCGCCCACAGCTGAAATATAGATGTTTGCTTCATTCAAAAACTTTTCTGTTTTGTGACTTGTGGCCCAAACAAAGCGAAAACAAGAACTTAAAAGACAGAGAGGCATAATGACAGATAGATAGATAGATAGATAGATAGATAGATATGAGCATACTGAGTAAGATATATTATTGATTGATATGAACAGATATAGATAAATAGATATATATGGTTGGTTTGGTTTCTTTATTTAATGGTATATCAACCCCCGTGTCAAAGCCTTCCTTGTAGAAGAGCAGCGGTGGAACTATTTAACCCATAGCTGGGATTAGAAGAGGGTTCCTACCACTCCCAATGGTACTAAGCCAAAAATGTACATAATAGAATGATTGGAGTTCGAACACGTTTCCTCCGATGTTGCACTCCATAAAGTTAGCTACAGCGATCCTCCTAGATGCACATGAACAAACTGCGATAGATAGAAAAATAGATAAGACTAAGAAAGATAGATCAATAGATAGATATGAACAGATTGAGATAGCTTTATAGATCGATATATAGATATATATAATCAGATGGAGATAGATAGATAGATAGATAGATAGATATGAATTTAAGGGGATGGATAGATATAAACAGACTAAGATAGACAGATACACATGAACTGACTAAGATAGATAGATAGATAGATAGATAGATAGATATGAAAAGACTTACAGATATAAACGATCCTGGCAATTCTCAGTTCTGAAATAATGTTGTTAAAGATGAAAAATCGAGGTGGCCTGATATCATTCAATATCTTCATAACTATCTGATCTCATTTGTGAAGAATTAAATAAGGCAATCCAAAGTAAGGACCACAGTGGAGTGCTGCATGTCATAGATTGCTCAGCCATCAGGATTCCGTCCTTAAGGATTAAAGGTCACCACCCACAGCCAACTCTGAAGTTAAACCTGATAGCTGAAAAAGCTGTGGAACATGAACGTGTCGGTGATACCAATTAGTCAAATAGCTGAATAGCCATGACATAATCAGAATCTTAGTCAGATAGCTGAATAGGCAAGATATCAGCAGAAGGAATAGCCATGACATAATACTCGTGAGTATGGAACGCATTAACCATGGCCCGCTAGCCTGGATCTTTAACCATTACACCGAGGTCCCCAGAGAGCTCGTATCCGTGTATAGGAGAGCCTCCGCTTAAGTGTACGCGGTGACTGTCTGGTAAATTCCCTTCCAAAGAGCTCTACCAGGTAATATATATATATATATATATATATATATATATATATATATATATATATATATATATATATATATATATATATATATATATATATATATATATATATGACCACTTAGTAAGCTTAGTTAAATTTGTCATATAGATATCTCGTGAGTATCGAACGCATTAACCATGGCCCGCTAGCCTGGATCTTTAACCATCACACCAAGAAAAGTGCCCAATTATAATATGATAAGGATGCCCATGTTGTATTGGTTGTCGTCGTAGGAATTGGATTCGGCAATCCGAGTTCAAATCCTGGACCAGGCAGTTTGAATTTTACATAGCGCCAATACCCTACGGAAATGCATGCATCCAACTATTCTTCCTCCAGATAACTGAATAGACAAGATATCAGCAGAATCCTATTTAGATATCTTATTAGGCATGATTTCCAGTCCGGTTTAATCAGGTTAGCTCTAAGAAATAAAGATTTACATAGTATATGGTGGGAATAATTTGCACAATGATTTTAGCAAAACTGGGTTTAATAAATAATTATTTGCCGTTACTGATTTCTAATACTATCTTGTTATTCTCAAACGTATTATCAATCTTATATATAATTTTATATAGAAATTAATCAAAATAACATTAAGATAAGTGTAATAATTTTATATTAATTCTTATTCAATTTCGTTACTATTTCTGATTTAATGTCATTTGGAATGGCCCTCCCATCAGAGGGTGACCGGGATCCCATTAAGCGCAATGATGGGATGCAACCCTACCACCTATCCGAAACTGTCCGTTGAGTTATTTCGCACTTTAAGTCTTGAATAACGTGATGTTGAATAATAGTAAACTTAACAAAATGAACACAGCGAGAATAAATGAAAAAAAAAAACCTGTCATATTATACCAACAAAATAATAAACGCTTGGAAATTGATATATTTTGTTCCTTGTTCTTTTCTTTTTAATTGAAACGCTTCGTAGATTCAAGAAAAAAAAAATTTTTTCACAAGTGAATGAACGCTATCATTTCTGTGATATGGTGGACAATTTTATTTCTCTTCAATTCGTCACGAAACGTTTATTCAAAGAGTCTGCCTGTTTTTCTTAGACTTTGTTTGTTTGTTTATTTGTTTGTTTGAGTTTTCTTTTGGAGGGGGGTGCTTTCAGATTGTCAGTAAAATTTGCAGTCCAGTCAAAAAAGTGAGATCACACTAAAATAATATCTTTTCTCTTTCTTTTTTTTAAAAACCTTAATTTCCTTAGTTTTACTTCTTTTTTCCTTTAGTTACTTTTTTTTTGTTGTTATCAATTCTTATTAATTTCTTTAATCGAAAATGAGTAATTACTGGTGATATTTAAATTTACGCAACAAACCGGAGTGACACGATACAAGCGGTGAAATCGGAAACGTAACGGTCAGAGATGAGGGAAACAAAAAAAAGTTCAGGGAGAAACGTGAAGGAAAATTGATTAATTACACAAGCAGAAACCGGGGACAAAAAAAAAAAGATAGTTGGGATCAGTTTATAAAAGACTGAAAAACAGAGAGAAAAGGTAAGGAATAAAAAAAAACAATGTAATTGCTTTAATCAAGTTTTATTCAATATAACTTAATTGTGGTCCAGTTAAAGTGGCCATTCGTTATTATTTATCGTGAACTGATCCAGGCGGAGACAACTATGTTCGACTTCAACACAGATAGATAAATAATGTAATAAAAATGGAACAAGGCAATTGCTTTACTGAAGCTTTATTCAATATAACGGAACTGTGGTCCAGTTGAGGTGAAGATTCTTTAGTATTTATAGTGATCTGACCCAGGAGGAAACAACTATATTTGACTTTACCCATATATATATATATATATATATATATATATATATATATATATTTTTTTTTGGAGGATATGTGCTTAATTGAAGTCGTAGCTAATTTTCAAAATTAATTAGTTACTAATTAATGAATTTAGGCGGGCATATATGTTCAAATGTAAGGCTAAACGAATCGAGAAAATGTCAATCCCTGAATGTACATTTCGACTTATTAGGTCTCATATATATATATATATATATATATATATATATATATATGTGTGTTGTGTGTGTGTGTGTGTGTGTGTGTGTGTGTGTGTGTGTGAGAGAGAGAGAGAGAGAGAGAGAGAGAGAGAGAGAGAGAGAGAGAGAGAGAGAGAGAGAGAGAGAGAATGTAATACAAGAGGAACCAGGTAATTGCTTTAATTAAGATTTATTCAATATAACTGAACTGTGGTCCAGTTAAAGTAAATATTCTTTAGTATTTATTGTGAATTGATCCAGAGAGAGACAACTACATTTGACTTCAACAAATAAACACACACACACACACACACACACACCACACACACACACACATATATATATATATATATATATATTATATATATATATATATAGTGTAATAAAAGGGGGACATGGTAATTGCTTAACTCAAACTTTATTCAATATAAATTAACTGTGGTCCAGTTAAGGTGAAGTTTCTTTAGTATTTATAATGAGCTGAACCAAGGGGGACAACTATATTTGACTTTTTCCTAGCTACATAGCCTAGTCTGCCCTTCTAAGTACCTATAATTGGCGGAGGGTTGGGTAAATACTCACTTTAGTTGTAAGGTAGTGTAACTTCCTAGAAAGCTCTAGTGGTCAGGTTCAAATTCTGGAGCTCTGATTAGTGTAGAGGACTCCTTCATTGCTTCTACCCCTAGGTCCACTCTAACCCGGGGTGATAGTAACTGATAGGGTCCCATCTATGGGTTAAATATATTAAAAATGAGTTTTAGATATGTGCTTAAAATAAATGAACTTTATGTTATCAGAGGGATCAGTGATTAACTTTAGGTGTATTCAATATAACTTAATTGTATTCCAGTTAAGATGAAGATTCTTTTGTATTTACTGTGAACAGGGGATACAACTATGTTTGACTTAACCACAGAAGCTAAAGAAAGAAAATATTGAAGAAAAAAAGAAAGAGAAAAGACAAAAGATAGAGAAGAAAATAGAACGAACATTTTGAAAATAAAAATATGCTGAAGGTTAGCGTATACACGGAGTCAAAGGCTCTTAGTTACTGACAGTTTCTCGCCTATGCCTATATTCTTTTTTGTCTTTTCTCTTTCTTTTTTTCTTCAATATTTTCTTTCTTTAGCTTCTGTAACCACACGTCATTGTCACCATATCCCACTACCTTAACTTAAATATAATTAATGATATTGAGTACTGTTTACTTATAAATATAGCACCCATATTATCTATCTATCAATCTATTTCTCTCTCTCCCTCTCCCTCCCCTCTCTCTCTCTCTCTCTCTCTCTATATATATATATATATATATATATATATATATATATATATATATATATATATTCATATACATCTAATATTAATCTGCAGATAATAGTTAAATTGTCATCTATTAAGTTCTCAAGCGGACTACTATAGAATCTTTCAAATATATCTATATGAAAGATAAAAATATGAAAATTTATATATATATATATATATATATATATATATATATATATAGATATAGAGAGAGAGAGAGAGAGAGAGAGAGGAGAGAGAGAGAGAAAGAAAGAGCAAAAGAGAGAGAGGGGGAAAGGAGACAGAGAGAGATAGAGAGAGGGGAAAAAGATCTTGAATAGAATCATTTCCACCACCAACTCATCTGGTGTTTTGTATATATATATATATATATATATATATATATATATATATATATATATATATATACTTTTTATTGAAATATAGTGTTGGTGTTTGGTTTTACTCATTAAAAATTTTGGATTTTAGGTATGAGAATATTATTTTAGTTTTTTATCTTTTTTTTATTTCATCCAAAACAGCGAAACGTTTCAAATAAAGGAACGGCCTTTGGCAAGACATGAACCAGAACACTACACGTTGGGAACATATCCAGGGAGGGAATAACTCTTAGATTGTTTGTTATCACAGTAGAGGCAAATATTTTCTGCTTAAGTCTTATACTTACTCCCTACCCATCAAGACATCGTTTTTCCTTTTCTAAATAAACTGACTCCAAAAAACAACAACAATAAAAGCAACAAAAAAATAAAATGTTTCTCCTTTGCTGAAATTCTTCCAAATCAGAAAATATGAGTTTTGTTCTCAAACAAATATGGCCGCTCTTTAAACGGAAGCAAATATTTGTATATGCTTTTTGCTTTGAGTATTGATTTTTTTCGTTCGTTCTCCCCTCCGCTCCTGTTTTTGTCTGAATATATTAGCTGGGAGGAAAATCATTGAATGCCATTTTAAGAATAGACTCTGTTATTTTTAAAACGCATTTGAAATTGTCCCAAGCAAGAAAAAACAAACAAACAAACAAGATATAAACAAGATGTATATATTGTATAATTCACTACTTTGACTACTAGCTAAGAAATAAAATTATAACACCTTAAAGCATGACACCAGTTTTTATCTAGGTTCATTATATCTATTAATAATGAAGATTTGGCCTCAATTGTCTGTAACAAAAACTACGTCCCTGCTTACATCAAATTACCCAATATCGTCATAACATAGAATGAATGCACTCAAAATTTGAGCATGCAAACTAAGTTTCCATTTCAAATTGTTTTATTTAAAAAAATTTTTTTACTCCTTTAATAAATTTGATGATTTTAATTACTTATTGTAAAAACTCACTGACATTGAATTTTTAACTACCACTCCCTCAGGCAATATATTTTTAAAATTATTTTTTACACCGCCCGGAGGGTTTTTGTTTTTGCTATTTTAAGTAAAGTCGACCATGGAGATTTTTTATGCGTCTGAGTTGGATCCCCGCACCTACATCAGCTCCCCATTTTACTGCACAGATACAAGCTGTGCTACTCGTGCGCCGAGATGGCGAGGAGTCGGTATCGAACCTGGAACATGGTGGTTCCTTAGCGGATGCTCTACAAACTGAAATAAAAGTAAATTATCTAAAACCATTTCATTTTTTTAAGTGATATAAATAAGTAAAAATTAGATCTGAATAATAAGTTTACTGACAAATGAAAAAGAATTTTCAAATTTTTAAAAAGTTAATTTAAATCTAGGTATATATATATATATATATATATTATATATATATATATATATATATATATATATACATCCAGCTCTGTGTGGATTCTGTATGCCGTGCGGTGGACTCACCAGAAGCAATGACCGGCAAGAACATTTTGCGAGGGAAAGTGATGGGAATCCGTGCTAGCAGCGCGACCTGATGATGATGATGATGATGATGATGATGATGATGATGATGATGATGCATAACACAGGAGAGACTAGTGAGTTTATTCATTCACTCACTACATCCAAGAAAAGACAAACCCCGTCTACTGCATGCTTCATATTACTCAGATTCAATTGAGCTAAAAAAAGGCATTAATAGTGACAGTATCCATTTTCCAATGTCCCTTCAGCCTTGGTCAGACGATGGAATCTTGCTGAAAAGACTTTGTGTGAAATTGCCCCGAATTTGAACCGGTTTAAGATCTTCTGGTTTAAGCGTCTCGGAGACCTTTTCTTGTTCTCTCCCCCACCCCTCGATAATCGATATTTCTCCTGCCCAACTCTGTCGAGTTTGGTGTCCAAGATCAGTTTCTGTTTGCTGTCGCTGCTTTGCTATTTTCCACGCTATTTTTCTATTGGACTTCTGTAATTGACCTTCCTATTGAATCTCGGAGACACATCCTTACACAAATCCTACGTCATGTCTCAGGTCTTTTATTGGATCCTTTTAGAAAACATATTCCGCCTTTTATCTTCATATATATATATATATATATATATATATATATATAGGAATAGAGAGAGAGAGAGAGAAGAGAGAGAGAGAGAGAGAGGGGGAGAGAGGGAGACAGACAGACAAATAATAGAAATATATGATTATCACTATCTCATTTGGTGATTTAGTAGTGGACTATTTTTTGTGGTATAGTAGAAGAGTTGTAAGATACACACACACACACACACACACACACACACACACACACACACATATATATATATATATATATATATATGCATATATATAGAGAGACAGAGAGAGACAGAGAGACAGAGACTGAGTCAGAGACAGAGAGATAGACAGTCAGACAGACAGACAGAAATACACACACACACACACACACACATATATATATATATATATATATGTTACTATATCACTTGGTGAGTTAGTGGTGGACCAAAGTTTTTTTTGTAGTGTTAATAGAAGGGTTTTCATTCTGTTGAATGCATCATAGCAGGAAATCCGGGACACAGAAATGCCCATGTGTACACACACACACACACAAACACACACGCATATATATATATATATATATATATATATATATATATATATATATATATATATATATAAAATACCATAATATATTCATCATCATGGTGTCTTAACGGGGCGGATTCTTTTGACTCTCGCCATCCGAGAATAAAACGATAAGTTGTTGCCATGTCAGCACTACTGTATAGTTGTACGACTTAGACTTACAGACACATAGACAGAGAGAGAGAGAGAGAGAGAGAGAGAGAGAAGAGAGAGAGAGAGAGAGAGAGAGAGAGAGTGTGTGTGTGTGTGTAAGGGAATTCGTGTTTTCGGCAAGCCTTAATGATGATTGATGATGATATAGGAAAATGACCAACCCCTAATAAAACTTTCTTAACACGTAAATCTGCTCAAATACATGATAAAACCCTAAAATTAAGTGGTCTATTACTTCCTCGTGTCAGACTATAAGTTTCACGCATTTGTAAAAAAAAATACAATCTACTAATGAAACGAATTGAATGGGGGAAGAAAGACTAATAAATACTCAATATTCCTTCCACAATGAAAAAATGACTACATGCCAGAGGAACGGAAGTAGGGAAAGGGGAAAAGGGGGAGAGAGAAAATACTATTGCGAAAGATATAAAACATTAGAAACAGCTCCTTTCTATGATGTGCAGTAGTATTTGTTAACTTGCTGCGCTGGAACAAAAGAATTGCTGAATAGATGGTTTTCACTCAACAAATGGATATGCCACGTCACCAGTATATTTTTCGTCGTTTCTTTTGGGGCATATAAACTACTTTGAAAACGTTCAAAAAACTTTGTATAAAACCTATTTTCTTTACAATGACCACCTTAGGCTGAATCTAGTTGAAAACAATAAAAAGAAATAAATAACAAAAATATTCTAATTTTTCTTAATTTCTCTCTCTCTCTCTCTCTCTCTCTCTCTCTATATATATAATATATATATATTATATATGTATGTGTGTGTGTGTGTGTGTGTGTGTGTGTGTGCGCGCTTTTGGTTTATTTGATTAACGGCATATCAACTCCTAATGGGGTGTTTAATGACACAATTATTTATCTGAATTATTTTAGATGAAGCTTGACAATTAGTATTATTTGCATTATTCGGACTATTGTCCACATCTTTATCGTTATCTGTATAATGTTTCGGCACCTTCAAGTATTTCTTGTCGGACTCGGGTACCTTCTTTAGTTCGGGAAGGCTCCCGACTCCGACAAGACATACATGAAGAATGTTGGAGGGCAAATCGGCCGAAACGTTGTACAGATAACAATAAAGATGAGGAAAATAGTCTGAATAATCCAAATAATCCAATTTTATTCATTTGTAAATTTGTATACTTTTAATATTCCATTGATTAAAAAAAAATAATTGCTCATAATTTGTCTATAATCATTTGTTTTTCTTCAACTATGTTGGTTGTTGGTAACCAAGACAAAAATGTACAGTCTCCCCTACTATTTACCCATAGTTGGAGGTAAACTGAAGGATTTATTCCTTTCTGAAGTGCAAAATTAAACGCAAACAGCCTCACCCAGGATTTGAAATCGGATCGCCGATTCCATTTTCTCCGACGATAACCGTCACTGTAAAAGCACCTCCCATGGTGTTGACCGTGTGGAAAAAAGGGTTCTGTATTTTAATCTATGTATATGCTGTGTGTGTCTGTTTCAGCCAGGGCACCCTCTTTTTATTTTTGGTGTGTGTCCCTTACCCCGGACACCACTTTCTCTTTTTTGTGTGTCTCTTACCCGGACACCATTTTTGTTTCTCTTACCCCCGACACTTTCTTTTTTTTTGTGTGTGTCTCTTCTTTTTTTTTTTGTGTGTGTCTCTTACCCCGGACACCACTTTCTTTTTTTTGTGTGTGTCTCTTACCCCGGACACCACTTTCTTTTTTTTGTGTGTGTCTCTTACCCCAGACACCACTTTCTTTTTTTTTGTGTGTGTATCTTACCATACTGTTGGGGGAATAAATCAGTGTATTCTAAGCCCTGCCGACTGGGCAGATGTTTTTTTCTCTTTTCGTTTCCTGCTAGTGACAAAAATTTGGGCATGTACCAAAGCTTTATATGAAAACTGTCCTGAGTCGTTTCTAGTCGTAGTTACAAGTACTTTCAACATTGTTGGTCATTATCAAGAATAGGAGGTGTTTTAATGGCTGCTAGCTTAGTTGGAGACAGGGTTTGAAGTGACAAAACAATTGTTTTACAAATCATCAGCAGCATCCTCAACATCACTATTCATCCTTAGAACCTTGAGCCCCCAAAACCTATAGTTCCCCAACCCCCGGGCTCCTGGCGGAATATAGCTGAAAATGTAAAACGTTGTCATTTGACAACTGTGTGCCAAAAACACTTTAAAAACTTCACGAAGAAATATGAATATAAATGTACAATGAAAAGAAAGGCATAAAATAACCCAGACGGGTTGGCATGTCGTTAAAACCAACCATCAATCAATGAATCAATCAATCAACGTTGTATCAGTATGAATGTTACTATATAACAAGATGGTGGAAAATTTTGAATTTTTTAATCAGAATATCTACTGCTCCATAGCCTGTAAATACTGTGTACAGATCAAAAATCATCCTTCGGGGTGTTGTGAATTTTATTTTCCTCCAGTTTATTTCTAAGAGAGATTTGGCTTATCAAAATTTGAAAATAAGGATAACTAATATTGGTTTAGTTTAGCTCACTGGCCTGATATTTCTTAATCCGTCTATTTTATTTCCTCAGCGTTGTTTAGTCTGACTCACAGGTCTCGGCTTGTTTATCCACATAGGTCGCATAGGTCACTCATCTAAACACAGATATTATCATGGCTGCTTAACGTCGGATATCTGGACGCACGAGTTCTTGTATTGGCGTGTCATTTATTCTTTCGCTGGAGACAGGGTCCTCTACTTGGTTTGAAGTCAGAGTTTCCAATTCCTAGGTGAGCGTGTGGTAACGAGTTTCACCAACCCAGCACCTGGGATTGAACCTCAGACCTCTCAATATTCGACCCTCTGTATTCAAGTCCATCGATTCACGTCAGCCTGTTTTTCGCTTCTCTGTTGTGGATTCCAGTGGCATTTATTCTGTGACGGTACTTGTGTAATTCTCCCTAGATAAATGCTTTCAACATTAAAACACTGCACTATGAATTGTTCAACGTGTCTATATAATTTATACTAGTACAAAATAAAAAACGCCCTCAGGGCAAAGTAAAAATAGATTTTTTGAAACATGTTGCCTGAGGGGTGGGAGTAAAAAATTCAATGTCAGCGAGTTTGTACCCTAAGTAAGTAAAATCATCAAATTCATTAAAGGATAAAAAATAAAACAATTTGAAATGTAAACTTTAAATATGTATTAAAATAAAACAAAACTATATATAGATATATAATACCAGTCATGTATTATTAAAACTTGTTTTAAAAAACAATGAGGACTATCTAATGTTGCATGCTAAAATTTTGAGTGTATTTATTTAATAAATACACTCAAATTTGAACATGCCAAAAATCGTAGAATAAATTTTGAGTAATGTGATGTAAGCAGTGACGTAATTTTTGTTACAGACAAAAACCGGAAGCGAATCTCCATTAATAGAAATAATAGATACGTGTGGCCTTATACATCGTTGCTGCACTGAGCTAGATCTTGCTTTGTGTTCCTCTCTTGTTATCAAGTACGAAACTAAACTGTAATAGAACGATGATAATCAAAGCAATTTTGTTATCTATTAAATAAACTAGTAAAACAGAAAAACAACCCGGGCGGTGTAAAAATTATTATTTGAAAGATACTGCCTGAAAAGGTGGGAGTTAAAAATTCAACGACAAAGGAATGCATCATAGGTAGTAAAATCATCAAATTCATTAAAGGAGTAAAAAGTATTTTTAAAAATTCCTTACAAATTTCGCAAATAATTTTTCCATTTAAAGTAATAATAAAACAGTTCAATTGATCTCATTGTTTATTTGTTTAAATCGTCATTATTACAATGGAAAGGATTCAAATGTTGAATAAGATTGAACAGCTTTTATTTATTCTATTAATATCAATATTGAATATTTAAAAAGTGTAAATAAAAAGATATATAATACAGGATTGTTCTTTATTATGTGTATTAACAATTTTGAGTAATGTGACGTAAGAAGTGCCGTAGTTTTGGTTACAGACAGATAGACAGCAGATCTCCATCATCAATAGATAAAGAATACTTTGTTCTACCTGAGTGCTAAATTATTGTTGCCTTGTGTCAGATTAGTCAAGAAGTAGAGAAATTGTTATCAATTTGGTATAAATGAAAAATACCCTCATTTTTTGTACGTCTAAAAAGAGCTGGTTTTCAAAATTCACACACAAAAAATCGGCATATTATCGAATTTTAATAACATGTTTGGTTCTTTAGAACTAGAATTTTAAATTTAAAGAGATTTCAAATAAGAATTGTAGAATGATTTTTTTCTTTTCGTGTTTCAAACCTCACCTTAATCAATCTAAGTATTTGTTATAATCTATCTATACATATATAAAGGGCAGTTGTGTGTATGTATGTCCGGGGGAAACTACGAAAATAAAAACAATTAACGACAAAGTAAATATATATATACACATTAAATATCGCCAGGACTTGTGTTCTGAGCAAAAATAATGAAGCTTTGATTTATATTAGTGAAGATAATTAGAAAATAGAATTTAAATGATAACAGCATGGATTTTTTTTTTTGCATTTAGTATTGTGAATAACAGACATTATTTTTTTCTTTTTCAGAGTGGATGAATCAACGCAAGGTCTTTTTATGTGGGGATTTTAATGGGGCATCCTGTGAGGATTCAACTCAAAATGCAGTAATAATGGACCTGCAAACTAACTTTAAAAAAACATACCCAGGCGACGCCGGGTAGCCGCTTCTAGTTACTTATATAGTTAACTCCTGTTGCTGATTGATTCTATTCCCTAAACCGGCTCTACAAGTACGTATTGAGCAATTTCCAATATTTATTATCCCCGCACATTCAGCCTTTTTTTTTCTTTTTCCAACATTGAAAATTGTGATTCGTTCCCAAGGGCATTAGTCCAAAAGTGAACGTAATAGCAAGAGTGGAGTTCAAACTCGCTTACTACGATATCACAGTCCAGCATTTAACCACTACACCACAGTGTCACCCTGTCGGCTGTGACAGAAGAATACACCGACAGCACCTCTGTAGAGAGATAAATCACCCAAATGACACTACCTGTTAGCCTTGGGTGGCGACCCGTGATGAGTAAGGATGGAATCTTGGTGGCTGAGCAGTCCATAGCATGGAACACTCCTCTTTAGCGCTTACTAAGGCTATAAGGTCGGTCGGAGAGGCCCCCTCTGATCAATCGGCCAGTCATGTCAAGCTCTAGCACCAATATGATTGTCCCGATATGATATGTGGGAAGTGCGCGTCATGGGAAATGGACTCGTCGCCCCGAGTTCAAATCCTCGATGTGGTAATTGCATTTCACTTAACGCTAATACCCTTGGGAAAGGTATGAATCCTACTCTCCCTCCAGCTATGGATAAATAGTAGGACAGACTGGGCTCTTTAACCTTGGTTAGGTAACCGGTCTACGAAACGGAAAACTCTGAATTCAAACCTGTTGAACTCCACTTAAGAAATTGACCTTGTGTCACATCCTGCTCGTACGGAGGGGTTGGTAAATACATATATGATAGTCCCGAACCTTTTGCTCTTATGGCAAGCCCCTAGTTCTTTTTATCATATATGTGCTCGAAAGCAGTGACAGAGGGTCTTAGTCTCTTGGATATGACGTTAAACTGCAGGTAGTGGGGAAGTTCCAATTTTGGAGCTCTGGAGAGTACCCCTTCATTAACATTGCTCCCAGGTCCACGCTGGTCCGGAGGGGTAGTACCTGTTAGGTCCCATCTATGGGCTAAACAGAAAAAATGAGTTTTAAAAATGTGTTTAAAACTGGAGTTTTTAAAAATTGAATAGCCATCAAGAATGAATAAACAGAACGTCTTCGGCATAACATAACCCAACAAGGGTTGATATGCCGTAAAATCTAACCAACCAACAATTACCACTCTTGGTTTAAAAAAAAATCACCCTATTTTTTGGAATGACCCTGATATATGGCGTGAACTATAGTAGGTATATTATAAATAACAACGTGTTTTTGTTCTCTCTTTTATCACCTAACTGCAGTATTTATATATAATGAGATGTATCCTGGACATTTTACGACAGAAGGTTCCTATCTTCTCGTTATGTATGATTGGTTTTGAATATTTTCGGAGAATATATATATATATATATATATATATATATATATATATATATATGTGTGTGTGTGTGTGTGTGGGTGGGTGTGTTTGTGGAAGAGAAACATGTGGCCGGTGGAATGCGAGAAAATGATGATATATATGACTGAGGGGGGAATTCATATTGTAAGGGTCTTTTCACTGGCAACGAAATTATAGGTTTACACTCGACAGAAGTAATAATAATAAAAAAAACAACTACCTAGACAACTATAAATATATATGTTTGCACAATGAATCGAATAGGATTACATAGTGACTGGAAAAGAATACAGTGGATCTCGTATGTCAAGTAAAAAAAAAATGCAACTGCGCATACACATACCAAAAAATAGGAAGATATTAAACATGAACTATTGATAAAAATAGGAAAAGGCAAGAATCTAATTCCGAAGTTTATGGGGGACATACAAAAACCACGCACCCCGAAATATAAATTTAAAAGATTCAGTCTGGAATTTTTTTGACTTCTATGCAAGATTTCGATTTTGGCATTTTGCTTAAATTCTACCGTATTAGACCTAACTAATCAGGGATAGTCATACTCCTGGTGTGGAAGGGTTGGTAAATATATATACATATATATCACTTGAATAAAACGAAATAGTTTTAGATAATTTGAATTGGCCACTCCGTCGACTTTACTTAGGTGTGTCAAAAAAGTATCGAGATTTTTTGTACTTTTTGACACACCTTGTATTCTGAAAAAAAAAAAACATTCCATTCATTCTTCATTTCTATCTTGGTAAATACAGCTTTAAATGTGATAATTCTTTGACACGCCTTGTATTCTGGAAAAAAATTTAATGATTGGAACGTTACTTTTTTCAGAATATAAGGTGTATCAAAAAGTACAAAAAATCTCGATACTTTTTTGACACACCTTTATATATATATATATATATATATATATTATATATATATGATGAAAGATTTGAAAAAACCCAGGTTCAAATAAAATGAACCAATGCTGCAGTGTTTCAATCTGTTTAGTAGATCTTCAGGGCTTTTATTGATATAAGATAAAGTAAAACTTATCACAAAATAATAAGGAGATAGTTTTTGTTGATCACTTTGTTTAAAAAAGTTTTGAATGGAAAATTAGCACTCTTAGAATAGTTCGAAATTGATGAACGCTGGGATATAGTTTGCTTTATTCACAAATAAAGGATTCTATATTTATAAATAAAGGGCTCAATATCAGTGATAGAGTATATATAAAATCAACAGCACTTGGCAAAGATTTTTTGTACTTTTTGACACACTTTGTATTCTGAAAAAAAAAATAAACGTTCCATTCATTCTTCATTTCTATCTTGGTAAATACAGCTTTAAATTGGTAATTCTTTGACACGCCTTGTATTCTGGAAAAAAATATAATGAATGGAACGTTACTTTTTTCAGAATACAAGGTGTGTCAAAAAGTACAGAAAAATCTCGATACTTTTTTGACACACCTTTATATATATATATATATTATATATAATATATATATATATATATGCTGGATGTAATACAAGTGTGAAAACGAGTTATGTTGGACAATATGTACAATAATCGTTTGTGATGAATATTGACTGTTCTTCCATTCTTACAAATAGTTACTTAGAAGAAATATTGATATAAAACATTAACAAATGATGCTGAAGATTAGGATGAAGAGGTGGTAATAGTATATGAGGAAAACGCGTAGAATAATGTAATGAACCGAAAGAGGAAGACAAAGAAGGAAATTGTGGGAAATATGTAGCGAAATTAAAGTAAAAGCAGAAGAAGAAAAAAAGGAAAAAGTGTGTAACACTTTCATGGAAGTAGAACATATGTAAAATTGAAAGAAGATAAAATAGAAATGGGGAGAGACAAGAAGAAGAAGAAGAAGAAGAAGAAGAAGAAGAAGAAGAAGAAGAAGAAGAAGAAGAAGAAGAATCATTTTTTTTTAATTTAAAGAAGAAAGAAAGAAAGAAGATATGAAAATGTAAATGAAAGAAGAAGAAGAAGAAGAAGAAGTATCACCTTTTTTAATTTCAAGAAGAAAGAAACAAGATATAAAAATGTGAATGAAATAATAATAATAATAATAAGAATAATGGAGAGAGTCAAGAAGAAGAAGAAGAAGAACAAGAACAAGAAGAAGAAGAAGAAAGAAAGAAGATAAATGAAGAAGAAAAAGAAGTATCATTTTTTTTATTTAAAGAAGAAAGACAGAAAGAAGATATAAAAATGTAAATGAAGAAGAAGTATCATTTTTTTTAATTTAAAGAAGAAAGAAAGAAAGAAAGAAAGAAAGAAAGAAGATATAAAAATGTGAATGAAGAAGACAAAGAATAATAATAAGAATAAGAATAATAAGAAGTTGATTAGATTGGTTGGATTTTACGGCATGTCAATCTTTGTTGGGTTATTTTATGCCGAAGACGTTTTTTTTTATTCATTCTTGATGAGTATCTTTTTTTTTAATTTAAAGAAGAAAGAAAGAGAGAAAGAAGATATGAAAATGAAGAAGAAGAAGAAGAAGAAGAAGAAGAAGAAGAAGAACAACAACAACAACAACAACAACAACAACAACAACGATTAATTGATTGATAGATTGATTGATTTTAACAGTATGTCAACATGTCTGGGGTTATCTAATCCCTAGAGTTTTGAGAATTACATTCATTTTGCATTTATATTTACATTTTCTGACTGTATTTACCCAACCCCTCCATCACAAGCATGATGTGACACAATGTAATTTTTTAAAGCTGAATTCAGAGCTTTTCTTCTCCTATACTAATTGCCATAGCACGATTAAAGATCCCTGTTGGTCCTACAATTTACCCATAGCTGGAGGGAGAATAATTGGATTCATGCTATTCCAATTAGCGCTATTTGAAAATACAAATAGTCCGATTCAGGATTTAAACCCGTGTCACCGAGTTCATTTTCCTAGGCCGATAATCATTACATCTTTTACAGTTTCTGTGTAGTTTTTCAAGAGTGTTTATTGTACAGAAGTCTTCTTCGCTCGACCGGCGGCGGTCTTCTCACTGTCATCTTGTCTTCTCGGTCGCTCGTTGTCTTTTCTAGTTATCCCACGCTGTCTACTGCTGGGATAAATGGCAAAGACATATTCCATGTGCACACATATTACATTATCATTGACGATTTTTTACATACATTTTTTACCGACACCGTCGAATATATATATATATATATATACTACCAACTCCTTGTTAGTTGAGATCCCTGGTGTAAAAATTTGAATGTCGGTCGAAAATTAAGCTTAAATGACTAGGCTCTCCTATAAACCGGATGTGAGCTCTCTAACGGTTGTAAAATATATACACATATTATATTATCATTGACGACTTTTTACATACATTTTTTACCGACACCGTCGATATATATATATATATATATATATATATATATATATATATATATATATATGCTACCAACTCGTTGTTAGTTGAGATCCCTGGTGTAAAAATTTGAATGTTGGTCGAAAATTAAGCTTAAATGGCTAGGCTCTCCTCTAAACCGGATCTGTGAGCTCTCTAACGGCTGTAAAATATATACCTATGTATGTATTTAACAGTTAAAAATCTACCAATTCCTTGCATATGTCTGATGGCCAAGTGGTTAAGACGCTGGATTGACGGAAAATCAGTCTGGTTTCTATCCCGGACGGAGATAGCTTGCAAAGTCTAGCCACACTGAGGAGACGTGATACTTCGAAACACAGTGTCTGTGGATGACAGTATATATATATATATATATATATATATATATATGTATATGTGTGTGTGTGTGTGTGTGTGTGTGTGTGTATGTGTGTGTGTGTGTTTGTGTGTGTATGTGTGTGTGTGTATGTCTGTCTGCCTGTCTGTTTTTCGACAAATGTAAAAATGGATTATGGTAGACCGTATGTACAATAATTGTTTGTGATGAATATTGACTGTCCTTACTTTCTTTCAGTAACTAAGAAGAAATATTGACACAAAGTATCAATCAATGATGTGTCGTTGTTGTTGATGGTGGTGATAGTGGGGGAGGGGAGAAGGAGGTGACAAAAAGGGCTGCTGAGAGTGAACGCATTGAGGAATATAATACACAGAAAGATGAAGATAAAGAAAGAAACAATGCTACAATATGTTGCGAATTTAAATATAATATAAAAGAAGAAAGAACGAAAAAGAAAAGAAAAAGAAAAGAAACCATGTCTATGTATTGGATGAGCGTAGAACATTTTGAAATTGAATGAAGTTGATTTTTTTTATAAAGGCAAAATTTCCACTGCTTTTCTGCCGCCTGTTAAGATCCAAGCGTTAATTATTATTATTATTATTATTATTATTATTATTATTATTATTATTATTATTATTATGAAGTTGTCACACCTGTAGGAGCATGTGGTTTCCTGGAGGCTGAGTGACAGAAAGTCTCCTCAGGTCTCCAGGACTCTTCTGAGTATTCTAGCCAATCCTAACAATGCTGTAGTTTGGATGGTCTCGATTCTTCCTCTGATTTCCAGTTCATCCAAATTCTTTTCCAGAGCTTTGGGGATTGTTCCAAGGGCACAAATTACGATTAGTACGACCTATCATCATCATTATTATTATTATTATTATTATTATTATTATTATTATTATTATTATTATGAAGTTTTCACACCTGTAGGAGCATGTGGTTTACTGGAGGCTGAGTGACAGAAAGTCTCCTCAGGTCTCCAGGACTCTTCTGAGTATTCTAGCCGATCCTAACAATGCTGTAGTTTGGATGGTCTCGATTCTTCCTCTGATTTCCAGTTCACCCAAATTCTTTTCCAGAGCTTTGGGGATTATTCCACGGGCGCCAATTTCAAATGGTACGACCTTCACTTTGGTTGTTTCTTAATAAGAAAGCTTTATTTCCCCAGCCCATGATTTCGCCGCAGGTGAGTTGCGAACCCTAAGAGATATCATCTCTCGTAGGAAGTGGACTCGTCGACCTGAGTTCAATTACTGGACGAAGCTATTTGTATTTCACATGGCGCTAATACCCTTGGGAAAGGTATGAATCCAACTACTCTCCCTCCAGCTATGGGTAAATAGCAGGGTAGACTGGGCTCTTTAACCATGGCTAGGTAACCAGACTAGGAGAATGAAAACTCTGAATTCAAACCTGTTAAACTCTACTTAAGAAATTGACCTTGTGTCACATCCTGCTCGTGTGGAGGGGTTGGGAAATATATGTATGACTATTCAATGAAGTTTTGCTTTCACTAAATCTCAAGCGATTAACACCAGATATTTAGTGTGAAGAGAAAAATACCTCAAAAAAAATTGATAGTGTCCATTTTTATTTCCACCTGTCATTTCCGAAATTCGCAAACACTGAATAGGATCAATGCAAGTGTCCACTGGACGATGTTGAGCGTGATCACACGACGGCATTTTCCCAGGGCGGATTTACTGGACGTGACCATTGTGAAGGGGAAAACGATCGAATTGTATGGACAAGTCGATAGGAGCCGGTATTCATTGGTGTAAAAGAACAATGCATGAAAAGGAGCATCTCATAGGAGAAGATAATAATTAAGATATGATATTCTTTCTCCCAGGCGAAAATTATGCACTTAGGTCATAGTAAATGACCAAGGATTATTTTCAATTTCCGGAAATCTATAGCTACTTTTATACTAACACACACACACACACACACACACACACACACACACACACATATATATATATATATATATATATATATATATATATATATAAGTGTATTTTGGAAGCATTTTTTATTTTAAACATGTTGTGTTAAACTGTACTGACAATTCTTGTTGGACAAGTTTTTGTTCGATCCTTTCTAATTTTCTGGACATTATTTGGTGTCAGGGTGTAACTGGTGTAGCAGTCCACTAAAGGTTTCATTACGAGCGCTTTCGGCAGTTCGATTTGCCATCTTCAGGTAGGAAACTGATGGTATGTTCCGTGTCTTGTTTTTAAGGAAAACGAGCAGTAGCGTAGGAATTGGAAGTGGGAGGTAGTAACAATTGGTAGGGGGAGGTTGTAGGAATTGGTAGTAGTTAGAACGAATGATGAAGTAGAGATTTTTTGTGGGAGGGGACACGAGTGGTGAGAAGGGAGGGGATAGTGGAAGGAGGATAGGCGGGAAGTTATAAGCATTTGAGAACATGTTGACTTGATTCAAAGTTTATTTTGTTTAAGGTAGGTTTTTTTTTGTTTGATATATAAAGCTTCGATTATTTGAAGTTTTCGATTGTTTTTATCTTTATGTAGTGTGCGTGTATTTTCTGTTAGAATTTTGCGGTAGGAAGAGGGGGCATGAACGTGTTTTAATGTGTTGAAGATGGCAAATCGAATTGCCGAAAGCGCTCATTGGTTAGGCGACCGGTCTAGGAGAAGGAAAACTCTGAATTAAAACCTGTTGAACTCCGCTTAAGAAATTGACCTTGTGTCATATCCAGCTCGTGCGGAGGGTTTGGTAAATATACATATGATATGATCACTGCACGATGCAGCACAGGGTATACGCTGGTGCTGAACGTCATATTTTTTTGCGGGAACCCTTGACACATCATCCATTTTTCTTTCTTTTTTCGTAGCGTTTCTGTCAGGTGTAGAATTCAAGTGCCAAAGTGCGTCAAGGTGCACCATTCAAGTATACAGGTGGAAGCTATTTTCGTTTTATGGTTTCAGGGTTATTCTTGGTTAGCTCGCTGGCAAGAAAAATCATCTCTCTTTTCCTACAGCGAAGCCTTCCTGTCATTTAAGATTAAATCCTTTTTATTTCTACTCCCACATTTTTAGTTCTTTAGTAATTTTTTTCTCTCTCGCCCTAGTTTTGTTTTTGGTTATTTAATATAGGCTTCTGGCTTTCGACTATCGATACATAGTTTACTGGGTGATCAATCATTCCCTTTTGTTGAACGTTAACATATTTATGTTAGTTTTGGCTCGAAGGCAAGCGGGATCTGTTCGGATGTTGCTGGTGGTGATGATATTGTTGCTTTTTTTTGTTATTGTTGTTGTTGTTCTTGGTGGCGGTAGTGGGGGTGTTGACATGAAGTTTAAACTAATGTAATAATGTCCATTGATGAACATATAAATATGAATGGGTATATAGCAATAAGTCAAACTACCCTCAGGAATTTCATAAGTTTATCAATTGGTATTTAATTTATAGTCAAATTTATTAATTCATACATAGAATAGAATAAACCTTATGTATTTACGATGTCTCAATGAAAATCTTAGTTACATTTGTCTCAAAACAGCTCATGTTATGGTATTTGCCTCTCATCCCACTCATGAGGGCGTGACACAAGGACATTTTATGTGGGCCCACCCACGAGCCGAAGCTCATGGGTGATAGGCACAAAAAATGCGTTGATCCCGTCGGCATTCAAGGGGGCGCTCAATAAACCCAACCCTGCCCCTTTAAATCAAGGGGGCAGGTGTTGCCTGGGGGGGATAGCCCCCTGGGATCAACGCTATTAATTTACATTAACAAACACAGACCCCGAAGAGCCCATTTTATTAGTGCTTTTAGAATTATGCAATGAGTCTTATATATCACATATATAGGTTTATATCGTATATGGTGTGGTTAATTTGCATACTGGTTTTAACAAAATCGGGTTTGATAAATAATTACTTGGTGTTATTGATCTCTAATATTATTGTTTTATTCTCCAACGTATCAAAATCAATTCTATGAATAATTTCATATAGAAACCAATTAAAATACAATTAAAATAAGTGTAATCCTTATATATATGTTCTTATTTAATTTCGTTTGTCTTTGTAATTTAATTTATCAAAGAAAGGGGTTGTGAAAAGTTATCGGTCTAACCAAGAATGGTATTATTACATATTCTTTAAGAAACAATTTGAAAAGATAAACACATTTATACATACACAAATATTTAACCTTTCATATCCTATCTATCTATCTATCTATCTCTCTCTCTCTCTCTATATATATATATATATATATACCAGCACTCACTACACCAACAAAACCAGCATATAAAAGACGCCAGGTCAACCTAACTGGTCAATCTACATTCAGATGAAGAGAAAGTTTCTTATATTCCATACCTAATGCTTCATACTAAATCCCCAAATATATATATTATAAACAGACATATATATATAAATACATATATTATTTTTTGCTGTTGGTACAAGAAAATCCCAAGAAAACTAAAAAACTACAAACTCCTTTTAGCTTTCCATTTAATCTTGTCCGAATCAAGTAATCATTCCTTCTGCTTGTCGTTTTACCAAATTAGCGCTTCGAATATCGATCGACATGGAGTTTATCAGTGGAGAAATTATGGATTTTGGTTTTAACCCCACTACTCACGCTTCCATTTAACTTTTCATATACATGGACCGAAGAAGATGAGAACGTAATTAGAGGCCATTCCGTTGATCATCCCAAAATGTTTATTTTTCGCTATAAACGAGACATGCTCTGCCAGTCATGGCCGTTAAACTTTTACTGCACAGATCCCTGTGCTACTCATATGCTGAGTTGTCGAGGTGCCGGTATCGAACCAGGACCTTGCGATTGTCTAGGCAAGTGCTCTACCGAATAAGCCAAATCGATAGTTAAATGAATAAATTAGGAACCAATGTTTCTATTTTCGTACATTCTTATTATGTATTTCTATATTAATGTTACATTTCAATTAAACGTTATAAATTTTGATTTAACGAAAATATTCCTTTTTTCTACGATCCGTGGAATATATTCTTATTGAATACATTAAAAACTAAAGGCGCATTATACTGATTGGCTGATCTCTCTCTCTCTCTCTCTCTCTCTCTATCTATCTATCTATCTATCTATATATATATATATATATATATATGTATATATATGTGTGTGTGTGTATGTGTGTGTTTATATATATATGTGTGTTTATATATATATGTGTGTGTGTGTGTGTGTATGTGTGTAAGTTTATTAGCCGAAACATTAGATCGAAACACTGCAGCGTCGGCTTATAAACTTACCACTGATTTCATTTAAACCTGTGTTTTTTTTTCAAATTTTCTCACTACACACACACACACACACACACACACACACACACACACACACACACACATATATATATATATATATATATATATATATATATATATATATATGAAAAACTTCCGGTTATCAAATTATAAATTTATAATGTATAGTTTATAGAAATATATATATAGAGAGAGATAGATGTAGATAGATAGATAGATAGATAGATATACATACATGTATCTGTGTGTCTGTGTGTGAGAGCGCCCGTGCGTCTTTATGTGATCAGAAGACCGTTTGGCAGGGAGTTGAGATTTCCCTCTCTTATACAAGGACAGCATTTCTCAAGTCATTTCGACCCTGTCATGAATTTTTAATATAATTGCAAATTCCATTTCCAGCAAAAGCGGGAATTTTCATAATGCACATATACTTTTTTCCGGGGCTTCGAAGCGATAGGAACAGCTATCGGTTTCCATGGAAGTACTCAGCATTTATTTATTTTGTTGTCCTGTCCTGTCCTGTCCTTTCCTTTCCTTTCCATTGATTTGAAATATATTATTAGGCATTCGAAATCACCTCCATTCCAACGTGATGGTTGAAGGTTACATAGATTGCTGGCAAGGAGTTTCTAACTGATTGTAAAAGTAAAAGTAAAGTCGCCTAAACGGTTGCCTAAATTCGGTATCAACCAGACAGCGAGGGAGTCTATCCCCTTTTCACTAGCGCTAGACCAAGGTGGTTGTTTTGGGCATCTGAGGCGAGGCGCCACGCTTACCATCAGCTTCTTACTTTACAGCACAGATCCTTGTGCTATTCATACGCAGCGTTGACGGGGGCCGGTATCAAACCTGGAACCTAGCGGTTCCTAGTCGGACGCTGCGTAAATATATAGGAATGGAATATTCAAAAGAACAGAAGAGAAATGCTTTTAAAGAACAATTCCTGACACACTGATAATATAAAGCGAGAATTCTTCCAAGTCGTATTCGTATCAGTGCCACTGTACTGTAGAACCACATTGAATCTAACGAAGCGCTTGGAGAATAAACTAGACGGGTACTTCGCTAGATTTTGTGTACTGCCTTGAACAAACCCAGGAAGCAGCATCTCCCAGAAAACAGCTATACGTACAGGCATATATGTACAAGACATGTTGATATTACCGCTATGGAAAATGCAAACGACTTCGTCAAGGATTTGAACTCGGATCGATGTGTCTATTTCCTATAACGATCAACGTGTCCATTTCCTATAACGTTAAACATTACACCACAAGCGCCAGAAATATTCGGTCTCAATTTGTCTGTAACCGAAATGACGTCACTGCATAGGCTACATTACCCGAAATCGTCCCGCCCTATCGACCGGGGCGTTAGAATGCACCGACTGCACCTTTGCAGAGGGGTAAGACCCCCCAAATGGGTCCACCTGTTCCGTGGGTGGCGACCCGTGATGCTTGATGGCGGAATCTTGGTGGATGAGAAGTCCATGACCTGCAATACTCCACTTTGGCCCTTTTTGGGCTAGACGGGCGGTCGGAGAGGCCCCATCCGATCAATCGGCTGATCCCCTCAAACCTTAGGACCTATATGATTGCCCCAACACTATTGCTCTTATGGCAAGCCCCTCTTTTATCATATGGGTGCTAGAAGGCGGTGGCTGAGGGTCTACATGTCCTGGGAATGACGTTAAACTCTATCTGATGGTGAGGTTCCAGTTTTGGAGGTTTGGGGAATGTGGAGCACCCATTCATCACTATTGATCCCTGGTCCACTCTGACCCGGAGTGGTAGTACCTGTTAGGGTCCCATCTATGGGTTGAATAAAAAACATGAGTTTATAAACAAAATTTGATTATCCATTAAGAATTACTTTAATTCAAAACTTAATCGGCATTAAATGACCCAATAAATCGTTATTTTTTCAGTATCAAGAGGTAAACTAAAATGTTTACAAATAAATGAATACCAACGGTTGTTTAAAGTTTATGAGTTATATATTCAAAATAATCATTTAGTTAATAACTTTAATATATAATTAACATATTCGTGCAACATTTTATTTGACGGGGATAGAACTAAAGTTCCTTTTCATTAAAATTTAATAAATTTTATAATTTTACTTACTTATGATACACACCTTCTGGCATTGAATTTTTAACTACCACCCAACTCAAACAATATTTTTCAAAAATTAGTTTTTACACCGCCCGGAGGGGGTTGGTCTTTTGGTATCTGTTACATAGTTCTTACTTATACAATCGCTCATCACCACACATTGTTCTTTGGTCGTTGCTGTTGAAATTCATATAAAGTGTTCAGTATTCAGCTGTATTGCAAGTTGAACGTATTTGCCTCATACTCCACTTGTATGGGCTGGGCACAAGGCCTCGTTTTAACGTGGCCACCCACAAACCGAAGCTCATGGGCGGGAAAGAACAAAAATTGTGTCGATCCCTTCGGCATTTCCCCACAAGGGGACGCCTCAGGTGCTGGGCAATAAACCCAGCCCTGTCCTTTTAAGTCAAGGGGGCAGGTGTTGCCTGTGGAGATAGCCCCTGGGATCGACGCTATTATTTAAACTCTCAACAAGTCCAGTGGCCGAAGCTCGCTGGATCCGCCCCCCCCCCCAGTTGAATCTGTTCCAAGAATACTGAGTTGGTAGGTGTTTTTATATAGCATGTTGGGCTATTCCACTGTGTACTTTGGCCAAATTCATTCCCAGGATTCTAACTGGCTGCTGTTTTTTGTTTTTTGGTATTTTTTTGGTTTTAAGCAAGGAGATTTTTGGTTTCGCGCCTCATCAATATTTTCTTTGTCTCTCTCTTTTTTTTTCTTTTCTTACTAATAATCCTTTTATTATCCATACATTTATGGATTTCTTGTCACACCTTTCATTTTATTTTTACTACTTCAGTTTCCAACTCTGGAGTATTCTTTCCCTCGACGCACATACATCACAATAACTTATGTATGTATATTGTCTGTAGTCATATGAGAAGCTTTAATGACTTTAACATCTCTGCTCTAGGCATTAAGTGTAACAGCTGTCAGATCCATTGGAAATAAATCCAGATAACTTGCTTAAATACCGATAATAAACGAACGTTTATCGTCTCAATGTTTCATAACAAACGACGTTCCCAATTACGCTGCCATGACAACCTCATAGACGCTTGTGACTTTCCCTAATATTTTTTCTAAAATTAAAAAAAAACAAAAAAACAAAGAATTACAAATTACACACACACATACACACACACACACACATATGTATATGTGTGTGTGTGTGAGGGAAATATTAGAAATATTTTCTTCATATATACATATATACTAGACAAAACGGGGCACATTGGATCGCCCATTAAGCTCTGGGTAGATAATTAGGATAAGGGAAAAGGAGCTTGCAAAGCGAATTCAATTCTAAAAAAAATAGATACGTCCAGAGAATTGAAAAAACAACAACAAAAAACAAACTTTAATATCATTTTGTAAGATTTCTAAGAAGGGAACGTTTGACATAATTTAAATTAAAATGGACCTGATTCGAGCTCGCTGCTGGGAAGTGAAATGTTCCATTCACACTCAGTCTCCAATCTCTATTTTTACGCACACAGAGAAACTAACATATATAACCGGAAGGTAATCAAGATATACATAGAGAGGGGGAAAGTGAAATGTAGAATGTGGGGTAAGGGACGGGTTAATTTTTGACTTAAATGCAAATAATGACTAATTAGAACCAATGAAAATGGAATTTTTTTTCAAACATAACTCAATCCTAAAACCAAGGAATATTTTAGTATGAATTTTGTGTCATTAAACTAAACAGGAAAAAAGCATTTAGCAAACAATAATTGATTTACTCAGCTTTAGTATTATATATATATATATATATATATATATATATATATATATATATATACCGCAATCTCCTGCCAGAAAGCTACCATAAACTTTAGTTAGGTACCAGGAATCTTTTTTTCTCCAATGTAGACATTTACTTAGATACTTTATAATCATCACTCAAAATATCTGGTATTTACTAAATTTAGCCTAGTCTGGCACAAGGTCAAAATAGAAGAAGAAAGAGAGAAAAACAACAAGAGGTGAGACAGAGACAGAGAGAAAAACACCAAAAGGAGAGACAGAGAGAGGACATTCCTACGGCCACTCATTTCCTATCACATAAACCATCCGAGTGAGAGGAACTGGACACTGCAGCACTGTTGGAGAAGCAAGGATGAACACATAAGCCACATTCTCCGTGGAAGCCAGCATGGGCACGTCAGTGTGGGCCGTCCAGCGAAGACCTGCATTGACCAGAATCTGCATGGATTGCTGGATGCAGTGGAAATGGCGGTTAAAGTTTTAATTTTCATAATAATAATAATAATAATAATAATAATAATAATAATAATCATATTCATCATCATCATATTCATCATCATCATCATCATCATCATCATCAGTTAGATAATTGAATACTGAGCTCATCAACAATGGCCTGTGGGGTTAACCTGATAATCATCGATTTATACAGGTGGCAACTCTGTTTTTCTACTTCCAAACAGTTCAATATGTAAAAAGTATGATAATCTTGTTTTTAACCCTTTTTTGTTCTTTCTTTTCCTCTTTTCATTATGTTCGATTGAAACAGATTAGCGCTATCGCTTTCTCGCCTCGACCCTCTCTCTATATATATCTTCCCACTACTCTCTTTTTCTTTCTTCTTCTCATTATATTTTTCTGTGTAGCATGTCCTTTTTCGTCCCTTTCTTTCTTTAAAATAAAAACGGAATGGTTGGTTATTTATTTAGCTGAAGTAGCGATACTCATAAGACATAATAATTCGGCAAATAAGCGACACCAGATATTCAGGATATACCCAAAATACCCGGTATTTATTTACTAAAGTCTGACACAAGGTTAAAGTAGAAATAGTGCTCAGTGAATACTGAGCTCATTAGCAATGGCCTGTGAGATTAACCTGATAATCATCGATTTATACAGGCGGCACCTCTGTTTTTCCAGTGCATATGGAATATACACAAGCAAACATGTACAACGCAAATATTTACCCGACACAGCAAAACTCAGAACGGAGATTGTCTGTTTTATTGATCTGTAGATGCAAAACATACACCAAAAAAGATCCGCTACATTTCCCGCCGTTTATTCCACTCATAAAACAAAAATATAACACAGACATTTATTACAAAGCCCGCCAAACAATAAAGCTCTGTGTACATAATCATATATTGATGGATCTACATATTCAGCTTACCCATTAAAAAAGGAAGGGCGAACCATAGCCGATTAAACACTTAAACGTAAGCAAATTAAACACGTAAACATAAGCGAGCAGTTCAGTGTTTGTCATCCGGCACTTGATTTCATTGGAAAGATCATTGGAGAGAGCAAGTGGCTAAACACATACCAACACACACACACACACACACACACACTGGGATACATTCACACACACATATATAAACAGATGGGGAGATAGATAGATAGATAGATAGATAGAGAGAGAGAGAGAGAGAGAGAGAGAGAGAGAGAGAGAGAGAGAGAGAGAGTATGGGTGGCATATATGCACTCATATTTTTCTGGTCGAATTTCACGTTAATTTTCACGTTAAGTGTCATGGCATTCTGACCTTGTCAGTTAATTCAAATCTCGCATCCGTGAATTAACGCTTCATTGCTTTGCTCATGTAATTGACTTGGAAGTTGTGAACAGAACAAAGAATTTCATAACATGACTGTATTTTTATCTGGCATTCCGACAATGTATGTGTGGAGGGAACCAGTATATTAGAGCGGTAATGTAAGGTACTGTAGTGGCAATGATGCTATTACATGGTGTCCATATATATATATATATATATATATATATATATATATGTATGTGTGTTGTGGGGTTTTTAAGGGTAAAAATAAGACAGACGACTGGTAAAAATGGATACAAATGTATTGAACAAAAACGAGTAGAAATTACAGAAAAGAAAGTGGAGATTGCGTCCGACCATACAGTTGCGAGCTGACTCGCGTTACTTCGTGTCAAGCCACAATTGTCCCTGCTACTTATAGTAGTCGTCGGCGCATTCCATTTATGTACATAGGTTATATCACCTATAACAATATATTTGGCAAAGAAAAATGCTCATATTAATAGTTATAAATTTACTTCCACTGACATTAATCACTTTCATCAGATTGTGATTCCGACGGAAATGGTATAGAAATTGCCAAAATTTGTTAAAATTTCTAAATAGACTTTTAGGCTCTTCCCTGTATATACACTGAGCTCTCAACAAAGACTATACCAATTTCAATATTTACATATAAAAAAGACCCCTTAGAATCATTCTCAACACCATCTAACCTGGTTACTGATATATATATATATATATATATATATATATATATATATATATATATATACTTGTTGAAATTGAACATTTTTAACCAAATTTATTTGGTATTTTCCTGGATATTTTCTTCTTTCTTTTTTTTTTTTACAGAAGAACGATCGGGTTTTGCTGCCGTTTCTTTTCACTTGTGGCTACGATGACTTCATGAAGAAAAGCGTTGATAAAAAACTGAAGTTCAAACTGAAACATTTTTAACACACACACACACACACACACACACACACACACACACACTCCTATAAACCGGATGGAAATTATGTTTCCATTATTTTGTCCACCCCCCTATATATATATATATATATATATATATATATATATTAATTTTGAGATGAAACAAAGAAATACATGCTAAACAAATTTGTAGGAGCTTTATTATTTATTTTTTGAATTTTTTAAATATAATTGTTTTTCATAGGCAACAAATCATCATTCAGGTGAAGACATTTCTTGCTGTTATGTTTTTGAAAATTTCGGTTGATTATTGTACTTTTATTTTAATTAGGTATGACTTCAATTAACATATATAAAAAAAAATATATATATATATAAGTCCTCAAAAACTTACTTTGGGCAACTGGCTTTAAATCCCACTTAGGGTGGGTTTTTCAGCTAGTGTTTATAACTTAAACATGTGATTATCTGTGTGTTTATTTTATCATATAGTCACTTGCTGCTAACTGCTAACATTGACTTGCAGAGAGAGAGAGAGAGAGAGAGAGAGAGAGAGAGAGAGAGAGAGAGAGAGAGAGAGAGAGAGAGAGAATTACAAATCATTAATTGACTGACCATTCATTACAAGTAAGATGACATTTGCATGATTTTTCGGCGGGAAATCGAACATATAATGCAAGATATTTCAAAACGACGCCATTGCATTCATTCGTGAAAACCAGAAAAACCAAAGTCAGGGAAAAAATTAAAGCAAAGGCAACGAGAATTATTGCAAATTCCACCGAAGCTTTTCTTTATAATTCTCTTATGTCGCGCAGCGTCCGTTTGTCTCAACTTTTCTGTTACTCTCTTACATCTCTCCCTCCCTTATATATATATATTATATATATATATATATATATATATCTATCTCTTCTTCTTCTTCTTCTTCTTCTTCTTCTTCTTCTTGAAGCTTTTCTTTATAATTCCCTATTTCGCATAGCGTCCGTTTGTCTCAACTTTTCTGGTGCCCTTTAACTCTCTCTCTCTCCCTCCCTTTTGCTTTCTCTCTATATATATACATATATAATATATCTTTCTTTCTATCTCACTTCTTCTTCTTCTTCTTCTTCTTCTTCTTCTTCTTGAAGCTTTTCTTTATAATTCTCTATGTCGCGTAGCGTCTGTTTGTCTCAACTTTTCTGTTACCCTTTAACTCACTCTCTCTCCTTCCCTTCCTTTCTCTCTCTCTCTCTCTCTCTCTCTCTCTTTCACTTTCTCTTTATATTATATATATATATATATATTTTCTCTCTCTCTTCTATTCTCCTCCTTCTTCATTCAATTTCTTCTTTTTTTCAATTTTTCTTTTACCTCGCTTTTCTTATTTTGCTTTCTTCTTTCGTTCTATCTACCTAAAATCTTCTTTTGTCTCTTCTGGTTGGTTGGTTGGTTGTTTTGTTTTATAGCATATCAACCTGTTTCGGATCGTTTAATGCCGAATCAGTTATTTTGATATCAGGTTGCTTACAGTACCTGATTAGCTTAAATGGTCACCCATCTAAGCATGACAGGCTCATTGCTGCTTAACTTCGGTGATCTTACGAGAACCAGTGCTTTTTGCGTGATTTGACCTAAAGCTTTTGTCCCTTTTACTACTACTACTACTACTACTACATCCCCCCCCCTGTTTGCTGGACAGAAGAATACGCCGAATGCATCACTACAGAGACGTAAAATCTAAACCTGTTGGCTATGAGTGGCGATACTTAAGGACGGAATCATGGTGGTTGAGCAATCCATGACATGCAACACACCACTTTGGTCCTTACTTACGTTAGACGGGCGATGCCCCTCCGATCAATCGGCTGGTCAAGTCAAGTCCCATCACTTATATGATTACCCCGGCTCTTTTGGCCTTATGGCAAACCCCAAACCCTTGTGGTGGCTGAGAGTCTTATTGTCCTGGGCATGACGTTAAACTCTATCTGATGGTGTTCCAGTTGTGGTTGTCTGGGGAATGTGGAGCATCCCTTCATCACCATTGCTCCCAGGTCCACTCTGACCTGGAGTGGTAGTACCTGTTAGGGTCCCATTTATGGGTTAAATAGAAAAATGTGTTTATAAAAAAAATAGTATCCATTTAGAATGAATTCATTTCAAAACTTTGTCGGCATTAAATGACCCACTAAAGTTTCTATGCCGTAAAACAAACCAAACCAAACCAAATCCCTTCCTTCTTTTCTTTTATCTTCTTTTCTTTTTATTTCTCTTCCTCTTCTTTTTCTTTTGCTTCCTCTTCAACTTCCCCCTTCTCTTTTATTATCTTTTCTTTTACCTCCTCTTTCTTCCTTTTCTTTTTTTTTTTCTTTTATCTTTTTTCACATATTTCTTATTTCTTTTTATCTTCTTTCCTTTCCCTTTTCATTTTCTCTCTTATTCTCGATTTCTGTTTATTTTTCGTTTATTTTCTTTCATTCTTTCTTTCTTTCTTTCTCGCACGTATAAAAACATTTTCTTTTACTTATCTTTTTCTTTCTTCCTTTGTTTATTCATTTATTTGTTTATTTTCTGCCCTAAGTGTCGTATTTTACTCTTGCTTTGATTCATTTTAATATTCTTTCTTTCTTTCTTTTTTCTTTTTTTCTTTCTTCCTTTCGTTCAATTAATTTTCTCCCCTAAATCTACGCTTTTACTTTTATTTTTATTCTATTTTTTTGCTGTTTTTTTTTTTCTTTCTTTTCTTTCTTTCTTTCTTCTTTCTTTCAATTTATTTTCTTCCATACATCTAGTCTTTTACTTTGCTTTTATTTTTTTCTTCTTCTTCTTCTTCTTCTTCTTCTTCTTCTTCTTCTTCTTCTTCTTCTTCTTTATTTACATATTTTATCTTCTTTCTTTCTTTCTTCTTTCTTCTTCTTCTTCCCAATATCATTCAAACATCCTTTTCTTGTCCCCAACATCTTTTGGCTATATTATACTTGCAATATTTTTTATGTAAAAAAAAACGGTCGTCTATAACTTTTCGTCTTTCTTAGGACAAGTCTCAACAACATCGAATACACTTACACACAATGACAGAATAACAAGAAAAATACGCTTCGTCCTGTGTGATACGCAGATATGACGTATTTTTTCTTTCTTATTTTTTCTTATTTATTTTTTTTTCGGTTTGTCTGTAAAGTCGTCCCTCCAAGGCGCCTTATCGAGAAAAAAGACAGTTTTCTTTTAGCAATATGATCTCACATACCATTGTTACATTCTCACTGGGTGCCTTACGCTCGATGCTTTGGGCTAGACTGATCTAAAGAATAAATGAAAATGCTTTTCTATAAAGCAACGGAGACACAGCTAATCTACCATTGTACTGAGCTCGATACTTATTGAGTTTCAAACACTTATAGCTTTGTGCTACAATATGCTAAACTTAATGGCCCAGCTCGTCGTGGACCAATGATCAACAAAGAAAACCTCATAAAAGTTCTCATATAGAATATTATACTCAGGTCTAAGCTCCAGTATCTGAATTGGTGGGAATATAAAGAAGAGTGACAAAAGTAATAAAAAGAGTAAAAATTATAGTTACAGGGAGAGGTTAGAGAAATAAGGATGAACTACTTTACTAGAAAGAAGAGAGTAATTTCTGATAATGTTAGAGATTTAAAAAAAATATTTCTCATCAAACTGGAGACTTACTGTCAAGGCAGATTTCAAAATCTAAGTCCAATTGGATTTTTTTTGCTTATCTATATATCAATCAGTAGGAAGTGCGTGGTGTAATGGTTAAAGTCATGGGAAATGGACACGTCGTACCGAGTTCAAATCCTGGTCGTGGTAATTGCATTTCACTTTGCGCTAATACCCTTGGGAAAGGTATGAATCCTACTCTCCCTCCACTATGGGTAAATAGTAGGGCAGACTGGGCTCTTTAACCTTGGTTAGGCAACCAGTCTAGGAGAAGGAAAACTCTGAATTCAAACCTATTAAACTCCGCTTAAGAAATTGACTTGTGTCGCAACCTGCTCGTGCGGAGGGGTTGGTAAATATATATATATATCAATATGCATGTTCCTAAATCATCCGTCAGTTATCCTGCAAACACCCAATAGTTAAAAATGAGACACACCAAATCGTCCAAGATGCAATGCAAAAATGTAAATCAGATTATCTGGCGTCGCTTAACTGTCGAATTCTTATTTCTTATGAGTGTCGTCACCTCAGCTAAATAATGGACCATTCCGTTTTTATTATAAAGAAAGAAAGAGCATATGAGAAAAATAGAAGAAGGTGTGAGAACGCGAAAATAATAACACTAATCTGTTTCAATCGATGATGAAAAAAATGAAAGAAAGAACAAACGGGAGAGAGATAACCATCTGTTTATGTAGTGTAATTATTAAGGTCAACGGAGAATTTGGGGATTGAAAAGAAAACGGTAAAACGGATTTCTGGAGAAAGAGAAGAAAAAGAAATAAGAACAAAAAGAGGTTAAAGTTTGGAAGTGTAAACACGCAACGGGTGCCAGTCATTGACTGACCAATGAAATCGGAAGTTCCAGGTTTTTTCTGTGGAGAAGCGGAAGTGGATATGACCCCCTCACACCGGGACCACAATCAGAAGTAAAGAAAATTCGCTCTCTTTTTCGCCGGACCCGAGAAGGGTCGGACGTGTTTGTTGGGCTCTGTCGTGACTAGCAACAGGCTAGCAACAAACAGCTCGCATTAACGTGATTTACGATAGAACAGCTTGACCTTACTCTCTCGCTCTCTTTCTCTCTGAAAAAGAACCCACGAGCCTAGAAAGAAATAAACAACCCCTTTTTGACTATACGACTTTCGTATGTTACTCTGAACTAACGACGGCTACTACTACTAACGACTACTACTACAACTCGACCTTGGCCCCTATGCAACATTTACACAGTTATTTGATTTTTCGTTTTATTTAAAGGTTGATAAGAAAAGATAGGAAAGAAGAGGAGATACCCAAGGAGGCATAGCAAACAAATAAAGAAAGACGATCTAGTCGTTATTACTTATCACTTAAAGGCCATGAAGGCGGCAATTAAGCACAATGCGAAGTTTACCATCATCAAGTCATATCAAATTTATATCACGAACTCCCATGACGCTTTTATCGGCCATCGCTCTTGTCAAGGTATTTATACCACTCAATGTTAGTACAGAGTTGATGAATGTAAGTTTTAGTTGGTTGATCAACACTGGTATGTCCATGTGCAATAGTCCATAGGAGAACGTCACTTACTTCGTCTTACTTCTCAAGCAGTGCCCAGTATGTCTTGCTCGTCTAAGCAGCAAAGTTTTTGAAATGGCAAGAAATTGCCATGTAGTTGCTGATGCCGAGTTACATTTTAGTTATAGTAACGCTTGCGTAACGGTTATCGTTGATGTGATGTTAGCTTTTGTTCGAATGAAAAATAATTAGTCTCTTTATTTTTTAAACCGACCCCCTATAATAAAACCGCTAAAGAGTCTAAAACACAAACACACTTTTTTAAAATCCCCGTGGTGTCTTCTGAGATGGAATCAGCGATCCGAGTTCAAATCCTGGACGAAAGTGTCTTTTATTTCATTTCGCGTTAATGCACTTGGAAAAGGCATGAAACCATCTGTTCTCTTCCCCCAGATTTGAATAAATTGCAGGAGGTTAGTTCTTTTGACTTAAGCAATCAATCACAGAGAAGGAAAATCTCTGAATTCAAACCAACTGTACTCTACTTTAAAGACATTAACATTTGTTGCATCCTGTTTGCATCACCAATTTTATAATCCAGTAAAAGTTGGTTGAGATTTCTGGGCCATCGTTTGAGGAATGACATTTTCACCACGACACCGGCGGTGTTAGGTGACTCAACAAATCTTATAAGTTATTTATTGGGGGGACTTTTCCGGGTAGTAAAATGACTCGATAAAAGATTAAGTAATTAATCCCTGTATTGATCCTAGTGTCCAGTAGTAAATAAACAAATAACCTGCTTAGAAACTGTTGGAAGTGTCGCGTGAAGGTTATTTGTGGGTATACTTACCTAGTTCATAATGGAAATTAGCGAAGGAGTTTTTCAAGTGTCGTAGAAAAACGTTAAAGGTACATTAAAGAAACAATAAAACAAGTAAACAGTAAAAATAAAAAATAAAAACTCCTCTCATGACACCGTCAATTACACATTTAAAGGTACTTTTCACCTAACGCACAAGTCTCACTAAATCTATAAAATACCCTTGAGAGGTTGTTTTGTTGGTTGGTTGGTTGTTTGGATTTTACGGCATGTCAACCCTTGATGGGTTATTTTATGCTGAAGACATTTTATTTTATTCATTCTTGTTGGGTATTCAATTTTTAAAAAAATCAGTTGTTTGTCTAACCAATACTTCTGAGTCATTTTCCCCAATGATAGATGAGTTTTGTTGGTTGGTTGGTTGGTTGGTTGTTTTGTAGGATTTTACGGCATGTCAACCCTTGTTGGGTTGTTTTATCCTGCAGTTGGTGTATTCTACAGCCCCCGTCGATAGGGCGAGAGAGACAGAGACAGAGAGAGAAAAAGAAGATAAGGCGTAAGCTTTTAACTCTTATACACATATGTGTGCATATAACCAGACTCATGTTGTCTTGGTATGACGTTAAACTACATCTAATGGTAAGTTCTTATTTGTTAGCTCTGTGGAGTGTGGAGTACCCCTTCATTGCCATTACTTTCAGGTTCACTCTGACCCGCAGTGTTAGTACCTGATAGGATCCCATATATGTGTTAAATAGAAAAATTAATTTAAAAATGTAAATAAATAAAGTGTTAGGTTCAAAGTTCCGTGAAGGCTCCCGATTACGACAAGAAGGTTCCCCGACAAGAAGGCTCCGAGTTCGAATAGGGTTCCCTAGTTGCTAAGAAATACCCGAGGAAGGCCGGAGGGTACATCGGCCGAAACGTTGAACTGATAACGATAAAGATGAGGACAATATTCCCAATAATCCAAATAATACTATTTAAAAAATGTGTTTAAAAATTGTGCTTAAAAATTAGAGTACCAATCAAAAATGTATAAAACAAAACATCTTCGGCATAAAATAACCCAACAAGGGTAGATACGCATAAATCCAACCAACCAACCGTACCAACCAGCCAGACTCACGAATTTACTAACATTTCCCAAATACGCTTTTCCGTTTGTCGAACAATCCATTGATCTTTTATCAATGACACTACAATATTTGATCTTTTTACCTCTTCACAGATCGATCGTACGTTATCGATTGAATAGAAGAATTCATAAAACAAATTCTGGTGACGTCATTTTTCTAAATTTTCACCAATGCAGATTCAGTCACCTCGGATATAATCAGACTGTTTTTGGTCTTCGGAATAGTTAAAAGGAATCAAAGAGAAAAGAAAAAAGAAAAGGAAACAAAAAAAAAAAAAAACACACACACACAAAACAACAACAACGAAAACCCAAAAAGATCAATAATTAAAATCAATGTGAATTCACTAAATTGTACTGCAGAGAACCGATGGGGTGGATGATAGAAGCTTCGATTTCAAGATGAATATTTATAAAATTTATCATCAAATCTTTTAGGGACAGCCAAGTGCAGATTTTAAATCGTAGAAAACCGAAATGTTTTAAGAGTTTTATAATTTTCTTGAAGCATTGTGTTTATATTGGTTTGTTGGTTGGTTTTGAAGGCTATCACAATGCAAGTGTAAAGAAAAATGAGGTAACTATGATGTTGTTTGTTAACCTTGAATATTTTAGTTTTGGACATGTAAACGTAGTTGTAAATTTGTGTAAATCTCAACCACAAACCTCTGTGTTTTTTTTTT
>CM042145.1:86355726-86373226 GCA_023376005.1 Doryteuthis pealeii
TTAGGCCACCCCGACGACTTTACTTTACACCAGCTATGGATTGAATTGTACTTATATGTTTTTATTTTATTCATTATTGATGGGTACTCAATTTTTTGGGGTTTCTATTAAACCCAGAGGTGGGACCCTAACAGGTACTACCACTCCGGGTCAGGGTGAACCTGAGAGCAATGGGAATGAAAGAATACTCCACATTCTCCAGACCTCCACAACTGGAACCTGACCATCAGATAGAGTTTAAAGTCATTCCCAGGACATGAAGACCCTCAGCCACCGCCTTCTAGCACATATATGATAAAAAAAGGTTGGGCTTGCCATAAGGGCAATAGGGTCGGGACAATCATATAGGTGTTAGGACATGATGAAGGTAGCCGATTGATGGGGGGGGGGGCTCTCCGACTGCCCGTCTAGCCTAAGTAAGGGCTAAATTAGAGTGTTGCATGTCATGAACAGCTAAGCCACCAGGATTCCGTCCTTAAGTATCACGAACAAAAGGCGGCCCCATTGGAAGGGTTTACCCCTCTGCAGTGATGTAGTCAGTATATTCTAAGTCACAGTCGACAAAAAAGATGAAGTCAACAGTTCGGAAAATCTAAATAATGCAAAATGACTAAGTTTCATCTAAAAAATTCATACAAGTAACATATAATTGTATGTATTTATTGTGTTAGATAGAAATCGTTTTGGAGGTATTTATGGTGTAATGGTTATCGTCGTAGAAAAGTTTTAATCGAACATAATAAAAGATAGAGAAGAGTGAGAGAGAGAGAGAGAGAGAGAGAGAGAGAGAGAGAGAGAGAGAGAGAGAGAGAGAGAGAGAGAGTTAAATCAAGATTATTATACTTTTTACATATTGAACTATTTAAAAATAGCTCTTAAGTAAACATATCAAACGTTGTAATAATTAAATTATCATACGGTGGTACATCGACAGGCAAAGCTAGTTTTATGATGTTACAGATAACTAAATTTTCATTTTTAATATTGGCCACACACCAGAGATACGAGAGTGTGTTGGCATTCTTTCTTTCAACTTTAAAGTTTTGACATCTTCTAAACAAAATTCAATCCGTTAAGTGCTAGACAAGAGACACACGTTAACAATCACGTTAAAACAATATATTTCCAATCCATTACGTAAAAAATATGTCTGGGATAGTTGCAGATATTCCACCAATACTGAAAGTCGATGTGCGAGTCTCGCTATGAATCATTATTTCGAATGAAGATTTACTCGGAGCAAAGGCCATCCCGTATTTTGAACCCCCATTCACAATTTGATTTTTAGTGAAATGGGGACTTACTGAAGGGAAAAGAAAACAGGACGTGTTAATTGAAAAGAAAAGAAATTTTAGAAAGAAAAAAAAAAAAAAAAAGAAAGTAGAAAGAAAAAGAAAGATTAATGGAAAGAATGAAAGAAAGAAAAGCTTGACGAAAAAAAAAGAAAGAAAGAAAGAAAAAAGAAAGAAAGAAAAGCTAGATGAAAAATGAAAGAATGAACAAATGAAAGAAATAAAGAAAGAAAGAAATCAGAGAGAGAAAATAAAATAAAAAATGCATAAAGAAAACAGAAAGCAAGAAAGAAGCTAAAAATAAAAAGAAAGAATGAATAAGAGAAAAAAAAAGAATGATAGTAAGAAAAAAAGAAAAAGAAAGAAAGAAAGGGAAAAATGAAGAAAAAAGAAAGAAAGAAAGAAGAAAAGAAAAAACAGGAAGAAAGATAAAGAGAAAAAGACAGAATGGATAAAAGAAAAAAGAATGATAGAAAGAAAAAAGAACAAAGAAAGATAGGAAAAGTAAAAAGAAAGAAATATAAGAAAGAAAGAAGATAGAAAAAGAAAACAGGAAGAAGGAAAGAGAAAAAAGAATGAAGAATAAAAGAAGCAATCAATAAAGAAAGAAATAAACAAGAAAAGAAAGATATAAAATATGTCGAGAAAGAAAAAAGAAATAATGAATGAAAAAAGAAAAAAGAAAGAAAGAAAAAGAAGAAAAAAAAGAAAGAAAGACGAAATAATGTATAAAGAAAGAAAAAGAAAAAAAACGAAAACAGAAAGAATGAAAGAAAAAAGAAAGAGAAAAAGAAAGAAGAAAGAAAGAATGAAGAAAAAAGAAGGAATGAATAAATGAATGAACAAGAAAAGAAAGATATAAAATATGTCGAGAAAGAAAAAAGAAATAATGAATGAAAAAAGAAAAAAGAAAGAAAGAAAAAAAAAGAAAAAAAAGAAAGACGAAATAATGTATAAAGAAAGAAAAAAGTAAAAGAAAACAGGAAGAATGAAAGAAAAAACAAAGAAAAAAGAAAGAAAGAAAAAAGAAAGAAAGAAGAAAGAATGAAGAAAAAAGAAGGAATGAATAAATGAATAAACAAGAGAAAAAAGATAGAAAAATATATCTAGGAAGAAAAAAAAATTAATGAAAAAAGAAAAAGAGAAGAAGGGAAAAAATGATGGAATACACACTGACTCTTAACCCTTCTGTGAATTTAATTCTTGTCAGTTTTCAAAGAACGAGTCATCTAAACGATAGTCCGGATCTTAGTATGGAAGGCTGGATGGCAGATCTTCAGATTGCTTCTCTGGCTGGTCGCCTGCTTAAATAACTGGTTCACTAGTTTTGCTTGGCAATCAAACTTGCCCTAACTGCCGCCTGTCTCATTTCTTTCGACAGCTCCGCAAAGACGGAGCGCATGCAGGTTCAAGCGAAATGGTTATTTTCAATGGGGGGGGGGGGGTCTGTGAAAATGACTGATTACGGGGTGTGTACTGATTTGCATGCCAGGGTGTGAGGTTAAAATTTACTTTGTTTCATGATGTCGGATGTGAAGAAGCAGCAGAAAGTTGTGTGTGAGAGGAAGAGTGAAAGGCGGAGAGAAAGGGGAAGAAAGAGAGACAGGAAGGAGAGAGAGAGAGAGAGAGAGAGAGAGAGAGAGAGAGAGAGAGAGAGAGAGAGAGGGTGAGAGAGGTGCATTGTGTTCGAATCTGTCTTAGTTCGTTTACTCGAATGCGTTTGGGCTGTTGTAAATATGCAGGAAAGAGATGCTATCAATGGATATATGCGAGCGCCTTTCTTGTGCTTTTCTGTGTACAATTTTCTTTGTGTTTATCAAGATTATCAAGAAGGCAAACAGAGAAACAAAGCGCCATTTACTACACCGCGTGATACAGATGAATTGTCCTGTTTGTGAGAACTGCATGATAAACACTCCACAACACTAACTGTTGTTGACAGAACAGAATGAAACACACGGACACATAGACAGACACAGACACAGACACACACACACACATATATATATATATATATGTATATATATGTGTGTGTGTGTATGTGTGTGCGCGTGTCTGTATCTGTGTGTGAGGGTTCGGGGTTGTTAACTACCATTGCCAATCGATCTCAAAAGCCATTGTTTCACAGTTTGAAAGTTCAAAACTTTATGCTGTCTCCATGGTTTTGGCACTGAGTGCCAAGTTTTATTGATATATATATATATATATATATATATATATATATATATATATATATATATATATGCGTGTTATTATTATTATTATTATTATTATCTATACATTTAATGGCTGATACTTTTCCACTGGTTTCAAAACATTATATGCTTATCATCAGAAAAATCGCCTTGTAAATGATATCCAAATGTTATGAATATCGTTCCCGCCTTATTTGAACGCGTGTCACCGTCGTGCGTGTGTGATGTTAAAATAACACTTGGAAAGATTTTTCCTTTTAAGGTGATTGATTTTGTGATGTTATTTTTTTTCACTCCAAGAGTTTAAAAAAAAAATATTTCTGTGTGTACAAGCTCTGAATATTTCCGATTTAGTGTTTAGGTGTTTCTGCGCTGAAGCTACTCCGGAATTCTTCAATAGAGCATTATCTACATAATCTTGGACCAATTAATATATTGTTTGGGTTAGTCTAAAATCTTCTACTCTGTAGTATATGGGGTTCCATTGTCCCTGTACTTCCATGCGTCGTTTGCGATCGTTGTAACTACCCTCTTTTTCTCGTTCCTGATATACACACATATCTGCCAATATCTGTACAAGGTATGTCAGAAAAGTTCCAGCTTGATCGTATTCTTCGATGTGAGAGGAATCGTTCACTGCGAGTTCTTGCCACAGGACCAGACGATCAACCAGCATGTCTACAAATGTCTACTGTGGTATTTGCTTCGTTCAGTGCGTGAGAAGAGGAGAGAAATGAGGCAGGACAACTCGTGAGTGCTTCACCATGACAACGCACTTGCCCACACAGGCCTGAGTATCCGAGAGTTCCTGATCAATAAGAACATCTTTGTGCTGGAGCAACCTCCCTACTCGCCCGACCTGTCTCCATATGATTTCCTCTTCCTCAAGCTTAAGGGGGTCATCAAGGGAACCCGTTTTGAGGATGTGCACGACACCAAAAAAGCCGTGACGACAGAGCTACGTAGAATCCCGGACGAATCGTTCCAGGAGTGCATGCAAGTTTGGCAGAGAAGGATGGGAAAGTTCATTAGACCCAGGGAGATTATTTTGAAGGGGATAACTTCTAGTTTGTAGTTTGGATTTGAAATAATTTTTTTTCTGACACCAGTCCTGGAACTTTTCTGACATACCACGTATATATGTAAATTTGTAGTTCTTGTCTCTTTTATTTGTTCATGAATTGCCCATAACCATATATATTCTGAAGTTATATTACCCGGGGTACTCGGATAAGTATATTTCCTTTTGATTAAAGGAGGTCCCCAGGGGCACATACACCGTACTGAATTCTGATCCTTTCGATGAAAATGACCAGAAATGATGCCTATTCACAAAATTTCAGCAAACTTCAATAATATTAAGACACCCTAATAAGAGCTATAACTTGTGTATTATATCTTTTGTTCATTAATATATCAACACTGAAAATTTCATTAAATTCGGTTAATTCCCTGATTTTTGGTATTTTTTTTTATTTCAGCGGAGTGACATATGAAGGTGGAATTTAGGTCAGTTAAGTTTGATTTAACCGGTATATGAATTGACAAAGACATACTATGGAATAGGTATATAGTTTGACTAAAATATGGATATAAAGAAACAAAAAGATAGGGATATAGAGAGGCTATGGAATAGGTATATGAATTGACTAGGAAATAGGGGTATAAAGAAACAGAAGGTTGAATAGTGATGGGACATGAAGATAGTAGGTGATAGGTATATGGAGATACAATGAGATTAGATATGAAAAGACGCAGAGATTGGTATAGTGAAAGTTCTAAAAGCCCATAAATTTATAGGAACGCAAATCAACAAAACATTACCTCTCTTTTATGGGAAAATTTGGCCAATTTAAACATTTTATCTATGGCAAAGCATCATTAGAATTGAGACAACAAAAATATTAGTTAATAATCTTAAAAACAATCAACCGGCAATTAAGTTAGTATTTATTTAAAGTAAATTAATTTTACTTATTTACAAAAAGATAGATAAGGAAAATGCCGAAACCGTATAAACATAAAGAAGTGAATATATATATATATATATATTATATATATATATATATATATATATATATATATATATATATATTCGCTTCTTTATTCATGTTCATACATACATACATATATATATATATATATATATATATATATTCGGTTCTTTATTCATGTTCATATATATATATATATATATATATATATATATATATATATATATATACATATATATATATATATATATATATATATATATATATATATATATATATATATATATATATATATATATATATATATATATATATATATATATATATATATATATATATATATATATATATGTGTGTGTGTGTGTATGTACAAGGTGTGTCAAAACAGTATCGAGATTAAAGCTGTATTTATCAAGATAGAAATGAAGAATGAATGGTACCTTATTTTTTCAGAATACAAGTTGTGTCAAAAAGTAGAAAAAATCTCGATACTTTTTGACACACCTTGTATATATATATATATATATATATATATATATATATATATATATATATATATGTGTGTGTGTGTGTGTATTATATATATATATATAAATAGATAGATAGATAAATAGATAACCATTCAGAAACCGTATAAGTATCCTACTTACACCAATATACCTCGGGCAATCTATGTCATCCTACTTAAAATCCTGATTGAATGATGGAGAATAGAAGTATTATAATATGAGACAGTTTTCTTAATAATTGAGATTCAAATGAAAATAAAACCAAGGAGAATATGATGTAAATTGTGACGTTTGTGGTGACGTAGTTTCAGTTACAGACAAATATATATATAGATTCCATTATAATAAGAAGAGATATCTAAATGACAAGGAGACAAGCACATAACGTAATTTCTTTATAGAAATGCAGAATTATGAGCATGAAAATTGGTTTATTGCGCGTCAGATTTTCAGCCACCAGTCGACAATAAAAGTAATGCTTTGTTTTGGTTTATTGGATTTTATTGCATGTCAACTCTTGTTCTAAGTGACAGTTATTTCTAGGCTGCAGGTTCAATCCTGTTCAAGGACGACAGTAACATAGAATAATAATTAACACAGCTTAACACCTGTACCTCAGCTATGGTTAGCGGAGACAGCCCGATTTTTACCAAAACAAAACAAATACAACTATAAAAGAAAAACACAACATTTCTATTACATATCATAGTGGATAAAGGTGTTAGGTTAAAACATTTCTAAGTGACAGTTATCTCTAGACTGCAGGTTCAATCTTGGTCAAGGACGACAGTAACATAGAATAATAATTAACACAGATTAACACCTAAACCCCAGCTATGGTTAGCGGAATGAGAACAGGATACCCCCGTGAATTGAATAAAGGGTTGGGTACAAAGTTCCGTGATGGCTCCCGATTACGACAAGAAGGTTCCCGATTACGACAAGAAGGTTCCCGAGTTCGAAAAGAAGGTTCCCGAGTCCGAGAAGGCTTCCGATTCCGAAAAGAAATACCCGAAGAGGGCCGGAGGGCACATCAGCCGAAATGTTGTACTGATAATGAAATGCTAATGAAACTAAATAAGAATGCAGATAAAAAGATTTGAAACAGACATGGGGTATAATCGAAAAATAGAACAACTGAAACTTACTTTTCCATCACCCCCGTCTTTCATTGAAAAACTTTCCTAATTTAACTATTTAGTTAAAATATCAAGTAAAAAATAAAATTAATTTTTTTTAAAATTTACCCCCGAGATTTTTTCTCATATTCATTAAGATAAAACCAAACAATTAAAAATCAATAAAACCAAGCATATTTTTATTAAAATAATTTTAAAAAAATATCAATATGTAAATTAGCCTTCCTGTTCACACAGTAAACTGCTATTTTGTTGTATATATGAATACAATGCATGTTATTAGTATGTATATAAAGCAAACAGTGTTAATAATGTAAAACAATTTTATTAATAATTGTGGTTTAAATAAAAATAAGATAATCGAGAATGTGACGTAAATAACTAAAGTAGTTGTGACTTGCGTAGTGACATAGTTTCGGTTTCAGACAGACAAACAGACAATCTTAATTATAACAAGATGGTACGATTTGCTTTTTACTTTCTACAGCCAAAACAACGTGGATAAAAATTAACGTCTTTGATTCTTTTGTGTTCTCTGAAGTTTATGACTGGGTGTCACCTTGCAGTGACACCAAGAAAGAAAAAATAAAAGAAAAAAGAAAGATTCTATCGAGATTTGGTTACACTAAACAAAACTTTCATGAATATTTAGAGTCAACACGAAAAGACACTAGTTTCGTTAATTGATTTATCGATGGTTTCAAATGGAAAGACAAATTTCTATTCATCTATTCAACTTGCTCGGCACGTTTAACTGTTTAATCTTTGATCTTTATTGGAACTAATGAATAGTTTGAACGTGTCAAAAGTTAGTTAATTTTTATAGGATGAAATCTAGAATTGATTTTTACTTACGTGACTGTGCTAAAGTAATAGATAGATAGATATATTGATTGAATGACTGGAAGATAGCTAGCTAGCTAGCAAGATAGATTAATTGAGTGGAATACAGATAGCTAGCTAGCTCAATAGACTGGTTGATAGACTGATAGGTACAGAGATAGACAGAAAGGTAGATTAGCTGACTGGATGATAGCTAGCTAGCTAGCTAGCTAAATAGATAGATAGATAGATAGATGAACTGATTAATTGATTGAGAGGAAAATAGCTAGCTAGCTAGCTCAATAGATTTATTGGTAGACTGATAGATAGATAGATAGATAGATAGACTGACCAATTGGTTGAGTAGAATATAAATAGGTAGCTAGCTCAATAGATTGGGTGATAGACTGATAGGTAGAGAGATAGACAGAAAAGTCGATTGGCTGACTGGATGATAGCTGACTACATAGCTACCTAGATAGGTAGATAGACTGATTAATTGATTGATTGGAATATAGATAGATAGCTAGCTCAATATATTGGTTGATAGACTGATAGGTAGATAGATAGACAGAAAGGTAGCTGGTTAGCTAGCTAGATAGATGGACTGATTAATTGATTGAGAGGAAGATAGATAGCTATCTAGCTCAATTTATTGGTTGATAGATTGATAGATAGAAATATAGATAGATTTTTCTAACGTGACTGCTAAAGTAATAGATAGATAAATCTATTGATTGAATGAGTGGAAGATAGCTGGCTAGCGAGATAGATAGGTAGATAGACTAATTAATTAATTGATTGGAACATAGCTAGCTAGCTAGCTCAATAGATTGGTTGATAGATAGATAGATGGATAGATAGATAGATGGATAGATAGATAGATGGATAGACCGATTAATTGATTGAGTGGAATATGGGTAGCTCAATAGATTGGTTGATAGATTGGTGGATAGATAGATAGACTGATTAATCGATTGAGTGGAATATAGATAGATAGATAGCTCAATAGATTGGTTGATAGATTGATTGATAGATCGATAGATAGCTCAATAGATTGGTTGATAGATTGGTGGATAGATAGATAGACTGATTAATCGATTGAGTGGAATATAGATAGATCGATAGCTCAATAGATTGGTTGATAGATTGATTGATAGATCGATAGATAGATTGACTGACTGGAGGATAGCGGGCCAGGTATCTAGCTAGCTAGCGAGCATGCTAGAGAGAGTCTGTTTGATTGACTGGAATATAGATTGCTAACTAGCTCAATAAATAGCTAGCTAGCTAGCTAGCTAGCTAGATAGATAGATAGATAGTAAGGTAGATTGATTGACTTGAAGATAACAGTCCAGCTAGCTAGCAATCACGCTAGATAGTCTTATTGATTGAGGGGAATATAGCTAGCTAGCTAGCTAGCTAGATAGATAGATAGTAAGGTAGATTGATTGACTTGAAGATAACAGTCCAGCTAGCTAGCAATCACGCTAGATAGTCTTATTGATTGAGGGGAATATAGCTAGCTAGCTAGCTAGATAGATAGATAGATAGATAGTAAGGTAGATTGATTGACTTGAAGATAACAGTCCAGCTAGCTAGCAATCACGCTAGATAGTCTTATTGATTGAGGGGAATATAGCTAGCTAGCTAGCTAGCTAGATAGATAGATAGTAAGGTAGATTGATTGACTTGAAAATAACAGTCCAGCTAGCTAGCAATCACGCTAGATAGGCTGATTGATTGAGGGGAATATAGCTAGCTAGCTAGCTAGCTAGATAGATAGATAGATAGTAGGTAGATTGATTGACTTGAAGATAACAGCCCAGCTAGCTAGCAATCACGCTAGATAGGCTGATTGATTGAGGGGAATATAGCTAGCTAGCTAGCTAGCTAGCTAGATAGATAGTAAGGTAGATTGATTGACTGAAGATAACAGTCCAGCTAGCAAGCAATCACGTTAGATAGGCTGATTGATTGAGGGGAATATAGCTAGCTAGCTAGCTAGCTAGCTAGATATAGATAGATAGATAGATAGATAGATAGTAAGGTAGATTGATTGACTTGAAGATAACAGTCCAGCTAGCTAGCAATCACGCTAGATAGGCTGATTGATTGAGGGGAATATAGCTAGCTAGCTAGCTAGATAGATAGATAGATAGTAAGGTAGATTGATTGACTTGAAGATAACAGTCCAGCTAGCAAGCAATCACGTTAGATAGGCTTATTGATTTAGGGGAATATAGCTAGCTAGCTAGCTAGCTAGCTAGATAGATAGATAGATAGATAGTAAGGTAGATTGATTGACTTGAAGATAACAGTCCAGCTAGCTAGCAATCACGCTAGATAGGCTGATTGATTGAGTGGAATATAGCTAGCTAGGTGATCGAGAGACAGCCTGATATATATATATATATATATATATATATATATATATATATATATATATATATATATATATATATATAAAGAAGGCACAATTATTAGTATCATCTGATTATTGTATATTCTGTTCCATAGTTGATAGATGAAACTCATAGTAATGAAACTGTTGTAAGAAGGTGAGATTTTAATTACTTTTAACATATATGTTCATTTAATTATAATTAATTAATTAACAAATTAGGTATGACTTTAATTAAGCACATAATCTCCCTACAAATTGTCGGCCTTCGCCATTTCAAACACATCGTTTGACCACTTCATACTGTCGTGCCATAAGTCACCCAAAGTGCGATATACATATCAGTTTAAAATAAACGAGAGATCCTGGGGAAGCCAGTTAGTGTAGTGGTTAGAATGTCAGCATGTCAACCTGACAGGTAGGGTTCGAATCACGCACAAAGCACTGCCCTGTCTATAGCTCTGCTGATGGGGCCTAATGGGCTGAAATGTACATACAGAGATCGACTTTTTTTCTCGATTTGTTTACGTTTTACATTTAAACCGATATGCACGCCTAATTCATTTAATTATAACTAATTAATTAACATATTAGGTATGACTTTAATTAAGCACATAATCTCCCTACAAATTGCCGGCCTTCGCCATTTCAAACACATCGTTTGACCACTTCATATATATATATATATATATATATATATATATATACAAGATGTGTCAAAAAGTATTAAGATTTTTTCTACTTTTGTACAAGACTTTGTTATATTTTTTACTTTTATATATATATATATATATATATATATATATGGCGGGAAGTTGTAATATTTTATGGAAGGCCCTTTGACTGAGCTCATAAAATTTGTCGGTCTTGTGATCTTTATTGCTCGTTGGTCTCTTGATTTGGACAATATTTGTGATATCGATCGGTTTTACTTGTTGGGTGCGTTGGAAGTAAACTTATCATTTACCTGATTGTGTTTAATTCATGAATTTTATTGACATGACCGGATGATTTAGTTACAGTTGATGGGGAACAGAAATACGACAAAGTATTGATCACCAACACAAAAACTAGTTTCATTGCTATCAAATGAAGACGTCACGTCTTACTCATACATTTCATAAGTCATAAGACCGCCCTGTCGTCTGGGGCGTTAGAATACACTGACTGCACCTCTGCAGAGGGGTAAGACTCCCCCAATGGGCCGCCTGTTGGCCGTGGGTGGCGACCGGTGATGCTTAAGGGTAGAGTCCAGGTGGATGAGCAGTTCATGACATGCAATACTCCACTTTGACCCTATCTTGGGCTAGACATGCAATCACAGAGGCCCCTCCGATCAATCGGCTGGTCACATCAAGCCCTAGCACCTATATGATTTTCCCAACCCTATTGCCTTTATGGCAAGCCCCAACCCCTTTTATCATATGGGTGCTAGAAGGCGGTGGCTGCGGGTCTACATGTCCTGGGAATGACGTTAAACTCTATCTGATGGTGAGGTTCCAGTTTTGGAGGTTTGGGGAATGTGGAGCACCCCTTCATCACCATTGCTACCTGGTTCACTCTGACCCGGAGTGGTAGCACCTGTTAGGGTCCCATCTATGGGTTAAATAGAAAAATGTATTTATAAAAAAATTGTATTATCCATTAAGAATTGATTTATTTCAAAACTTTATCGACATTAAATGACCCACTGAGGTTGATATGCCATAAAACAAAACAAAACAAACAAAACAAGTCATAAGACTAGACTTTTTATTGTATACTTTTTCTGCTAGTACCCTATAGTTATTTTCCAGCACTCCACCGTGCCGGTCAGACACAAGGTTCATTAATGCGGGGGCTACCAACGAACTGGGTGGCAGTACCAAGAAATGCATGGATCCCCTCGGCATTCTCCTATTTGGGCGCCTCGTGCACGGAGCAATAAATCCAGCCCTGTTCGTTTAAATCAAAGGGGAAGATGTTGCCTGGGGAGTTAGCCCCCTGAGATCACACCATCAATTCATTACTGGTCTAGTGTCCGAAGGCACCGGACACAGGTTCCGAAAGCCAGTCAAATACCTTATATGTATAGATATTTTTGGAGTTTTCTTTAATATAGGGCTGACTTCAACAGACTCCGCCTCCAAAAAAGATGTGTCATGGATATGAAACTAAACTGCATTTAATGGTGAGGCACAAATTCTGAGGGGCATTGGCATTAAATAACCCACGAAGGTTGATATGCCATCAAACAAAGGAACCAAACCAAACCAATTTAAATAATTTATAGTTATATGGCTGCAGGTATTCCTATTCAATATCAATCATTTTTAAGCAGATCTATTTTACCCATTTAGGGACCGGTTTAGCTCAGTCAGTAGAGCATCGCTTAGGAATCGCAAGATTTCTGGTTTGATACCAGTCCCCGCCAACTCAGTGCATGAGTAGCACAAATTGGATTTTCTGATCTCTACATTAAAGTGGATAACTGAAGGTAGGTGTGGCGCTCCATTTCAGCAAAATCAATCTCCCTGGTCCAGCGCTAGCGAAAAGGGGATTGACTCCCTCGCTGCCGGTTGATACTAACAATAGGCCCCTCCGCCATCTTTACTTAACATTTTAATTAACCCATAAATTGGATCCTAGCAGAAACTACCACCCCGGGTCAGAGTTGATGTAGAAGTAATAGCAAGAAAGGAGTACTCAGCGATATCCAGATCTCCAGAACAATAGCCTCACCAACAGATCCATTTTATTGTCAAAGCCAAGGATACCCCTTTGGTGTTTTTAAAACCCTTTTCTAGATGCAATATAGTATTATCAGCATGTTGTAGGATGCAAATTTTACTTTCATACATAATCTGCAGTTATAGTCCCCTCGTTTCTAACCTTGAGATAACAGGTACTACCACTCCAGGTCAGAGTGAAGGAGGAAGTAATAGCTAGAAAGGAAGTAATAGCTAGAAAGTGACTTCACACTCTAGATCTCCAGAACTGGAAACTCACAAACAGATGTACGTTTTGACATTAAATAACCCACCAAAGTTGATATGCCATTAAATAAAGAAACCTTTTCTAAGTATATTTTCCTGAATAAAATTTGTGTGTATTGAAGGTGTGTCAAAAAAGTATCAAGATTTTTTTGTACCTTTTGACACACCTTATATTCTGAAAAAAAAGTTCCATTCATTCTTCATTTCTATCTTGGTAAATACAGCTTTAAACTTGGTACATTTTTGACACACCTTGTATTCTGAAAAAAAAATTAATGAATGGAGCGTTATTTTTTTTTTTCAGAATACAAGGTGTGTCAAAAAGTATAGAAAATCTCGATACTTTTTTGACACACCTTGTATATCCAAATAAACATTAGAACAGAATAACTGTTGAAATGAATATGGTGGTAGTTTATATTATTTTCTAAAAAGGGAATATTAAAATCTGCATTCTTAATAAACAACGAAGATAATAAACGAGGAAATTAGAATATAATTAATAATACAACATTTCATTTCATTTGAAAACAAGTCTTCAAATTGGATGCAGAGAAATTGCAAATGGCGTAAAGACACATATTTTTTTTCAAGTTCAAACGTGGTTGACAAAAATGCAGTTAAGAAAAAATACGTGATTTGCATTATTTTAAAATTTTAAAAGAGTAACCTCCCTTTATTGATAGTTAACTTAGAGTGACCGTTCGTGGTGTTATGCAAATATTAGTGGCAGGCCGTTAGTAAGTCTCTACTTAATGACTGGTCGGCGCCGCCATTTGCATTTGCATACTTTGTACGTCGTATGAGACGGTTGATTCGGGTTACTCTTCGTACAGAATTTAAAAAAATCTGATTCATATATAAACATTATCTTTCTTTGAATTCAGCTTGTTGATTTTTTGGGGCAAATGACCCTAAGATGAAGCGATTATTCCTGTGAAATGATGTTCCGTGAAGTTTTCCGACAAGTAACTTTACTTTACATATTTGATTTTGCTTTTCTCTTTCTTTCTTTTTCTCTTTCTTTCCACTTTTCTTTTTTTCCTCATATACTTCTTACTTTTCTTTCTTTCCTACTTTCTTTTTTTCTTTCTTTCTATCTTTTTTTTTCTCCCCACGTTTTCTGTTTCTTCCCTTTCTTTCTTTCTTTCTTTCTTTCTTTCTTTTTTCTCTCCACGTTTTCTGTTTTTCTTCCCTTTCTTTCTTTCTTTCTTTCTTTTTTTCTCCCCACGTTTTCTGTTTTTCTTCCCTTTCTTTCTTTCTTTTTTTCTCCCCACGTTTCCTGTTTTACTTCCCTTTCTTTCTTTCTTTCTTCCATTTCTTTCTTTCTTTCTTTCTTTTCCCTTCTTATATTCTTCTGTTCACTTAAGAGATTCGAAGGATCTCAGCAAACTGTTGCTCATGTGTTCTCAACTCATCAACATGGCCGCTGCTATCACATCGAACACTTAGAATAGCAGACGTTTTTGATCCCTACTCAAATAATCCCGCCATAAAATATAATACAAGATAAATAATTTTACACTTATCTGACGGGTAGCCTGGCTGATTGGTATTATGATTGCCTCTTGTTGAAAATAATTTTTAGAAATACAAAAATTTGTTGATATTTTGAGGAATGAATTTGTGTTTGAATAATAAACGGAGGATCTTTTTAAAAGTTAGAATGTCGATTTGGCAGAAATGAATTTCTTTAACTTTGATTTATCTCTGTTGATTATTTAGAAATGTTGACCATTCTTGTCTGACATGATTTTCACCTGTGCAAGTTTTTCAGTTTCTAGTCAGAGTCGTTGTTTAGCAAATTTGTTAGGCAAAGAGTTAAATATCCGCTTGCTTATTAAAAGCAGAAAAGCTACTGGTCTTCATCAAGAACGGTATGTATACATATACCAATCCCACCGTACATAAAGGATGTGACACGTGGTCAATTTCTTAAGCGGAGAAACAGGTTTAAATTCAGAATTTGTCTTCTCCTAGACGGGTTACCTAACCGTCAAGTAGCAGTATTAGCAGTACGTCTTCCGAGCAGTCGGCGTGGTAGTCTGGCTAGTAGGCTAGTAGGCGCTTGTACCACCACAGTGTCGAGATTTATGGAGGACACTATCCAATCAGATTATAGTGAGGGGTACTTAGGTATTTACATATTCATTACATCATATACAAAATTAGCAAGACATATTTTGCTTATTTTCTTTTGTCAAGTAGTGTCTTCTTACAGTTCAAGGCAGTTTTCTTTAGTTTTTGTATTGGTGTGCCAATTTTGACACTTTGCCTTTTTTAAACCGCTCGCAGCTGCTCTCCCACTTCTGCTATCCCACCGCTGGTGGTTAGTTCATCAGAATTGAGCAGAAGGACTCAGATTACAATAATAATAAAATTTTATTTGAATAGAATGAGTTCTGAAGTGAACAGATATTGAATTTTGAAATATTCCATCATACAGGTGAAGAAATACTAAGAAAAGATAATACAGCCGTAGCAAATTTGTTAGGCAAAGAGTTAAATATCCTCTTGCTTATTAAAAGCAGAAAAGCTACCGGTCTTCATCAAGGACAGTACGTATACATATACCAACCCCACCGTACATAAAGGATGTGACACGTGATCAATTTCTTAAGCGGAGAAACATGTTTAAATTCAGAATTTGTCTTCTAGACGGGTTACCTAACCGAGGTTTAAGATCCCAGTCTGCCCTAATATTCACCCATAGCTAAAAGCGAATAGTTGAATGCATTTCTCAAGGGTATTAAACTTGTTTAAATATTTTTCTACTTTATGATGCTCATAGCGGCTCTCCTACTTCTGCGATCCTACAATAAGCCGTTATTAGCGGCTCTCGCACGTGTCAGTTACAGTAATAAAAGGACTTTATTTGAATAGAATGAGTTTTGAGGTGAATAGATAGGAAACTTTGAAATTTTTTATCGTACAGATAAAAAATACCAAGAGAATTTGGTATAGCCGTGCGGGAAATTTGGTAGGCAAAGAGTTTATATATGTCTTCTAGCCTGATGAGGATAATCACAATTCAGGAGAAAACATTCTATTTCTTTAAGCTATTACGGTTTTCTTTCTTTCTTTGGGCACAATGGGGACCTGTGTTCAATTTGATCATTTTAATCTAAAAAAACAAAACAAAAAAAAACATGCTCTTTTGTTTGGGAATTACGATCATGGTATATACCTGATTGGGAAGCAAAATAAATCGGCCCCAAATGGCTATTTCAGAACCATTTAGGGAGAGCAATTGGAAAAAGCAGATTACCTTGTAAACGGAAGGAGTCAATAGACATCTTATGGGACCCAAGAGTGATGTTTTACCGGGGCAATCTTTCTTCTTAGAAGGAAAAGCAACTGAACAGAAAAATATAAATAAAAATAACGCCTAAACATTCATTTCGTTGTTCGCATGTGTCTATATCACCTGAATAGGGAAATGTAATTGGCATGGATAAATAGCAATTAAAATAATAAATATCCTGTCTTCTTCGAAGAGAAGTCTTTTTAGAAAGATCTGAACAAAGGTAGCCATTTTAGAAAAAGCAAGACAGACGGCAACGTATTCACAAAAACCAAGGGACATAAATCTTACTTCTTATTATCCCAGTCGTACAAATGTAAATGATTTGGTCCGGAGTAAATTTAAGTTTCCTTTTTGTTTCTATCTTCTGGCTGAGAGCGTGATAGATCTTTTAGTTGAATTGATATACATTAAGTTTGGAACTTGAGGTTGATTGGAATAAAAAAAGATTATGTTACACCAATGTTTCAAATGGAATATATCTGCTTTATGGTATTCGGAATCCTGACTTCTGCTTATGTCCGAATAGCAACTATTGATATTCATGGAATTATATATATATATATATATATATATATATATATATGAAGATAGGAGGGTTGGAGTAAATCCGATAGTATGAGGTAAGGAAAAAAGAAAAGTGGACAAAAAATAATAACTCAAACAAGTAGATGTAGGAGAGATATATTTTGTTCCGCTTTAAGCGGGAACTTCATCAGTCTGTAAACTGGAACGAAATATATCTCTCCTACATCTACTTGTTTGAGTTATTATTTTTTGTCCACTTTTCCTTTTTCCTTACCTCAATTGTAAACAAAACGGTTGTTTTTATTTTTCATAATCGCGTTAATTTATTTATTTTAATA
>CM042145.1:86378226-86395726 GCA_023376005.1 Doryteuthis pealeii
CATGTAGATTCTACATGTATAAACAATTTTAGGAATCTTTTTAGGAAATTTCTAGGAGATTTATTATGAATTTTCTAAAGGAATTCTACATTGTAGAAAATTCTAAATTCTTCCTACACGAATTCATACAATTAAATTTTGCCAACGCAATAACATTTTCGCCGTGGGCATTTGATTAAAAAGAGAGCGGTCTCTTGAAATCGGTTTGGTGGATTGTGACTTGTCAAACTTAAGCTTTTAATAAAAATCAGAGAAAAGAGTTTTTTCATAAATGTTATAGGTTGTGTTAAATAAAATAAAACTGAAGGAAAAAGGAAGAAAATATGTCGAAATCCAAGTTTTGCAACCCGTTCTCTAAATGAAATTATTGGGTTTGAGTGGATTTTCAAGGGTTTCCTAGGACCGGGGTTTCTAAGAGAAGTCAATAGTGGGAAATCTCATAATAATTGGCCCCTTTTTTTCTCTTGTAATGCATGTGAGCAGTTTAGAAAAAAGAGAGGGACTGAAAAAGGGTACTGATATGATTAAATGTGGAAGAATTCTATAGTAGTTTAATTTTGGTCTTTTTTCCTTCTTCAGATATCTTGCGATTTCTCCTAGTTAGCAACTTCCAAACAAAGAGACAAAGAGAGAGAGAGAGAGAGAGAGAGAGAGAGAGAGAGAGAGAGAGAGAGAAGAGAGAGAGAGAGAGAGAGAGAGAGAGAGAGGGGGAGAAGGAGAGGTAGAGGAAGAGGGGCTTATATAGATAGATTGGTAGATATAAACAGAAAGATAGATAGATAGATAGATACGGTCGGTAGGTGATTGCTTGCTTGCTTAGTTGGCAACTTCCAAATACACACACACACACACACACACACAGAGAGAGAGAGAGAGAGAGAGAGAGAGAGAGAGAGAGAGAGAGAGAGAGAGAGAAGAGCGGGGCTTATATAGATGCATTGATAGATATGAACAGAATGAGATAGATAGATAAATAGATAGATAGATATGGTCGGTAGGTTGCTTGCTTGCTTGCTTTTACGGGATTTCAACCCTTATTTTATGCCGAAGACTTTTCTTATCATATTCATTCTTGCTGGGTATTCAGTGTCTTTTTTAAAACTCATTTTTAATCTATTTATGGGACATTAATAGGTACTACCACTACGGACCAGAGTGGACCTGGGAGGAATGATTAGGAAGGGGTGATTCACACTGCCCAGAACTCCAGATTTAGAAAGATAAATATGGACAGGCTGATATATATATATATATATATATATATATATATATATATATATATATATATAAGGCGTGTCATAAAAGTATCGAGATTGAAGCTGTATTTACCAAGATAGAAATGAACAATGAATGGAACGTTCATGTTTTTCAGAATACAAGGTGTGTCATAAAAGTGCCGAGTTTAAAGCTGTATTTACTAAAATAGAAATAAACAATGAATGGAACGTTAATTTTTTCAGAATACATTGTGTTTCAAAAAGTACAAAAAATCCTGATAGTTTTTGGACACACCTTAGACACTCGGACACACAGACACGACACAGACACAGACACAACACACACACACACACACATATATATATATATATATATAATATATGTATATATAATATATATGAGAGTAAGTAAACAATGTATTTATTTGATATGGCTTTTTAGCTGACAATTTTTGGAGGATATGTGCTTAATTAAAGTCATACCTAATTTTTGAAAATTAATTAGTTGATAATTAATGAATTTAAGCGGGCATATATGTTCAAATGTAAGGCTAAACAAATCGAGAAAATGTCAATCCCTGAATGTACATTTCGACCTATTAGGTCTCATCAGCAAGGTTATAGACATGGGAGACTGCTCAGTGTGTGACTCGAAACCTCGACTGCCAAGCTAACCATTACACTAACTGAACTTATTTATATTCCACTTTTTAGTGACTTGCTACACGGCAGTATGAGAGTAAGTAAACAAACAATGTGTTTATTTGATATGGCTTTTTAGCCGACAATTTTTGGAGGATATGTGCTTAATTGAAGTCATACCTAATTTTTGAAAATTAATTTAGTTAATAATTAATGAATTTAGACGGGATATATATATATGTGTGTGTGTGTGTGTGTGTGTGTGTGTGTGGTTGTGTGATTTTTGACACTTTGAATTCGAATTTGGCCATCTCATGAAATAATTTTATAACAATTCGATGATATCAACTAAAACCTGCGCCTAAAACATTTTCTAGAGATGGTTCACAGAGTCAATCCCCTACACTAACCTCAATAACGTATTCTAAATGGATCATTGGATCTTCTACTAAATCAATCATCAAATCTTCCTGAAGCCGCAGGTTCTACATCAGTACGTCCTTCTCTTAGATTCAAGGTAGCCCTGTCTCTCCCAGATTTATACCAGACTGTATTTCTCCTCGATCGATTATTTATGAAAGTCTTGGTATTCATCATAGCCTGTAGTGTTGTGGATGGCCATCGATCCTAAAAGAGGGTTCATCCGCCCTTTGACAGATCTTATTTTTCATCCTGTCTTTTATCTGACCAATCTCATCACCAGGTAAGTTTGGTTAGGCAATCGATCGTTTTAGTTGCCAATCACACGAATACACTATACTGGTATTTACATGTGTCCCACTTTCACACGATATGGCACAAGACCGTTTTATGTGGGCACCACCCACAAGCCGAGACTCATGGAGTGATAGGTAGAAAAATTGCGTCGATCCCTTCGGCATTCCCCCTCAAGGGGGCGCCCCAGGCGCTGGGCAATAAACCCAGCCCTGCCCATTTAAGTACAATGAGGCAGGTATTGCCTGGAGGGACGGCCCTCTGGGATCGACGCTATTAATTTAGCATCCCACCAGTCCAGAGGCCGAAGCTCACTGCCCCCCGTCCCGAAGGACGGGTGGGTGGCAGCTGTAGTAGCTGGGACTACTCACTACGAATACACTACTACGAATACACTATACTGGGTTACACGCGCATGCATGAAGGTGCGCATAGACTAACGGTTATTGCCGTGGAAAATGGAATCGGTGACACGATTTCAAACCCTGTTTGCATTTCACTTCGCACTGATGCACTTGAGAAAGGCATGAATCTTTCTCTTCTTTTCTCTTCTTTTCTCTTCTTTTCTCTTCTTTCTCCGTCCCCACAACCATAGATAAACAGTAGACATACTTGGATTGACAAACAGTCTAGGAAAAGGAAAACTCTGAATACAAACCGGCTTAACACTGTTTCTCTGAATTAGAACAGTCTACCTCCGTGGATTGAATAAAGGGTTAGGTTCGAAGTTCTGTTAAGGCTCCCGATTACGACAAGAAGATTCGACAAGAAAGTTCGAAGAGAAGGTTCCCGAGTTTGACAAGAAATACCTGAAGAAGCCCGGAGGGCAAATTGGCCGAAACATTGTGCAGATAACAATAAAAATGAGGACAATATTTCGAATAATCCAAATAATACATGGCTTAATACAGCTTTTTAAAAAAATGACATTTCATCACATCCTGCCCGCAGAGGAGGGGTTAGGTAAATATATACATACATATTCACACTCATAATATACTTCATTAGATGATAACCGGTAAGAATTTTGAGTTTTCCTTCTCCTAGAGCGGTTGCCGTAAAGGAAACAGTTTGTCATACTATTTAAATTTAGATAGGGTGGAAGGAAGAAGAGATGGATTCACGCCATTCTGTGTATGAAGGGAAATAGAACTATCTTCGTCTAGGATTTGAACTTAAGAAAGATAACCGTGACATCACATGCGTGCCATCATAGGTCTTCTATTTTTTTAATGTTAAGTTTTGTTATTGTTTAACTATTCGCGGGTACACAACTTAGTACCGCCCCCCGACATATACGCATTTATTTCTCTGTGTGTTTATGTTTGTATGTATGTATGTATGTACGTATGTATGTGTGTGTGCGTGTGAAAGAGAGAGAGGGAGAGTGAGTGTGTATGTGTGTGTATGTGCGTGTGTGTGTGTGTGTGTGTGTGTGCATGTGTGTAGATTTCTGCTGCATATTGCTCATTCCTCTCAGCAATCTGTCGATTAGTGCTTTAAAATAAAATGAAGTAAAAAAAAAGCCATGAAAAATATAAATGCAGAAACTGAAATCTCGTGATTTTTTTCTCACGCAAATCTCGCATTAAATGCAAGTCATTTTCTCAGATGATTTTGATGGAGTTTGCGGGCGCATTTCTCACCGACAAAAACTCGCTCTTTACATGTTTTTTTTGTTAACGTCTTTTGTCAATGGTGCATCATTTATCAATTATTCCGTTATAGCACACAAGTCTTAATGATTACTTAGATTACGAGATCAAGTAACAACAAGTATCACGAATGCAACAAAATATGGCGAATGGGTCGGGTTAGCTCAGTCGGTAGAGCTTTCGGCTAGAAACCACAAGGTTCCTAGTTCGATACCGGTCCTCGCCAACTCAGCGTATGAGTAGCACAGGGATATGTGCGGTAAAGTAAGGAGCTGATGATAGGTGTGGCGCTCCACCTCAGATGCTAAAAAACAATCTCCTTGGTCTAGCGCTATTGAAAGGGGATATACTTCCTCGCTGACTGGCTGATACCGACTTTAGGCCGTCCCAACGACTTTACTTACATTTACTTATATATATACAAACAGACAAATACACAATCTCTTATATTACTCCTTGCGAGTTTTGCCCAACAGCTTTGGTAGTATTTGTCGGGCTTCTGAGTGACAGCAAGTCTACCCAGATCTCCAGGACTCTTCTGAGTATTCTCGCCAATCTTGACAATATTGTTTCGATTCTTCCTCTGGTTTTTAACTCTTCGAGGTTTTTGTCCAAGCTCTTGGAGGGTGTTCAAAGGAGACCAACTACAACTGGAACAACCGTAACTCTCATTTTCCACAGTTGGTTTTAGTTCTCTGGCAATGTCCAAGTATTTATCTTTTTGGTTTATTTCTCCCCCCCCCCCTCTCTCTCTCTCTCTCTCTCTCTCTCTCTCTCTCTCTGTAATCCGTTGGATGGTATTTTCATCAATAGGATCTGAAGATAGATGTGTACCTCCGCAAAAATGTATGTATGTATAAATCCGCAACCTTATATATACCCGCGTGGTGTAATGGTTAAAGTCATGGGAAATGGACTCGTCGCCCCGAGTTCAAATCCTGGACGTGGTAATTGCATTTCATTTAGCGCTAATATCCTTGGGAAAGGTATGAATCCTACTCTCCTCCAGCTATGGATAAATAGTAGGGCAGACTGGGATCTTTAACCTTGGTTAGGCAACCGGTCTAGGAGAAGGAAAATTCTGAATTCAAACCTGTTGAACTCCGCTTAAGAAATTGACCTTGTGTCACATCCTGCTCGTGCGGAGGGGTTGGTAAATATATATATATACCCACTCTTCTCTCTGTTTGTCTGTCTGTCTGTCTCTATCTCTGTCTCTGTTTCACACACACACACACTAACACACACACACACACACACACACACACACACACACACATATATATATATATATGTGTGTGTGTGTAAAGATAAAGCTATATATATGTGTAGGTATAAATTCACAGCCTAATGTATTTCTCCATCTCTCCCTCTTCTCATGCGCATGCACGCACGCAACACACCCACACACACACACACATGCACACACACACACATATATATATATACATATATACAAGGATGAAACAATATATACACACACACACACACACACACACACACACATATATATATTATATATATATATATATATATGGATTACTTTATATTTATATAATACTTATGTAACCAACACAAATCTATAATAAAACTGGTGAACACAAATGTCTACTCCCTTTGTGTGAAGTTTAATAAGACATTTATTATCTGATATTTTTTTTTTCCAAATAAACCATTGTGATCGTCTTTATTTTTCACTAGTTTTTCCTTCTTCCTATTCCTGTTGCTTTTCAAGTTACAATAATAGCCTTAAGTTGCCTGAATTTCTTCGACAAAGTAGTGTTGTTTTAAATTTTTCAGTAAGTTTTTCTACTTCCGTCGTATTTCTGTTGCTTATTTGACTTGTACATAATAATAATAATAATAATAATAATAATAATAATAATAATAATAATAATCTTACGTCATTCGTGTTACCACAATCTCGCATTGGTTCTCTGGCAGAGTCCGAGTATTTGTCTTTTTTGTTCTTTTTTCACTATCCCCACTTCCAATTTTTAAATCTAACGAACTTTATTAAGATACAGGTACGTACATAAATCATAGGCTGCTATGAATTATATAATACTGGTAAAAGCATTTAATTTTAGTGCATGTAAAATACGTTGAAATATAACATTCAGCTTAGTACTGATCTGTACTACAGTAGGGGTATTTAAACAACATTTTGCATTCTTACATACAATGGGAAATATCTTTATACTAGTTATGGTCAAAAACTAATGGCGCTGAAGTTTTAATTTAAAAAAAAACATGTTCAAGACATTGATCATTTATCCTGTTAAATTACTGATAAATACATACATATGTAAAGGCTGCTAAAGAGAGTATCCGTTTTAAGGAGAGCCTTTCAATATATATATGAATATAAATAAGTTTCAAAACGAACGAAAAATGTGGGAATGGCAAGCTAGTGTAATGGTTAGAGACTTCGCCTGTCAGCTTGACAGTCGAGGTTTCGAGTCACATGTGGAGCAGTCTCCCATGTCTATAACCTTGCTGATGAGACCTAATAGGTCGAAATGTACATTCAGGGATTGACATTTTCAAAATTAGGTATGACTTCAATTAAGCACATATCCTCCAAAAATTGTCGGCTTAAAGCCATATAAAAATAAACACATTTGTTTGTTTACTTAACCTCATATATATATATATATATATATATATATATATATATATATATATATATATGTGTGTGTGTGTGTGTGTGTGTGTGTGTGTGTAAGTTGAAAATGGAAGCGAATCCGACGTTATGTTGAAATGAAAATAAAGGAAAGAAAATGCTGAATGGATGAAATGGATTTTTAAGAATTTACTCTGATGAAGGCCGTTATTCCTTGTATACTAAACATTTTATAGTTTTCTATTATTGTTATTTTATTTTGTATTTAAAATAATAATACATAGAGTACATATATACATGGATAAACTCCTGACCGAAACACGTGTCAGCAAAAAAATAAAAAAATCTATTTTATCCATTCAGCATTTTCTTTCGTTTATTTTCATTTCAACACACACACACACATACACACACACACACACACACACACCACACACACACACACACACACATATATATATATATATATATATATATATATATATATATATATATATATATTACGCATGGGGAATAACCAAATTTACTAGTTCACCTTTAATCTTATTTTTGTTACTAACAACGCAACACTTAATTCTTTTTTACTTTCGTACTACGAATAGCAATTAAAATACATGGCCAAGAAATAATGATCAGATGAAAGAAAAAATAAACAAACAAAAAACTCTACTAAATATTAAGAAGAACCGTACGTTTGAATGACAAAATCAAATCTCGTAGCATGCGGCTGTCACGAGAGCGAATTAAATCGATTCGTTAAGCGTGCGAGAGTTCAGTATTTATCGGTTAGAAATACTTCATATACGTTGGACATTCCAAAAGCTGTACTTCCCAGAACAGTCCCTTGAAAGAAAGAAAAGAGGCTATCAGTGCTTCCATGTTCCAAACTTACACAACTTGCACAAAGAAATACACCCCCGAATATATATCAGTGTCATTGTTCTGAGAAATATGCTAGGATAAACAATTAACATGATTATGATCTTAGACGAAAAGGAATACATATTATTAATTTAACATCTTATTGTAATGGAGATTGTGTGTTTTTGTGTCTATAACCGAAACTATATTAATACTCAAGTCACAATTCCTTATTTATTTACGTCACATTCTACAGTAATTCAGTTTTATCTAAATCTGAATTATCAATAAAACAGTTTTACGTTTTCCATACTGTTTAACATATCTACATACTGATAGTATGCACTTGTATTTATATATACAACAAAATAGCGGTTTACAGTGAGAACCAGAAGGCTAATTTGCATATTAGAAAAAAGCAAAATATAACATATGTAATTTATTTTTAATACATCTAAAACGATTTTTACGGTCAATTTCGATCGCGTATTGCCTGAAACGTTGTTTAAAAATGATGGGTTTACAAAATTAATGTAACATTCACCATTGAAAAAAATTACCAAAACGCTGTCATGAGAGTGATGCGATTCAGCTTCCCTTTTGGTTTTAAGTTTAGGGTATCCTTCCAAATGGATTTGGTTATCTGGTTTTACATTAAGGTATTGGAATATCCCCGGGCTGAAAACTGGTGTTTTAGCAGAACGTTTTTCCTTTTCAGTTCGTTGTTATCAGTGCAGATTCTTCTTCGTCAAATTGCTTGTGAGTAGGGAAGGCTACGTTTTAGATGTTTGGGATGAGAAGATTTGTAATGGAGATAGTTGAGTGTGTTTGGGGGTTTTGTGTGGGGGAGTTGTTTGTAGTTATCTGTCAATATATACTAGGGTATCTAAAAAATCAGATGGATCGTGATAAAATTGTACAGTCTTGCATCACACACACACACACACACACACACACCACACACACAACACATATATATTATATATATATATATATATATATATATATATACAAGGTGTGTGAAAAAAGTATCGAGATTTTGAGTACTTTTTGACACACCTTGTATTCTGAAAAAAATGAACGTTCCATTCATTGTTCATTTCTATCTTAGTAAATAAAGTTTCAAACTCAGTACTTTTTGACACACCTTGTGTTCTGAAAAAATTAAAGTTCCATTCATTTCCATCTTGGTAAATACAGCTTCAAACTCGATACTTTTATGACACACCTTGTACACACACACACACACATATATATATATATATATATATATATATATATATATATATATAGTCATCCACAGACATCATGTTTCGATGTATCAAGTCTCTCCAGTGTGGCTAGAAATTAGCAGGTTACCTCCAGTCGGGATGGAAACCCTATCGATTTATCATCAGTCAGTTTTCTGAAACACTCAGCCATCAGCAAATACAGACTCTCTCTCTCTCCCCTCTCTCTCTCTCTCTCTCTCTCTCTCTCTCTGTTTTAGAATCCATGAAGCCATCTATAGGGATTAAGTTGTTCTATTGTTGCTCACAGAATACAGTTGCTGATCATAGTCTGTAGTTTTCCTTGTAATATATGAATTCAAGTCAGTGGTTTTCCTTGTGATATATATGTCAGACGTTTGTGTTTAGACTCTGATGTTAATCTAAAGATAAGTCTTCCTGGCTGAAAGTTCCATCAGGAAGTGATTTGCGCACAGTGCAAACGATCTTAAATGTTTTATGTCCTCTCATCTCATTGGCCAATTTCTACCGGAAGTGACTGCTGCTGTTGTTAAAGTCCATAAATAGAAGTGATGATTTTTGCTTACGCCTTCTATCAAGATAGTGCAACATTGTATATCTAGGTTTCACCGAAAAGAATCTTCAGGATAATTCTGACAGAATAATTATCCTGAAGATCCTTCTCGTTAAAACTTGGGTAGTTAACTTCTGTCACTGATTCAGTTCCCTAAACTTGCTCTACAGGTATGTACTGAGGACTTTTTGATGTTTATTATATTGTCTCACTCGGTATCTTTTTCTTTTTTCCCAACAGTCTAAATCAATTTCCTTCATTTCTATTTGGTAAATACAACTTTAAACTTGGTACTTTTTGAAACACCTCGTACCCTGAAAAAAGAAATTAATGAATAGGACGTTATTTACAAGGTGTGCCAAAAAGTACAAAAAATCTCGATACATTTTTGATACACGTTGTATATATATATATATATATATATATATATATATATATATATATATATTATATATATATATATATATATATATATATAATATATATAACCAAAATTCAAGGTGATGATTAATCTGACAATGTCCTAACTTTGTAAATATCTATAACCTTATCTATTTCTTAAATATATATATATATATATATATATATATATATGCGTGTGTGTGTGTGTGTGTGGAGAAAGGTAGACAAACACGGTATGTTGTAGAAAATGGATGTTTCCCGTGTTTGTCTACCTTTCTCCACATACTGTCGGATTAATTTCCTCTTATTTCTCCCATAGGGGCCGGGTTAGCTCAGTCGGTAGAGCGTTTGGCTAGAAACCACAAGGTTCCTAGTTCGATACCGGTCCTCGCCAACTCAGCGTATGAGTAGCACAGGGATCTGTGCGATAAAGTAAGGAGCTGATGGTAGGTGTGGCGCTCCACTTAGACGCAAAAACAATTTCCTTGGTCTAGCGCTATTGAAAAGGGGATAGACTCCCTCGCTGACGGGCTGATACCGAATTTAGGCCGCCCCGACGACTTTATATATATATATATATATATAATTGTGATTATTTTGGTATATGTATCCTTTTGTGGGAGGTACATATATCAGGTTTGGGCATTTGTATATATATATATATATATATATATATATATATATATATAGAGAGAGAGAGAGAGAGAGAGAGGAGAGAGAGAGAAAGGTATGATCCCAACTATTTTAGATACTGGCTTACAAGCAGTTAGATGCTCTCTGTTTTAAATGATGGTGCTACATAATCTTTTAGTACAATTTCTCTTCAGCTTGACCTTGTACCAGACTAATCTAATCTTAGTAAGTACCTACACACCTTGTCTATTTTCTTATATCTGGTTTTGAAAGAAGTTTGTGCGTATTGTAGAATTCAACCATTCGTCTTGCAAATAGGCTTTTTTGTAAGCAATTACCATTTATTACCTGCGTCTACGAGATTTATTTTGTCACGTAAGAAAACATTGAGTTATCTTGCAAGTTTCCGTCTTGGCCTATTCTTGACCCTAATTGCTGAAAGAACGTTTGTCTTCTTTTGTTATGCCCTCGAACACGTAACCAAAGAAAAAGAAATCGAGTTGGCATGGGCGATCCTAACTCTCCCCCCCTCTCTCTCTCTCTCTCTCTCTCTCTCTCTCTCTCTCTCTCTCTCTCTTTATTGTTTATTTGTCCCTATAAGCATCTCTGTATATGCACACTAGACCTAGTAGGTATTTAACTAACTTGTTCACCATGGGTAGGATGTGACACAAGGTTGCAAGTGTAGGGTATCTGTAGAATAAACATACTAGTTCTAATTACCGTTGAATTGGTAAGACAAGGCAGCAAGTAGTCGTAACTTAATTTGAACCTGGTTTGCTGCAAAGGACTACTGCAAAATGGCAGTTTATTTGTGAAACCTCAGAACATCGTAGAAACCAAGCAGCCAATCAGGACTCAAGGAATGGAATCACTCAAATGCATGAGTGGACTATTCTGAATTCCTATAAGTACCAGTTGTCTTGACACTGTTTTAGTTGTGCTTGGCCAGTTGCTGCTGTTCAAACCAATAGTAGACAGACTGACTTCAACAGTATCCAGTGAGGATCAAACTGTCAATTCAGTTGTGTTGGATCTGCGAAGGTATTTCCCAAATCTGTTAGCCATAGATAGGATATGACACAAGGTCGCAAGTATGGAGCATCCAGCGAGGATTAAACTCGTTATTCATTACTAATGGATATGCGAGACCAGTTTGCTAACCATTATACCATCATAGGACGCCACTTTTACCCAACCTGTTTTCTATGGGTAGGATGTGACCCAAGGTTGCAAGTATGGGGTATCCAGCGAAGATAAAACTCACTATATCATGCTAATGGATATGTGAAACCACCTTGATGTATTGTTCGTTTGTTTGTTTTTATTTTCATTCAGAACTAGAGGCAACATAATTGGGGCCATGCATTTTCAAATACGACAAAATCAAACCGGGATTTTTATGGATTTTATATACGTTGGAATATCTCTGCTGTTCCAAGAATATTTATTTCTATTCAGCATCAACAGCCATGGTCAGGCACACGCACACACACATGCACATATAAACACACATACATACACACACGCATACACATAAAACACAGATCTAGATAGTAGCGGGACTTTTAAAAATGAAATCAGTTGACTTTCCATCAAGGCTGCTAACCTGAAATTTAAATTACTTTTTAGATCGACCTCTATACAAATATCCAATGTTGCGTGTTGTATCTCTCCCTTTTGAGTCATTGAGTTGAAGATCCCCTTATCTAGATTGTAATAAGATTTTTTAAAAATGAAATAAGCTAATTTTCCATCAAAGTTGCCAACCTTAAAATTAAATTACTTTTTTGCTCGAACTTTATACAGATATTCATTGTTGCCTGTCGTATCTCTCCTCACAGGACGTGATGATCCCTTTTGAGTCCTTGAGTTGAAGATCCCTTTATCCAGATATTAATAAGATTTTTAAAAAAAATAAGCTAATTTTCCATCAAGGTTGCCAACCCGAAAATTAAATTACTTTTTAGATCGACCTCTATACAAATATCCTATGTTGTCTTCCGCTAATTCTACGTCGTTAACTCTGACTCAATTTGGAAAGATTTTCCAGCGAGGATAGAATAACAGGCAAAGATAAAAATTAAAAAAAAGTCCCATAGGATAAACAATGTCGACTTACAGCGAGGAGATATCCACAAAAATAACTTTTCAAAGTCGGTGGGTGATTAAAAACATCTTGAAAATCCAGGTAAATTGGGAAATACAAAGCAGCTCTAAAAATGGCACCGATAATAATAGAAAAGTGGGAATTAGTGAAAAAAAAAGATATTAAAAAAAAAAAACGAAAAAAGTGACGAAGTAAAAGAAAACAATATTTTTCTTATATATTTGGCATCAAACCGAGAGAGTTCTTTACATTTTGCCAACATACGGGTGTGTGAGAATGGACCAAGGGTGGAGACTCACACATAGATGAATTTAAAATCTCAAATATTGAACTTGTTACCGAAAATATAAGTTCACAAGGATATCTATTATTATACTAAAGCTGAGCAAATCAATATTTACTCCTAAAGGGTTCAATGATACAAACGTTATACTAGAATATTCTTTAGTTTTAAGATTGTGTTATGTTTAAAAAAGAAACATTTTAATTTGTTCTAATTATTCGTAATTAGCAATTAAGTCAAAAACTGACCCGTCTCTTACTTCACATTCTATTACTTCCCCATCTCTATGTATATCATGATTACCTCCTCATTATATATATTAGGTTCACAGTGAGACTAGAGAGAGAAACACAGAGAGAGAGAGAGAAGAGAGAGAGAGAGAGAGAGAGAGAGAGAGAGAGAGAGAGAGAGAGGGATAATAAATTCAAATTAGGTCAAACGTTCCCATTCTTAGAAATTTTACAAAATGATTTCAATGTTTTTTTTTTAATTTCTCCGTATATATTCATTTTCTAAAATTTAATTCGCTTTACAAACTCAATTTTCCCTAATCCTAATTATCTAACCTGAGCTCAATCAGTGATACAACGAGTTACGTTTTGTCTACTGTAATATATATAATATATATATATATATATATATATATATATAATGAGATTAAATGTACAAGAAGGTTAGCGTGAAAACGTAAAAATATAAATACATGAATTTATATATATTAATACATAATTATAGCTGTCTGTATCTTTCTCTTTCTCTTTCTCGCCCCCCTCTCTCTCTCTCTCTCTCTCTCTCTATATATATATATATATATATATATATATATATATATATACAGGAATTTTTATGTTTTTTGCGTCTAAGTGTTTCTGTGAATTTTGCGTTTTCGTGTATTTTGGGCGGTATTTACCCTGTCTTTTTAATATTGTTTTCTTGAGTAACGATTTTTGCGATAATTAGCATAAGGTGGAACAATTTGGGTCTTTGTTTTATGGTCTTTGAATTATAACCTCTGATTCGCATAAGCGCTGTAAACTCTTACAGTGTGCAGGCTTCAGTAGTGATGAAAGCATGATCGAAATCTATCATATATATATATATATATATATATATATATATATATATATATATATATATATATAATGATATATATATATATATATATATATATATATATATACGCAACGCTCTCCTATAAAAGAGATGGAGCTCTCTATGGCGGCCTTTACATACATACATACAGATGTGTGTATTAAAATAATTAAAATCCCCTTCACATTCTGTGGGTGACGATAGCCGAGCGGTTAAGCTGTCCGCCTGATGCTGAATCAATCGGGCTTCTATCCCGGTTGTAGGTAGCTCACAAATGTCTAGCCGCACTGAAGAGACTTGATAAGTCGAAACACGTGTCTGTGGATGACTATATATATATATATATATATATATATATATATTAGAGGCGCTTGTTATGTAATGGTTATCGTAAATGGGCACAGCAAACTGTGTTCAAATCCTAGACGAAGCTGTTTGTATTTCACATATCACTAATACCGACGGGAAAAGCATGATTCCATCTATTCCCCTCCATTTATGCGCCAATAGTATGACAGACTGAGCACTTCAACCATGGTATTTTTCGAATATTTGTTTATATAAGGTGTGCTTTAATTCCCCACCTCTATTTATAGACTAGTCAAGGTCACGTGGGTTATTCTTTTAACCAATCACTAGCAATACTACTGGCCTGATAGAATACTTAAACCCCCCACATTGGACATAATTAAAACTGCACTCTTTGAGGGCGGGACATAGGATTTGCGGATCTTTACCAACCGGATTCATTATCGAGGTACTTTATACCAGTAACTGAGAACACTTTAGTAACCAAGAGGTTTCATTATCGAGGGACTTTATACCAGTAACTGAGAACACTTTAGTAACCAAAGGATTCATTATCGAGGGACTTTATACCAGTAACTGAGAACACTTTAGTAACCAAAGGATTCATTATCGAGGGACTTTATACCGGTAACTGAGAACACTTTAGTAACCAAAGGATTCATTATTGAAGGACTTTATACCAGTAACTGAGAACACTTTAGTAACCAAAGGATTCATTATCGAGGGACTTTATACCGGTAACTGAGAACACTTTAGTAACCAAAGGATTCATTATCGAGGGACTTTATACCAGTAACTGAGAACACTTTAGTAACCAAAGGATTCATTATCGAGGGACTTTATACCGGTAACTGAGAACACTTTAGTAACCAGAGGATTCATTATTGAAGGACTTTATACCAGTAACTGAGAACACTTTAGTAACCAAAGGATTCATTATTGAAAGACTTTATACAGTAACTGAGAACACTTTAGTAACCAAAGGATTCATTATCGAGGGACTTTATACCGGTAACTGACAACACTTTAGTAACCAAAGGATTCATTATTGAAGGACTTTATACCAGTAACTGAGAACACTTTAGTAACCAAAGGATTCATTATCGAGGGACTTTATACCAGTAACTGAGAACACCAAGGGAGACACTTTAGTAACCAAAGGATTCATTATCGAGGGACTTTATACCAGTAACTGAGAACACTTAGTAACCAGAGGATTCATTATCGAGGGACTTTTATACCAGTAACTGAGAACACTTTAGTAACCAAGAGGATTCATTATCAAAGGACTTTATACCAGTAACTGAGAACACTTTAGTAACCAAGAGGTTTCATTATCGAAGGACTTTATACCAGTAACTGAGAACACTTTAGTAACCAAGAGGATTCATTATCGAAGGACTTTATACCAGTAACTGAGAACACTTTAGTAACCAAAGGATTCATTATCGAGGGACTTTATACCAGTAACTGAGAACACTTTAGTAACCAAAGGATTCATTATCGAGGGACTTTATACGGTAACTGAGAACACTTTAGTAACCAAAGGATTCATTATCGAGGGACTTTATACCAGTAACTGAGAACACTTTAGTAACCAAAGGATTCATTATCGAGGACTTTATAGTAACTGAGAAACTTTAGTAACCAGAGGATTCATTATTGAAGGACTTTATACCAGTAACTGAGAACACTTTAGTAACCAAAGGATTCATTATTGAAAGACTTTATACCAGTAACTGAGAACACTTTAGTAACCAAAGGATTCATTATCGAGGGACTTTATACCAGTAACTGAGAACACTTTAGTAACCAAAGGAACAACACTTTAGTAACCAAGGATTATCGAGGGACTTATACCAGTAACTGAGAACACTTTAGTAACCAAAGGATTCATTATCGAGGGACTTTATACCGGTAACTGAGAACACTTTAGTAACCAAAGGATTCATTATCGAGGGACTTTTATACCGGTAACTGAGAACACTTTAGTAACCAAAGGATTCATTATCGAGGGACTTTATACCGGTAACTGAGAACACTTTAGTAACCAGAGGATTCATTATTGAAGGACTTTATACCAGTAACTGAGAACACTTTAGTAAAAATTATTGAAAGACTTTATACCAGTAACTGTAACAAAGGATTCATTATCGAGGACTTTATACCAGTAACTGAGAACACTTTAGTAACCAAAGGATTCATTATTGAAGGACTTTATACCAGTAACTGAGAACACTTTAGTAACCAAAGGACTCATTATCGAAGGACTTTATACCAGTAACTGAGAACACTTTAGTAACCAAGAGAATTCATTATCGAAGGACTTTATACAAGTAACTGAGAACACTTTAGTAACCAAGAGGATTCATTATCAAAGGACTTTATACCAGTAACTGAGAACACTTTAGTAACCAAGAGGATTCATTATCAAAGGACTTTATACCAGTAACTGAGGAACACTTTAGTAACCAAAGGATTCATTATCGAAGGACTTTATACCAGTAACTGAGAACACTTTAGTAACCAAGAGGATTCATTATCAAAGGACTTTATACCAGTAACTGAGAACACTTTAGTAACCAAGAGGTTTCATTATCGAAGGACTTTATACCAGTAACTGAGAACACTTTAGTAACCAAGAGGATTCATTATCGAAGGACTTTATACCAGTAACTGAGAACACTTTAGTAACCAACAGGATTCATTATCAAAGGACTTTATACCAGTAACTGAGAACACTTTAGTAACCAAGTGGATTCATTATCGAAGGACTTTATACCAGTAATTGAGAACACTTTAGTAACCAAAGGATTCATTATAGAAGGACTTTATACCAGTAACTGAGAACACTTTAGTAACCAAAGGATTCATTATCGAAGGACTTTATACCAGTAACTGAGAACACTTTAGTAACCAAGAGGATTCATTATCGAAGGACTTTATACAAGTAACTGAGAACACTTTAGTAACCAAGAAAACGTAAACTTAAAACCCTAACAGGTATAGCAACCGGTTTTAGGAAAAGGTAAACTCTGAATTGAAACCTGTTTAACTCCCCTTAAAAATAAACTTTGTAATCTTTGGGGGGAAAATGCTGGATGCAACAATTTCCCACCCCAAGATAACAAATTCTAGAAGTAAATATATTTA
>CM042145.1:86400726-86425726 GCA_023376005.1 Doryteuthis pealeii
AATTAACTAACAAGACTTTGTATTACAAGATTTTATTTCAGTATTGCCAATTTTCACCGCGCGGTCTGCGTTACAACCTCAGCAGAGAGATATCATCCTCTCTGCTTGACGTCTGGTTGAAAACTGGTTACCTAACTAGTAAAATCCCGTGACGTGCGAGATTCCCACCTTTACCAACGATTTGAAGGACAATGGCTCCTTATTCTACAGGTGTTTGTCAATAATCTATGCTACCACCTAGATTATGTAACAGTTTGTGTGATAGGAGGTAAGTAGTCCTGCAACTGCTTTACTGTAGTGTGTTGCTTTAGAGATGTGTTCAAGACAACACACAGCATTTTTGTGCAGTTCCTATCTAGTTTTTGTTCTCACAACCTTTCGTAAAAGTTGTTCAGCCATACAGTAGTACTGGCACGATAACATCTTGAAAAAGTTCTCGTCGAATTCCATGAAAGAGATCAGATTGTCATATGATCGATAACCATAGCAGTCTCTATCTTTCCTACACCCTTGTGCAAATTGATTGAAACAAAATGAATAATATCATTATTATCATAATATCCGCGATCTCTCTCTGTAAGGTGTGCTAGTGTGTTCGTGTAGCATTACAATTTTCATACGCATCCTTGTAGTAACGTCCATCGCAGACAATTGTCGTAGGACAAATAATTGACAGTGGAGACTATAGTGTCTGGGCTTGATAAAAATCTGATGCAATCACGGATGACGCAATATTTTTCAAGGCCAAATAACTTTCATCATACACCCTGAAAATAGATTCATATTACTGTACACCATTGCAATTACCTAATCTGAGTTCAAAATAAAAATCGATTACACCCTGTCACTCCAGTGGATCTAAAATTAACCGTATGGTAAAAGAAAAAAAAACTAAAGCGGTTGTTTCAATTAATTTGCACAGGGTGTATGTGTATGTTGATATCGTTTTTAGTAGATGATATATTACTACCGAGGTATGTGAACAGGTCTACTAATTTCATAGGTTTGCCGTTTAATGGGAAGATGGCTCCATTTTGTTTAAAACATATGAACTCTGTTTTATGTGAATTCACGTAAAACCCAATGTCTTTTGCAGCCTGATCCAGGCTATTCAGCAGAGATTAGGCTTATTCTAAAATACAGGATCCGGCAGAATGATTTCTAAGATTTGGAGCATAAATGAAATAAAAAATTAAAATAATAAATAAAAAAGGAAACGTATATCCGATTCTAAATTTAATATTACTATATGAAAGAAAAATATCCGACATTTTGTTTTGTTATCATGGTTTTATTTTGAAGATTATACTTCGCAAATAGAGAGGCGTGTGATGTAATGGTTACGGTAGTGTTGCATAATCTATGTGATAGCATAGATTATTGACAACACCCTATAGATTAAGGGGCATTGACCTTCAAATCAGAACTTAGACGGCAGTTTCCGTGAAAAATATAGACCGTTGGTAAAAGCGGGAATCTCGTACGTCACGTGATTTGACTAGTTAGGGTTTTCAGTTTCAGCCAAAATGTGACGCAGTGCAGACGTGACTGCGAGGCACAGCGAAATGGGTTAGAAAATGGGCAATGTAGAAATAAAATCTTTGATCAAAGTAATAACAAGTCTTGTTTATTAATTATGCATGAATTAAAAGAAGCCCTTAGATTAGAAGAAGACAAAGAAGAAAGAAAGAAGTAAAGAAGAACTTAGACGATCACGATAGCCGGAATAGAAAGAGAAGAAGATGGAAACGAAAACATGGCGACTAGACAAAGAACAAGTAAGTTATTAATCAATCTATCTGTCTGTCTCTCTGTCTCTGTCTCTCTCTGTCTCTCTGTCTCTCTCTCTCTCTCTCTGTTGGTCTCTCTCTCTCTCTCTCTCTCTCTCTCTTCTCTCTCTCTCTCTCTCTCTCTCTCTCTCATGCGAAGAACACTATTGTTTACATATCCGCGACAGTAGTAGGAAATGGGCATGGTGAGACGAGTTCAAATCCTTGGACGAGGCTGTTTGCACATGGCACTAATATCATTGGGAAAGGTGTGGATCAAACTATTCTCTCTCCAGCTATGGGTAAATAGTAGGGAGGACTGGGTTTTTAACATTGTTTAGGAAATCTCTGAATTCAAACCAGTTAAAGTCCGCTTAAAAACTGACCTTGTTGGTAAATATGTATATCTCCCAAATGCTTGCTTTCCCGAGCAATGCTCGCTTGAAGTCCCATGCTGGTAGGGTTACGATTTAATGACAAATAAAAATGTTCACTTCGTTAGTTTTCTATAGCCTACGTTAAAAGACTTTAGTTTTTACGTATCCCCAGAGGAAGTAATTCCCAAGGGGACATATCTGGCGAGTTAGTCGACCACGGGAATGCCACCCCGTAGTTAGATGACTGTGTATGGAGTTAGTCAGATGACTGTGTTGGAAGTGAGACGGTTATATTATATTAGCAATAACCAGTAAATATGACCCCAGCCGGCTTCAAATTTTTTTATAGACTACGTTTAAAGAGTTGAGCCTTTACGTTACTCCCAGAGGAAGAAATATCAAGGGGTCATACCTGGTGAGTTAGTCGACCACGGGAGGCTACACCGTGGTTTGATGACAGTGTATGAATTTAGTTAGAGGACTGTGTTGAAAGTTAGAAGTAGCCTACGAACGTATCCCCTGAGGCTAGTCGACGAAATGTCACCCGTAGTAAGATGACTGTGGATGAAGTTAGTTAGAGGACTGTGTTGATTTATATTATATCGGCAGTAACCAGTAAATGTGACCCCAGCCGGCTTCAAAGTTTTCTATAGCCTACGTTTAAAGACTTTAGCCTTTACGTATCCCAAGAGACAGTAATCGCAAAGGGATGGATTCAATGACCTAGTCGACCACGAGATGTCACCACCTACTTATATGAGACGTTTGGTTGGTTGGTTATTTTTTACGGCATATCAACCCCTTTCTGGTCATTTAATGCCGAACCAAGTCATTTTGATAGTTGGTTTCTTACAGTACCGGCTATTGCTTAAATGGTCACCTATTTAAGCATTGAACGAGCTCGTTGCTGCTTAACTTTGGTGATCTTGTGGGAACCGGTATTTTCAACGTGAGTTGGCCTTAAGCCTAAGATGGGTCACCAGGAGTTTATTTAAATAAGTTTAAAATCACAAAATTTTCTGCTCAATATATACGTCCCCACTGCTCCCCGTTATGAGTACCTTCGATTTTAAATCCTGGGGATCATTCTGTCGGACCCTGTATAACTGAAAATCATTATTGAAAGAGAAGAAATATTGCAGTCTGCTTTAATCTAATCTAATTTATTTCTATTCATTAGATTAAGAAGTGTAAATAATAACAACTTCTCTCATCAATAACCTACCGAAGGTTATTATCGAGGAAGAAAAGTATCGTAGTCTCCCAGTCTGCTTTCATATAATCTACTTAATTATCTACTAATTAGATTAAAGCCGACTGGTTGACTGCGATACTTTTCTTCCTCGGTAATAATCTTCAGTAGTTTATTGATATATATCTATATTTAGTGTAGCCTAAAAAGACATAATTGAACGTTAATCTCGTTGTAAAATATGTACAACTTTCATCGAAACATATTGTCAAAGTTGAATCAGTTACTGGAGATGATGATGGCATCTTTAGCTAATCGATATGTTTCTTATATCACTAGTAAATGAGATCGATAAGCATTCAAATTAGATTTCAACACGAGGGTGCCACTTGTGACACTCAAAGCCGCGGACAGAGTAAGCCATTTTTATTGTCTTTTTTAAATCAATTTATTCGGTATGACGTTGATGTTAACTGGCCATCAAAATTGTCTGATTTAACAGCACCAGAATATTTTCTTTAGTGATTTTTTAAAAATTATTTTAAAAATATTTTTATAGATCACTAATTAGGACCGGTTTTGGTCTAAGCTACAACGCTTCAGTACCTGTTAGGGCCCCATCTATGAGTCAAATAGATCCGTTAAAAACTCATTCGTATTTGGTACGACCTTATGCAAAAAAAAAAAAACAAAAAACAAAAAAAAAAAAAAACAACAAATAAACAAAGAAAAAAAACTCTTAAGAAACAATTGCCCCAAAATCTTATTATAATGGAGATTGTGTGTTTGTCTGTCTGTAACCGAAACTATATTACTACTCAAGTCACAATTCCCTTAGTTATTGATATCACATTCTCAATGATTTTATTTTTATTTAAACCTCAATTATTAATAAAATTGTTTTACATTATTAATACTGTTAACCATATCTACATATAAACAACATGCTATTATATTTATATATACAACAAAATAGCGGTTTACAGTGTGAATGGGAAGGCTAATTTGCATATTGATATAAAAAATGTGCTTAGTATTATTGATTTCTAAATGTTTGGTTTTATTTTAATGAATATAAGCAAAAATCTCTTCAATGAATCTTAAATGAAATCCATTAACAAGAAAAAATAACTGTCATTTTATTATTTACTTCCTCTTTTAACTAAATACTCAAATTAGAAAAAATAAAAATGAAAGACGAGAGTGATGGAAGAGTAAGTTTCAGTTGTTCTATGTATTTTTATATGCATTTTTATTTAGTTTCATTAGCCTTTCTAATTTAATACAATATTTTATTACCTTAAAACGTAAATACTTGCACCCAAAGGGTGCATATATTTGCTAGTATAAATAATGAATGTACAATGAATGCGATTTCTTAAATCTAAGCATAAAATAACCCAAGATTGGGGCTGTAAAAAATCAAATAATTAAACTTAAGGTCACAGAAATGATTTAAATTTTCATAAAGAGCGTATAAAAAATAGAAATAGATTACTAATTAGGACTGAGACTATTATAGTAGTGACTACCCCAGGCGGAGTTTAACAGGTTTGAATTCAGAATTTCCTTCTCCTAGACTGGTTACCTAACCAAGGTTAAAGAGCCCAGTCTGCCCTACTATATACCCATAGCTGGAGGAAGATCGGTTGGATTCATACCTTTCCCAAGCGCTATGTGAACTGTAGTTTCGTCCAGGATTTAAACTAGGTCGACAAGTTCATTTCTCTCGAATCTAATCATTACACCACGGCCTTCAACAAGGTTTGGTTTATTTTGTTTTACGGCATATCAACCTCGGTGGGTCATTTTATGCCGAAAAAGTTTTGAAGTTGATTAGTTCTTAATGGATACTCATTTTTTATAAACACATTTTACTATTTAAACCATAGATGGTACTACCACTCCGGGTCAGAGTGGACCAGGAAGTAATGGTGATGAAGGGGTGCTCCACATTCCCCAGACCTCTAGAACTGGAACCTCACCATCGGAGATTAACGTAATTCCCAGGACGCGAAGACCCTCAGCCACCACTTTCTAATACAAATTATATATATTCGATAGGATTGGGGCAATCTTCTAGGTGCTAGGGCTCGACCAACCGATTGATCTAGACTAAGTAAGGGTCTACGTGGAGTGTTGCATCTCATGGACTGCTCATCCACTAGGATTCCGTCCTTAAGTATCACGGGTCATCACCCACTGCCAACAGATGGGCGTATTGGGGAGGTCTTACCTCTTTGCAGAGGTGCAGTCGGTGTATTCTAAAGCAGGGCGTTGGTGATATTTGAAGAGTAAAAAAAGCTTATATTAATCGTATGACGCTCTGTACTGTTCGCCACGGGTAGGACATGACTCCAGTTCTGGGAAGAGTGAAGTACTTCGGCATTGTCATTATTCCTAGTGTTACATAAGGAATAGGGTAGCCTATTCATTTTGTGGTGTAGTGTAGAATGTTTAAATTTAAAAGTTATCGGTAGCTCTGAAGAAGAGTCATAGAAAATAACCATAGATTTGACAGGCAGTTTCTGACCCCTGATTTACCTGTGGCGTCGCATTCTGATTGGTAGAATGTCACATGATAGCAAAGGTCTGTGGGAAAGTTTAGAAAGTAAGTGAGTTGGGCTTAAGCCCGCCTTGGATTCTGACCCATAATATGGCGTCTCTGATTAGTTCTTCTCCGTGCGCATGGAATGTTGGGTCTTGGGGAATACAAAAATATCAAAAACAAACTACGTGTTTCTGATTTGATTAAAAACTAACGGAAAATGGACGCGAAGGTATACAATCCGAAATACACCCAGACAACACCAGACTCATATGAAGAAAAAGAGAGAACCCCATCCAATCCGACCAGCATAGAAGGTCAGAAAGAATATAGATATAGCCAGGATGGCGTAAAAATAAAATAGCTATTTAAAGCCAGGTCCATTCGGAACCGGAGTGCTAGTACCTTTTGGAGTCTTATCTTTGAATCAAATATATATGTTTTAAAATTATTAGTATTAGGTAAGAATACGTGGAACCATATAACTATGTGCAAATAAATTATTAAATAGAATTATTAATGTTAGGTATAATTGAAAAAAATAACTATCTTTTAAGAATAGTTACTTGAAGCTGCAATTGTTTATTAAGGATTATTATTAGATATTTGAAACGATAAGATAGTTTGCAAATTATTAGTATTAGATAGGAATGATTGAAACGATATAACTGTTAAAAATGTTTATTATGTAGGAATAGTCACTTTAAACCATGGCATATATAAATCATATTTGACACTGACGAAAATTTGACATCAAATAACCCATTAGGACTTGATATGCCTTTAAACAAACCAAACAAGACCATCCTTTCTTTCTCTATGCATCCTATTACTCACTCCCCCTCTCTCTCCTTCTCTTTTCTTTTCTCTATCTATTACACTATCTTCTTGGCATTAAATAACCCATTAGGAGTTTATATATTTCTAAACAAATAAACCAAACAAATCCTTCTTTCTCTGTTCCTATAATCTCTCTCTCTCTCTCTCTCTCTCTCTCTCTCTCTCTCTCTCCTCTCTCTCTCTCTCTCTTCTGCTTTTCTATCCTCTTCGCCTTTAATACAATCTAGCCTTTGGCCTAAAATAATCCATTAGGAGTTGATATGCTATTAAACAAATAAACCAAATTAACATTTCTTTCTCTCTCTCCCCCTCTCTCTCCTATATTCTTTCTCTCTCTCTCTGTCTCTCTGTCCCTCTCTCTCTCTCTCTCTCTCTCTCTCTCTCTCTATATATATATATATATATATATATATATTATGGACTCTCTTGTCGATTTTCGACGCATAAGGGTTCACACACACAATGAACACCCACACAGTGATTTGTTTATAGTGGTGAAGGCTTGTGTTTGACCATCCACACTTTTTGGCACAGTCGATAGGAAAGAATTGGTGGATCAAGGGTTGCCACAAACCCAATCAACGACCGACCTCAGGAATTTTGAATTCAGAGTTATCCCTCTCCTAGACTGGTTACCTACCCAAGGCTGAAGAGCCCAGTCTGCCCTACTATTTAACCCATAGCACATATATATATATATATATATATATATATGTGTGCGTCTTCTTTTTCTTCTCTGTTTCAATCAACCATTTGCATTAATTCCCCCATAAGAAGTTGAAATGCCTTTAAACAAACCAAATGAAACCAACCCTTCTTTCACGCCGTGCTATATTATTTTCTTTCTTTCTTTCTTTCTCTCTTTCTTTCTATCTCCTCTTCCTCTCTTTCTATCTATCTGTATATCTATCTTTCGCTTCTCTTCTTTCTCTTTTCTTTTTTCTCCCTTTTCTTCGCCTTTATTACAACCAAACACTTAGCATTAAATAACCCATTATGCGTTGATATGCCGTTACACAACTAAACCATAAACCATCGTTATTAAATATGATAATACGCGTTGAAAAGTTAATAAAGCGACGGCCTTTTATGTAGTGTTCAATGTCTTCTAACATTCATTGCACACGTCTGACTGGTAAGCAGCAACGCTTAACAAGTCTCAAGATCAACTATCGATCTCTTATCAATCGATAGATTATCCAATGTAGTGTAATCGGGCAGCTACGACGCGATGATCGAGACAGGAAAACGTTTGTATCTCGACAATTCTTTGATTTTCCGAACGACGACGCCGAACGACAACATAAATCATGATATTAATCAAATAACGAATAATTTATATTGCCGGAATATCCGTGAATTCTATTCTTCAAATATCTCCCCCTCCCCTCCCATTTCCCTCCCACCGCTTCTGCCTCCTACTCCTCCCCTCCTTTCAACCCCCTCCCTCCTCCCTTTGATTAATGCTTCTTGAACTTTCTCTAATTTGCATACATCACTTGTTTTTACCTATTTCTCTCCAAAGGTGGAATTTATCTTAATCAACTGAAGTTGACATAACATTGCCCGGTAACCGGAGATTAATTTCCAGCGTACCGTCTTGCATTGTTCGCCTTTGTAACACCTTAAACACATTCTAGACGACCTGTGCTGTAATGGTTAACGTCGCAGGAAATGGACACAGTGAAATGAGTTCAAATCCTGGACGGAAGGTGTTTGCATTTCACACAGTGCGCTAATACCCTTAGGAAAGGTATGAATACAAGTGTTCTCACTCCATTTATGGGTAAACAGAAGGGCGGACTAGGATCTTTAACTTCTGATTTCAAACCCGTTAAACTCCGCTTAACAAATTGACATACTCGTGCGGAGTGTTGACTTTTTTATATATAGTTATTTACTAAGCATAGCTTAGATGCAGCACAAAGCCAAAGTATGAGGCACCCAGCGAGAATCGAACTCACTAACAATAGTCTGCTAATCTAGCTTTACTAACCATTACACCACATGAGGTACCCAACTTTTTTATATATAAGCTGTGTGTTGAAAGCCCACTCATACTTATAGACTCGGCAAGAACCATGTGATCTCTCTTGGCCAATCACTGGCAGTACTCTGCTGCTTAAACCAACAGTACTGGCCATAACTACTTTGAACCTTCGTGGACGACAGACATAGGATTAAATCACTGGACCTTTAGCAATACGCAGGATAGGACTTATACGCAGGATAGGACTTATTCGCTTACCAAAGGATTCCATAATTCAGTGATCACATTAGCTCTACGTTTTAGTTGTCCATGATGATATTGGTGTTTCTATTTAGGGAACAGTGAATTGTTCTAATTATCGTTTGTATGGTTAACAGCTGTCCTTGATGATATTGATACTTCTTTTTTTGGAACCGCGGGAAGTATTCTAATTATAGTTAATGGATATCTATGATGATATTAGTACTTCTATTTTAGAAGGAGTTTAGGATTCCAATTAATATCTCGTAGTTAACATATGTCCATGATGATGTTCATACTTCTATCTAGGAAGGAGCGAACGATTCTAATTAGCATTTTATAGTTAACAGATATCCACGATGATATTGGTAATTTTATGCAGGACGGGATGAAGATTGTAATCAGCATTTCCTAGGTTACAGATGTCCATGATGATATTGATGTTTCCATTTAGGAAGGAGGAAGGATTCTAATTAGCACTTCTAATTCATCTCTATTATATCATAAAATTGGAATTATAAAAAATGATGCTTAACGGCAACTGAGATTCGCTTATACAGGTAAGTACTTTATCTATCTATCTACCTCTCTCTCTATATATATATATAAGTAAAGTCGTCGGGGCGGCCTAAATTCTGTATAAACCAATCAGCGAGGGGGCCTATCCCCTTTTCCCTAGCGCTAGACCAAGGAGATTGTTTTGGCATCTGAGGTGGTGCGCCACACCTACCATCAGCTCCTTACTTTTACCGCACAGATCCCTGTGCTACTCATACGCTGAGTTGACGAGGACCGGAATCGAACTAGGAACCATGTGGTTTCTAGCCGAACACTCTACCGACTGAGCTAACCCGGCCCTATATATATATTCCTAAAAGTTCGTTATGAATTATTTCCCTTACAACCGGTCATATTTTTCTGCTTTTTATGATTGACATGCTCTGATGATGATCCAAACGGATTGAAATATTAATAATAATAAGTAATTTATTGTGAGTGAGGTGACTCATCAAAGTCTCATGTCAGGTACACAGAATAATGTTGTATGAACATCACAGTAGTAATATGGATGTATGTGTGTGCATGTGTATGTGGAGAGTGCATCAGGTATAACTATTGCAATATAAGCTAATAAAACAATATTACCTAACAACATCTGTGCGTTTTTCAAATTTCTTACTCTGATATATATATACATACATATATATATATATATATATATATATATATATATATATATATATATACAAATAAAGGGAAATCAACTTGGCAAAAGAAGCATATTGCGTGTCTCCCGATTGGGAAAGTGATAAAGTATGAACCTCTATTTGAATTCCTTTTTATCGACTATTTTAACAGGACATTACGATTTTTAAACGTATCCTTAGCCCTGACCATTGGTACAATGCTCAGTAAGAAAAACTACCAATAATGTTTTTTTATTCTATTTATCTATCTATATATCTATAAATATGAATGTAGGTGTGAATTACTTCTTACACAAGTGCGATATATATATATATATATATATATATATATATATATATATATATATATATATATATATAAAACAATTTGTACAAGAACAAAATGTTAATGGTAAATAAGCACACACACATACACACACACACACATACACACACACACACACACATATATATATATATATATATATATATATATATAAGAGAAGTGAAGGATTAGAATAAATCCGACAACTTGTGGTTGAGAATAGTGGAAAGTGTGGATATAACAACACATACATTTAAATTAAGTTGATATTTCGCCTCATTATTGGATGAAGTTTAATCCAATAATTAGACGAAATATTAACTGTATTTAGCTGTGTTGTTATATCCACACTTCCCTCTATTCTCAACAACATTTTCTCGGATTTAATCTAATACTTCACTCCTATATATATATATATATATATATATATATATATATATGATTTTTTTAACATTAACATTTTGTTCTTGTACAAATTGTTTTATATATATATATATATATATATATATATATATATATATATATATATATATATATACATGAGAGTGTGCATCGATAAGTCCGCAAACTGACGTACTAAGTTGATATACATATTTATATATATATATATATATATATATATATATATATATATATATATATATATGGGTGATTAAACAACTTTTTTGGATGGTAGAATTTATCGTATAGCGTTTGTATACATGTATATGTGTTAAGTGTACATGCTTCAAAAATTCGCATAATATAATATATATATATATATATATATATATATATATGTGTGTGTGTGTGTGTGTGTGTGTGTGTGTTCGTGTGTGTCCATGTAAAATCTACCGGGATTTAAAATATGACATATTTTTTCTTGATATTCATTTCTTGTCAATTATTCGCTATTTATTGAGAAACTTTAAATATTTGAATATATTCACGCTTAAATCAACAAAGATGCACTTAGATAAATATCGCTAATAAATACGTAAATACCCCCCATCCCCATGTATGTATGTTCGTATAAAGGTAAGTATAATACAGATACATATATAAACATATCCAAAGAGACACAAATGTATTTAGAGGAATACACATATGTATATATCCCTCCCTCCGCTACGAGCAGGATACGACGTAATTTTAAGTGGAATAGAACTAATATGAATTCAGAGTTTTACCTTTCCATTGATTGTTCTATATAAAGTTCTATATATCGTAGGGCTGACCTAAAGTCGGTATCAGCCAAACATAGAGAGAGTCTATCCCCCTTTCCCTAGCGCTAACATACCGTATGATCGTACAGTGAGATTTCGATGATCTTCAAATAGAATCATCCCTTACTTACCAGTCATTTGGATTACCTGAAATTTACACTCATGATTTTTCTACAGTTCTTTTACGCATAACAACAATTAAAGTGAGTGTACAATTTAAGAATATGGACAAAGATTTGATTTTTCGTTAAAATTTAGTTTGAAAAAAATTATACTTCGTATTATCGGCATATCCGAAGCAAAATATTTTTTAAACTCGCCCTAAAAAATAATTCAATGGATAAAAACACATACAAATTACATATTCAGAAAGATTATTTTCTTTTCTTTCCAACCATATAAACATTTGAAAGTTTGGACCATGAATAGGTGATAAATTCCGAGCTGAACGGCTTAAACTGTGAAATTTATTCACTAAAATTAAACTTCACTGCTAATATTGATGTAACAAAAAGCAGGCAGTGAACAATATTTTACTATCAGCAGGAGCTGGTATACGACCAGTTTTGAAAATCGGCTGATTATCCCTTAATCAATAAAAATCAATAACCAAATTTTGTGTGTTTCTTAGTTAGAAGATTATCAAGGTGTATGCAAGATTTCGAATCCGAGTGACCCCCCTTTTCGAAGTTATACGTCGAAACGTACATACCAAACTTCCTTATATATATATATATATATATATATATATATATATATATATACGCACAAACAAAACCACATATATATATATGTTGTCGTTGTCCACGTATGCTTCTTTGTTGGTATATCTGGTGTGTCTAGTTCTCAGCGTGATTATATTATATTTGTATATATGTTCATTATATATACGTCTATAATTATATATATATATATATATTATATATATATATATGTGTGTGGTGTGTGTGTGTGCGTGTGCGTGTGTGTGTGGTGTGTGTGTGTTTGATTCTGTGTGAAGGATAGGCTGTGAAATGAATCAGAAACTCGGTTGGTGGTTAAGTGTTAAGTTTAATTTTATTTCATTCTATATTTCGGAAGCTTGACCTTCCTTTATCAAGTCAATCTAGAGTAATATATTCAAATCTTGGGATCCTGTTTCTCTTTTTTAATTGCATTTCTTCCTATGCATGTCTTGTTAAATATGTAAATTAAAGTTACGTGAGTTCTATATTATAAATAGTGGTTGGTTGGTTGGTTGTTGGATGGTTGGATTTTATGGCATGTCAATCTTTGTTGGGTTATTTAATGTCGAAGACGTTTTGTTTTATTCATTCTTGATGGTATTTCGCAATTTACATTTTCCGTGCCTTCTTCTCTGGCTTATCGACTAATTTAAAAAACTTTTTTAAAAACTTCTAAAAAAACATTTTTTCATAAAAGCCTTTTCTTCTGACGATGATCAAAGGTCGAAACTAGTTGAGAACAATCAAAAAATAAAATAAATGACACCAAAGAAATATTCCTATTCGTCTTATCATGTTTGTTCATCTTAGTAATATATATATATATATATATATATATATATATAGAGAGAGAGAGAGAGAGAGAGAGAGAGAGAGAGAGAGAGAGAGAGAGAGAGAGATGTGTGTATGTGTGTGTGTGTGTGTGTGTAATCTTCCTTAGACTGTACGTGCCTGTCTTGATTTTTAGCTTGTCATCTATTATTTACCTCAATGTTTTTTTATATATCCATTATCTATTTCAACTTGTTTGTTATCTACATATCACTTACTTCAGACTGATAACAAATTCTGTCTCTTTCTATTTTTATGTCCTGTCCTATTTCCGTCTCCCTTCAGTTTTTCTTCAAAATGTCAGAAATACATAGATAGACAACAGAAGAAAAAAATTAATTAATAAACTATTTCTCTGAATTTTTGAGATAAGGCTTGATGATTAGTAAAGAATCGTTCCTTGCTTACAACATCGAACAAAAGCCATCAGCAGTGATGAGGTTTACCAGAAGGAAATGGACAGCTTAAGGGAAACCCTCCGTCGTAACAATTATCCTGAGAGCATAACATCGGCTATGAGAAATTGGGTCGCAAGATAGAGGATGATACCCGAAAACTTACCATAGTCTGTCTGCCCTATGCCAAAGGCTTGGCTGAAAAGATTCAAAAGATATGTAATCCTTATGACATCAGGACAACATTCAGGAGTGACTCAACTCTTCGTAAACATCTCCTCCGAGTCAAGCCCCCCAACAGAATACAACATGACCAAAAATTGCGTGTTTTCCATCCCATGCAGCTGTGGCAAAGTATACAAAGGTGAAACATGCCGTCAACCGAAAGTAAGACTAGAAGAATATCGTAAAGCAGTGGTTCGAGGAGAAATAAAAAAAGGGCGGGTATGGCTGACCATATATGGAATGAAAAGGGAAACCATCTGCCCTTATGGGATGAAGTTAGAATAATAGATAGAGAAGAACATTGGTAGAGAAGACGCCTCAAAGAATCAGCTCATATGATAGGCTGTAGTGGGTTGTTAAGTAGACCGAGCATAGAAATGAACACAATATGGGAACCCATAATTAAAAAGGCTAAATCAGATTTTAAAAAAAAACAAAAAAAAAACAAAAACAATATGAGTCTAAGTAAAAAATCATACATAAGTGAATAGGTAGATATCCTAGCCAAAACAAGACAATATCCGAATAACGCAGATAATAATAATTAATAAACAAATAAAAAATAAAATGGAATAAAACATTGGTTTTTTAAGACGTGGGCTCCCATAGTTCGTTTCAACACAGAGACCATCGAATATTTATTATTCATTAAACAAGGTAAAATATTGTTTCTATGGTGACGTCCAGTCGTTTGAACTTCCTCATTCAAAATATGAAATGAAGTATTCCAATAAAATCGTAAATAAATAAAGGAAGAAAAAGCATTTGAAAATTTTGATTTAATCAAGTATAAAGTATACAGTGGTTATTGACATGAATATATTTCATTTCTTTTTTCACGTCAACTTCAAAATATCTGAAGTATATAAGGAAGAAAATTGTCAGTTTCACGCATGCGCAATTGCACTTCCTCTCGACGCAGTTACATGAAGATATAGCCATGGATTAGTTAGGAGAACACACACACACACATACACACACACGCATATATATATATATATATATATATATATATATAATATATATATATACTAGCAAAAGTACCCGGTCCATGACGGCACTAAAAAAATTTAACACCAGGTAGTGAGTGGGTAAGAGAGAAAATAAGAGGAAAATAATTTATAGAATTTAAAAAAAAATGTAATCCTTAACTTTTGAGTGTTTTTAAATATAATCCTATTTTTCAAAAACTCTTTTGTACATATGACAAAAACTTAGATTCAGTTCCTAATTACTTGTTTTTCTTAATAGCTTGTAGCATTAAAATGATAAAAATATTAATTTAATTTATTTTCTTTTTTACCCCTAAAAATTATCATTTAAAAGGAGCTAAGTATTAAACATGTGTTCTTATTTATTTAGTTCTATCGGCTGAGGCCGTACAATACGCCGACTGCACCTTTGCTGAGTAAAACATCCTTCCACTTGGGCAACCTATTGGCCGTAGGTGATGACCCGTTGTGTTTGCAGAGCAGTCCATGACATGCACCGTTAATTGGGCTAGACGGTCGGTCGGAGAGGCCCCTCCAATCAATCGGTTGGTCATGTCAAGCCCTAGCACCTATATGATTGTCCCTACTGTATTGTTCTTATGGTAAAACTGAATCTAGTGGTGAGGTTCCAATTATGGAGCTCTAGGTAGAGTACCCCTTCATTGCCATTACTCCCAGGCCCACATTGACCCGGAGTTAGGCCTACCAAGTACGACCACTTTTAAATTTAACATCATGATACTCATATTTTAAATTAATTTTATATATTAATTTATCATAGCAGAAATAGCTAATTAAATCAGAAATTGACCGAAAAAATCGTTTTAAATGTATTATAAATAAATTACATGTGTAATATTATTTTCCTTTTTTTATTTATTTTTATTTTTTTTTTACTGATGCTCATTATATTACTACTTTTCGACTTGGACAAAGATTTGACCTTAAGTAATCGATTTAGTTAATTTTAATTCGTTTTTTTAAAATGAAAAGCAGACGAAAAAATGGGTATACCCACGTTGTTGCCTAAAAAATATGTAGTTGCTTGAAACACCAGTGTGCTCCGACCAATCTATGAATATGTATCTGTCAATAACAGAAGCTAAGAATAAATTGTGTCTATATTAGTAGTTGAAAGATTTCGCCATTTTATTCAAATGAAAATGTAACCGTATAATTGTTTTGAAACAATTTTAATTTTTCCATAATTTTTTGTACATGACAACAATTCAAATCTAGTTCTTAATTGCTTGTTGAGTTAAAGTTAAAAGAAATGTATTCGTTTATTTTCCTTTTTTTAACTTCTAAAGGTGTAACGATGAAAAGAATCTGAGAATCTAAAATTTAAATTCTTTGTATTGCAATATCTATGTTTGCTTAAACTCAAGATAGTATTTTAAAAACACATTGTTTTAAAACGTTTTCATTAGTTCTCTAAAAATGAACCCTTTTTTTACCATTAGTATTAATTACAAAACAACAATTTTTATAAAGGTTTTTATCTTCAAATTTTCGCCTATGAAATCTATGATATTTAAACATGGCAATTAAGAACTGAAAAGTTTCAATTGCTTTTCATACTTACATATTATCGAAATTCTTGAAATGTTGGAATACTGGATATTTTCGGAAATACTTTAAATAAATTTGGTCTCACAACTAATTGTTGAGTACACAGACTACTTAAATCCAGTAGGGTGCCTTCGATTAAAGGTTAAAACTCCAGGTTTGGTCTTTATTAGTCACCGTTGATTTCCTATCACCGTTTTAGAAGATAATTAGTTAACGACCCCCCCCAACCCCCCCCAAAAAAAAAAAACAACAGTTTCTAAGAACAGTATTCGTCAATTTTATTGTTATTTTTAACCCTTACAATTCTAACAATAAAGAACCTAAGAATTAAAAGTTATTTTATTCGAATAAAATGTTAGTTTGATTTATACAAAGATGTAACCCTATAACTGGTGAATATTTTAAAACATTTTCATTATATTTTTTATTTACATTTAAAATATTATTTTTTAAAAATGTAACCGGAAACCGTAAATTTCCAAAGCTCTTCATAGAGAGTGTGTGTGTGTGTGTGAGAGAGAAGAGAGAGAGAGAGAGAGAGAGAGAGAGAGAGAGAGAGAGAGAGAGAGAGGGGAAGGGGGGGGCTAATTATATGTATATAAGCAATTACATATAATTTTATTCTTTATGTATTCTTGTTTTAGAGTTGTTTATTTTTATTATTATTATTGTTTGTATTTTTGTAGAACAGTAGTGGTACTAGTTCACAGATAGCTGGGCCGAATAAAGGGGTTCATATCTTTCCCAGGGGCATTAGTCCAAAAGGGAACGTAATAGTACGACTCTAGTTTAAATTCGCTTACTAGGATGCAAGAGTCCAACACGTTAGCCACTACGCCACGGAGATTCACTTTGTTTTGAATGTTTTGATTTGGTTTCTTTATCAAGTGTATTGATTAGCGCCAGTTAATCTTTTGTTTAAACTCTCTGAAGTCTAAACCCCTAAATCCTGTTTTGTGAAATACTCTGGCCAGCTAAGCGCTTAATCTTCAAACGACGACTCTTATCAGCAATCAATACAAAATGCTTCGTGACTGTGTATCAGTAAGTGTGACATCCTGCGTTCGATTCCTTGATTCGATTTCTGGATTTGACAATGATTTATCAAGCTTATCTATTATACTTGGAGACAATATTGCTATTGTCAAGATATAAACGTGATTCACACAGGAGGGAAATCTAAGATCAATTCTACAAACCCAAGCTCTAAATACGAGGATGATCCAAAAGTGACCAGTGGGATCCAATCACTGTAACACCGATGAAGAAGGAGAGAATTTTCAAAGTATTTTTGACTTACTAGACACTTTAGTTTGAATTCAGAGTTTTCCTTCTCCTAGACGGGTTGCTAAACCATGTTTATAGATCGCAGTCTGTCCTACTATTTACACATAGCTGGAGGGAGAATAGTTTGATTCGTACCTTTTCCAAGGGTATTAGTGCTATTTGAAATGCAAACAGCTGCGTCCAGTGTTTGAACTTGTCTCGTTGTGCCCATTTCGTGCGACCGTAAACATTAGACCACGCGTCTCCAATTTTATTTAAGTTTTTGGATTATTTCGGAATATAAAGTGTGCTGAAGTCCACCACTTAAACTTATAGACTCAGCGAGGGCGCGTGGATTAAAGCCAGCTAATCAACAGCTTGAATACGTGGTTAATTTAATATCTAATCGCCGATCTTGAAAGCCGTTCATTAGCACGTATTTGACATGGACGAACGGATCTGCAACCAAGGACTCTACTCAACCAAATGATTCTACCGAACACTAAGGGACACCGAGGAACAACCAAAGGATTCTACCCAACACTAAGGGACACCAAGGAACACCGACCGAGAACAACCAAATGATTCTACCCAACACTAAGGGACACCGAGGAACAACCAAAGGATTCTACCCAACACTAAGGAACACTGAAGGACAACCAAAGGATTCGTCACTAAGGATTAGCCTCTGCTTAACACAATGGATCTCCATTGTAAATTTTCTCACTTGAAGCCTAAAAATGACCACAAAAATCGTAACAAAAGTGATGCCTCAATTTTCTCCACGGAACAACAAATTGCATTTCTCTTCACGCTAATGCCCATGGAAAAGGCACGAATTAATCTGTTCTATCCTCAGATATGGATTAATAATAGGTGAGACCTAGTTCTTAGCCTAAAGAGAGATGCAATAAGAGCGATTGGGTCGGGACAATCTTATGAATGCTAGGGCTTGATGCGACCAGCCGATTGATGGAAGGGTGCCTCGCCCAACTAAGGTCCAGAGTGCAGCGTATTTGACTCATAGATGGATGGTTTGTTTTGTTTTGTTTTGTTTTTTTTTTTCTTTTTTTTACTACATATCAACCTTTAATGCCGAATCAAGTAATTTTGATAAACAAAGGACTCAGGTTATTACAGTACTTGTTTTGCTTGTGGTCACCCAATTAAGTATTGAACAGGCTCATCGCTGCTTAACTTCGATGATCTGGTGCTTTCAGTGTGACTTGACCGTAACCCCACAGATGGAGCCATAACAGGTACTACCACTCCGATCAGAGTCTGGGAGTAATGGCAATGAAGGAGTGTTCCACACTCCCTAGAATGTGAGAACTTTAGTCTCAATCTTCAACCATTACACCACGCACCTCCAATTTCACCAGTCAAGGATTGGACGGGATACAAGCTTTGCAAGTATGGTGCATCCAGCGAGGATCGAACTCTCTATTCAGTATTAAAGGATATGTGAGACTCGTTTACTAACCATAATGTTTCTATGGGACGTCCTTTTAGGATGTGACACAAGGTTTCAAGTATGGGGTATCCAGTGAGGTTCGAACTCGCTATTCAGTAACACTGGATGTGGGAGACTAGCTTGCTAACCATTACACTGCGATGGGGGATATCCTTTTAAAATGTGACACAAGGTTGCAAGTATAAGACATCCAGTAAGGTTCGAAATCGCTATTCAATTGTAATGGATCTGTGAGACTAGCTAGCTAACTCATGCACCACGCCTATGTTTTAGATATTGAACCTTTTTTTTAAAGCTATTTAAATAGACACGTGATGTATGTGACGTGAATTATCAGACCAAACATATCGATCAGATAATGCGATATGGAAATTGACATCTTACACCATGAACGCAAAATGATCTAAAGAGGGAAATTCTTTAAAAGAAACACTTAAAAATAATCGAAAGAGCTTTTCGAGTTGGTTTGATATCACCTGAAGCGAAGATCGAAACGAGAGGCCAATATTCGCCTTACTTACACGACGAACAATATGTCTGTATAAACAATACAATATATTCTATAAAAAAAATCAGTTTAGCTCTTAAAATATGATTGACTCGTTTAAATGCATTTAAATTTCCTGGAAAGAATAAATTGCTTTCGTTATGAATACTAGCAAATATATGCATCCTTCGGGCGCAGGTATTTAAGTTTTTGGTTTGGTTTGTTTTGTTTTACGGCATATCAACCTCAGTGGTTCATTTAATGCCGATAAAGTTTTGAAATAAATAAATTCTTAATAGATAATACAATTTTTTTTATAAATACATTTTTCTATTTAACCCATAGAGATGGGACCCTAACAGTACTACCGCTCCGGTCAGAGTGGACCAGGGAGCAATGGTGATGAAGGGTGCTCCCACATTCCCCAAACCTCCAAAACTGGAACCTCACCATCAGATAGAGTTTAACGTCATTCCCAGGACATGTAGACCCGCAGACACCGCCTTCTAGCACCCACATGATAAAAAAGGGTTGGGGCTTGCCACAAGGGCAATAGGGTTGGGAAAATCATATAGGTGCTAGGGCTTGACGTGACCAGCCGATTGATCGGATGGGGCCTCTCCGACCGCCCGTCTAGCCCAAGATAGGGCCAAAGTGGAGTATTGCAAGTCATGAACTGCTCAGCCACCTGGGCTCTATCCTTAAGCATCACGGGTCGCCACCCACGGCAACAGGTGGCCCCATTGGGGGAGTCTTGTCCCTCTGCAGAGGTGCAGTCGGTGCATTCTAACGCCCCAGCCGACAGGGCGGTATTTAACTTTTAATGTATTTAAATGTTAAAAATTAGAAAGACTAATGAAACTAAATAAGAATACAGATAAAAAGATTTGAAACAGAAGTGGGTATAATCGAAAAAAAGAACAACCGAAACTTACTCTTCCATCACTCCCGTCTTTTATTTCTAAATTTTCCCAATTTAACTATTTAGTTAAATTAGGAAGTAAAGAATAAAATTACAGATATTTCTTCTTGTTAGTAGGGTAGACTGGACTCTTTAACCTTGGTTCGGCAACCGGTCTCGGAGCGGGAAAACTCTGAATTCAAACCTGTTAAACTCCGCTTGATAAATTGACTTTATGTCATATCCTATTCGTGTGGAGGTGTTGGTAAATATGGATAGACGAAGACACACTACACATACAGATATATACACATACGCACACTCACGTATACATGAAAAGGGTTGATATGCCGTAAAAAAAACCAAACAACCTAATTATAATTAATCAGTATGAATATTTCGTTTCAAGGTGTATCAAAACAGTGTCGAGATTTTTTGTACATTTTGACACACCTTGTATTCTGAACAAAAAGTTCCATTCATTAATTTTTTTTCAGAATACAAGGTGTGTCAAAAAAGTACCAAGTTTAAAGCTCTATTTACCAGGATAGAAATGAAGAATTAATTAAACGTTATTTTTTATCAAAATACAAAGTGTGTCAAAAAGTACAAAAAAATCTCCGTACTTTTTTGACACACCTTTTATATTTCCAAATTGCTTAATTCCCAGCTTAAATAATGACCATAAACATAATATTGACCTTTTTTTTTTCATTTCTAACTAGTAAAAGTTACATTGCGATGAAAATAAAAAACAGTGATTCGGCATTAAATGACCCGGAAAGGTTTGACCAGGTGGTTGAACAGTCCATGACATGCAGCACTCCACTTTGGCCCTTACTTGGGCTAGACGGGCAGTCGGAGAGATCACCCCCGACCAATTGGCTGGTCAGGTCAAGCCCTAGCACCTATACGATTGTCCTAAAACATATTGCCCTTATGGCAAGCCCCAACCCTTTTTATCATATGGGTACCAGAACGCGGTGGTTGAGGGTCTACATGTCCTGGGAATGACGTTAAACTCTATCTGATAGTGAGGTTCCAGTTTTGGAGGTTTGGGGAATGAGGAGCACCCTCTCATCACCATTGCACCCTGGTCCACTCTGACCCGGACGGTTAGTACCTGTTAGGATCCCATATATGGGCTAAATAGAAAAATGTGTTTATAAAAAAAAAATTGAGTATCCATTAAGAATGAATTTATTTCAAAACTTTGTCGGCATTGAATGACCCACTGAGGTTGATATGCCGTAAAACAAAATATCCAAACCAAAGCAGCGTCAATACTTTTTTTCTTGAAGATGTAGTATGACTAGTGTTAGAAAGACGGTAATAGGAGCAATTGTTGAAGTCGTAGTTGCGCCAATGATAAGATTATAATTTTCATTTTGTGTAATATGTTAGAAACGCACGCGATGTCTCCAGACCTGTTTGATGTTTCGATTGAAGTCGTTGACTGCAATAAAGAGAGAGAGAGAGAGAGAGAGAGAAAGAGAGAGAGAGAGAGAGAGAGAGAGAGAGAGAGAGAGAGAGAATGAAAGGATGAGAGAGAAGAGAGGTGAATGAAAGGATGAGAGCAAGAAGGATAGAGAAGAATGAGGGAGATGATGAGGGGGAGATGATGAGAGAGAGATGATGAGAGATGTAAAAGAACGAGAGATAAGTGAGAGAGAAATGAAAAGATGAGAGAAATGAAAAGAGAGAGGAAGAGAGAGAGAGAGGGAAAAGAGAGAGAGAGTGAGAGAGACTCAGAGAGAGAGAGAGAGAGAGACAGACAGACAGACAGACAGAGACAGAGACAGAGAGTGAGAGAGAGAGAGAAATGAAAAGATGAGAGAGAGATAGATAGAGATAGAGAGAGAGAGAGGTGGATGAAAGGATGAGAGCAAGAAGGATAGAGAGTAATGAGGGAGATGATGAGGTGGAGGTGATGAGAGATGTGAAAGAAGGAGAGATAAGGTGAGAGAGAAATTAAAAGATGAGAGAAATGAAGAGAGAGAGGAAGTGAGAAAGAGAGAGAAAAAGAGAGACAGAGACAGAGAGGTGAATGAAAGGATGAGAGCAAGAAGGATAGAGAAGAATGAGGGAGAAGGTGAGGGGGAGAAGATGAGAAAGAGAGATGATGAGAGATGTGAAAGAATGAGAGATAAGGTGAGAGAAATGAAAAGATGAGAGAAATGAAGAGAGAGAGGAAGAGAGAGAGAGAAAGAGAGACAGAGAAAGAGAGACAGAGAAGAGAGACAGAGGGGTGAATGAAAGGATGAGAGTAAGAAGGATAGAGATGAATGAGGGAGATGATGGGGAGATGATGTGAGAGATGATAAGAGATGTGAAAGAATGAGAGATAAGGTGAGAGAGAAATTAAAAGATGAGAGAAATGAAGAGAGAGAGAGAGAGAGAGAGAGAGAGAGAGAGAGAGAGAGAGAGAGAGAGAGAGGGGTGAATGAAAGGGTGAGAGCAAGAAGGATAGAGAGGAATGAGGGAGATGATGAGGGGAGATGATGAGAGAGAAAGATGATGAGAGATGTGAAAGAATGAGATAAGGTGAGCGAGAAATGAAAAGATGAGAGAAATTAAGAGAGAGAGAGAGAGAGAGAGGAGAGAGAGAGAGAGAGAGAGAGAGAGAGGAGTGGTGTGTGTGTGTGTGTGTGTGTGTGTGTGTGAATGAAAGTATGAGAGCAAGAAGGATAGAGAGGAATGAGGAAGATGATGAGGGGGAGATGATGAGAGAGAGAGAGAGATGATGAGAGATGTGAAAGAATGATAGATAAGGTGTTAGAGGAATGAAAAGATGAGAGAAAGGAAAGAAAAGAGAGAGAAAGAGAGATAGATAGAGAGAGAGAGAGAGAGAGAGAGAGAGAGAGAGAGAGAGAGAGAGAGAGAGAGCTCTGTGGTGGTGACAGTGTTTGTCTTTAGCAGACGTTCTAAGTAAATGATGGAGAACAGAGAAGAGAAAGCAAAGCAAAATTTGATTAGCAGACAAAAAAAAATAAAATAGACAATATTTATTCTGTTAATTAACAAGGGCTGTTTTCAAAATTTGACAGCACGCATTCATGTATTCAAAATATATTCATTTACACACGCACCAATGTCTACCTATATACACATAGAACAAACAACCAATATATAGATATATATCCAGCTTCTTAAGACGTTTAAATCTTTGTCGACTTTAAGCCGCCCACAGTGGCTCTCCCACCACTCTGATCCTACTGTAAACAGCTGGTAGCGGTTCTCATAATTACAACTTATTACTACGTTAACCTCCCCTGTTATCATTTGTTTTGTCTGTGAATCAACCCTGAGACTGGTACTTGATCCTTTTGCAATAGGAATCCTGTTGTATGAAATAATTTGGTATTATTCACTTTAACTCTTTGATTACTTTAAATGATTTTACTATAGATATGTGCCAGGAAGGATTTTATTATAGAAATCCATTGCAAATGATTTTACTATAGAAATGCACTGGAAATGATGTTATGAGATAAATCATTTTTCTATAGAAATTTTCTGGAAATGATTTTACTATAGAAATTCTCTGGAAATGATGTTACTACAGAAATTCACTGGAAATGATGTTATGAGATAAATTATTTTAGAAATTCTCTGAAATGATTTTACTATAGAAATTCACTGGAAATGATGTTACTATAGATATATATTTGAAATTATTTTACTATAGAAATACACCAGAAATTATTTTATCCCACCAGTGTGATCCTACCATAAACTGCTGGGGGTGGCTCTCACACATGTCACTTGTTTACACTGAAAAATCACTATGTGAACACCCCTGCCATCTTTTGTTTTGTCTGTGAACCAACCCTGTGACTGTGGGGGGAAATTTGGTACGCAAAGTGTTGAATATCTGGTCGCCATCCTTTGCCAGATGTAGTAGAACTTAAAGTAAACAAGTAAGTAAGTCAATAAGTCCTGTGGTACTGTTTCCTTTAGTAAGTGAATAAGTCCTGCGATACAATACCACGTTCCGACATCCAAGATCCAAGTGGCAATGAGCTAAGGTTAAGAATCAGCTAGTATAAATACAACAACAGCAGCAGCAGCACTGCTAGCGATTGGATAATAGGAATCTTTCCCAGGTCACGTGCTTATAGGCGAGTCTATAAATAGAAGTGACCCATTGACGCACGCCTTATATACATAGTGTAATGGTTAGCAAGCTAGACTGGCAAACCATAACTAGTGAGTTCGAGTCTCACTGGGTGCCCCATATATTCGGCCTTGTGCCACATCTAAACTAAGCTTAGTAAATAACTATATACAAAAAACTCGGGCACCTCACGTGGTGTAATGGTTAGCAAGCTCGCCTCGCAGACCATTGTTAGTGCGTTCAATTCTCATTGGGCGCCCCATACTTCTGGCCTTGTGCCATATCTAAGCTAAGCTTAGTAAATAACTATATACAAAAAACTCCAACACAAAGAGTTAAGTA
>CM042145.1:86430726-86438226 GCA_023376005.1 Doryteuthis pealeii
GTCCCATTGGTTAAAAGGTCATCAGCAGTAGATGTGACGTCATCATATGGACTTTTCAGCCTATGAAATTTTCAGCCCACCTCAGTAGATAGATATATAGATATATAGATAGATAGATAAATAGATATGAACGGGCTGGATAGATAGATAGATAGATAGATAGATAGATAGATATGAAACAGACTAAGATAGATAGGTAGATAGATGGATAAATATGAATAGACTGAGACAGACGAACAGCTAGATAGATAGATAGATAGATAGATAGATAGATACACATGAAACAACTGAGAGAGAAACATCAACAGTAAATGTGATATCATTTGAACTTTTCAGCCCTCACCCGCCTCGTAGATAAATTGATAGATAGATATGAACAGGCTGAAGCTGAGCCTGATAGATAAATAAATAGAAAAATAGATAGATAGATATGAAGATATTCAGTCAGGTAGACAGACAGACAGACAGACAGATAGATAGATAGATATGAACAGGCTGCGGCTGGGGCTGATATATAGATAAATAGATATAAAGATACACAGACAGACGAACAGGCAGACTGACTGATAGATAGACATATAGATAAATAGATATGAACAAACTGAGAGAAAAACAAGGAAAGGTAATTAGCTGAATATGCGAGATAAATGACTGGATACACAGACGGAATATTCACAGATGCGGAGAGGGAGACGTTGTCAAAAAATCTCTATAGGGTAGGGTAGGTCGATTTTTCACTTTTTGAAAATATCAAATTGTCCATGTATGCAAAAGTTGTGTGTTAGTATACTGAATACTGATACCAAAGATTAGATCTTTTACTTGCATCATTCTTGGAGGAAATAGCATCAAAGATCGTCTACTAAACTGCACAAAAAATCCCCGTTTTTGCAAATTTAAGCCTTTAGAAAACGAGGATTTTTAGTGCATTTTAGTAGACGATCTTTTAATGCTATTTCCTCAAAGAGTGATGCAAGTAAAAGATCTCATTTTTGGAATCAGTATTCAGTATACTAATACACAACTTTAGTTATAAATGGACAATTTGATATTTTTAAAAAGTGAAAAATCGACCTGCCCTATTATAGAGGTTATCAACAGACAAAAGAAAAACGATTATGCTTTACTTTTTCATAGGAGTTGCATTTATCGGTGTGTATGAAATCTATTGGCAAGCAATCATGGATCAGAGTTAGGTACGCTTGTCGCTGTGAAATGCGCCAACTAGACTGGCTATGTAGTGTTTCCAAAGAATCGGCCGAGAACAGCAAAAGTCTGAATAGGTGGATGGATGGAAAGACGGATAAAGTCAGTGATGGAGAGGTCGAAAGACGAATGACGTAGACGCGGTAATCTGAGTCACATGCTGTTTACGTATCTAAGTTATCTGTTGCTATCGAGGTTTCCTATCATATATATATATATATATATATATATATATATATATATATATATATATATATATATAAGTGTGTGTCTGTGTGTGCGTTTCTCTCTCTCTCTCTGTCTCTGTCTCTGTCTCTCTGTCTCTATGTCTGCCTCTCTCTCTCTCTCTCTCTCTATATATAATATATATATATATATATATATATATATATATATATATATAGATAGATAGATAGATAGATAGATAGATATCAGCAGACTAAGATATTTAGATAGATAGATAGATACCTGCCCACTTCCCTTCGTTGTCTATCTATCTTTCTAGATAAATAGACAACGAAGCAAAGTGTGCGGGTATCTATCTATCTATCTATCTATCTATCTATCTTAGTCTGTTCATATCTATTTATCTGTCTATCCATCTATCTATCTATCAGTTTGTTTATATCTATCAAACTACCTATCTACCTATTCTCTATGGAGGCGCGCGGTGTAATGGTTAGAGCCGTAGGAAATGGTCACAACGAAACCCTTGGGAAAGGTATGAATCCAACTATTCTCTCTCCAGCTATGGGTAAATAGTAGGGCAGACTGGACTCTTCAACCTTGGTTAGGTCACCAGTATATGCGAAGGAAAACTCTGAATCCAAACCTGTTAAACTTCGCTTAAGAAATTGACCTTGTGTCACATCCTGCTCGTGCTGAGGGGTTGGTAAATATATTATATATTCTATATGTATATATTTTCTGTCATACTCTTTATTATATCTGTTTAGATCCATACATTATTTTCTGTTACACACACACACACACACATATACTATATATATATATGTGTGTGTGTGTGTGCATATATATATATATAATGTACACACACACACATATATATATATAATATTATATATATGTATATCTAACACAATATATACATAGATATATATGTGTGTATGTATGTATATAGTGGTACCTTGATTTACGGGTTTAATTCGTTCCGCTCGTAACTCAATTTCCTACTGTATCAAATCTATTTTCACCATTGAAATAAATTTAACTGCCATTAATTCCTTCTAGACACACCCTGAAAAAACACCTAAGTTTTATTTACGTTTTTTATTGCAAAAATACCACCGTTATGTATGAAAATATTATAAAATGGAAGGTAAGAAATTATGTGTCGTAATGTTTTAATGTTTTTTTTTGTTCTTTCTTATAAATAATATTTTCTTTGGCCTAATAAATTTGGAAACTCAGATGTTTTTAGTGAACTTATTAACATAAGCGTATCTGAAGCTCCCCCGTACCTCAAATTCGACCGAGTGACAGTTCGTAACGCGGAAAACTCGTAAGTTGGGACACTAGTAAGCCAAGGCACCACTATATATATATATATTTTTTTTTTTAAATAAATTTTATTTTTAAATAATTTTTTTAAATAATTTTTTTCAAATAATTTTTTTCAAATAATTTTTTTTCAAATATTTTTTTTGAAATAAGTTTTTTTGAAATAATCTTTTGAAATATTTTTTTTTAAATAATTAAAAAAAAAATAATTAAAAAAAAAAAAATTTTATTTTAAAATAAATTATTGTAATACAGCAACTTTAAAGTTTTTTCCTTCATTTCTTGAGTATATATATATATATATATATATATATATATATATATATATATATATATAATATATATATATAAAAAACCAACCCTCCTTATGAGCAAGATGTGAAAAAGGTCAATTTCTTAAGCGGAGTTTAACAGGTTTGAATTCAGAGTTTACCTTCTCCTAGACAAGTTACTTAGCCAAGGTTAAAGAGCCCAGAATTCACTACTATTCACCCATAGATGGAGGAAGAAAATTTGGATCCATGCCTTTCTCAAGTGTATTACCGGTATATGCCACTATAAATTTGTGGGTATCTGCAAGCGTTTTTGTGAATATATATATACGTGTGTGTGTGTGTGTGTGTGTGTGTGTGTGTAGCTACCTATATACCTAGACATTTCAGTTCCTTATCTATCTATCTATCCATCTGTCTTTATCGCTCATATCTATCTATCTATCTATCTATCTATCCGATTATATTTTTAGTGTATTTATTTTTCTGTCATACTCTTTATCATATCTGTTTAGATCCATAAAATCGCCCCTCTCCTCTCTCTCTCTCTCTCTCTCTCTTCTCTCTCTCTCTCTCTCTCTCTCTCTCTCTCTCTCTCTCTCTCTCACGGGCTTTTCCAACATGTATCCGAAACTAATAACTTTAATTTTAATGATGCAATGATATTAGCTCATATCCATAACGAAAAATTGAGACAAATTTTTGAAGCTGGTGCAATTTCGCTTTTACCTTCCATTAACACACGCAATCTAGCCCCCCCCTTTCTTAAGATGAATTAATTCTAAATAACTACAATACGTCAAACTTCAATTAATCATTACTCCATACAAATTCACACTTCTTTTATTCCTGTGAATTGAATTTATTCCAATTCTATACTCTCACATATCCTCATGGTTACTACGTTTATATATATAAAATCGAACTATTTAATAATATAGATATGTAGATGGTGATATTATATACATGTTCGATATTAATAAGATTTATATCTAACTTAATTACATATAGTCTAATTGTTTTGTTTTTCCTTCTTTCTCTTTCCTTTCCTTCTACTTTTCTCAAAACTTCAAACAATACTTTTCTCATCTTGTACCAATCACGTGACAATTTTCAAAAAGTAATATATCTATCTATCTATCTATCTATCTATCTATATATATATATATATATATATATATATATATATATAAGTAAAGTCGTTGGGGCGGCCTAAAGTCGGTATCAGCCAGTCAGCGAGGGAGTATATCCCCTTTTCAATAGCGCTAGACCAAGGAGATTGTTTTGGCGTCTGAGGTGGAGCGCCACACCTACCATCAGCTCCTTACTTTACCGCACAGCTCCCTGTGCTACTCATACGCTGAGTTGGCGAGGACCAGTATCGAACTAGGAACCTTGTGGTTTCTAGCTGAACGCTCTACCGACAGAGCTTACCCGGACCATATATATTATATATTACAAATACACGCACACAAACACACACACACACACACACACATATATATATATATATTATATATATATATATATATATATATATTTATATATATATATATATATATTATATATATATTATATCACACACACACACACACATGTATATATATATATATATATATATATATATATATATATAATATATATTATACATATATATATATATATATATATATATATATTACCAATTGAAGATGATTAAAAGATCATGTATATCTATATCTATATCTATATATATGTATATTTATATATTACAAATATATATATATATATATATATATATATATATATATATATATATATATATATATTCGTACTCTTAAATTTGTGAAAGAGAAATATATTAATATGTATACTTTTCGCTCGCTTAGATTCTCTCGAAATTAGATAAATCGCGTGGGAAGAAAAGTGGGTAAAACTCAATTATTGGATATATTTTTGCAATAAAAATATCATTGCATCCGTGGTTGACAAAGAATATCTTTTTGGTTTACCTCATTCATTTTTTAAATATATATATATATATATATATATATATATATATATATATATATATATATATATATATATGTATATATATATATATAAAATTTTATTATTTAGCCACTTATATCCTGTCTCACAATCAATCCAAATATATATTTGCCCAACTCTTCTGGCCGAGCAGGATGTGACACAAGATCAATTTTTAAAGCAAGGTTTAACAGGGTTGAATTCAGAGTTGCCATACCAAGGCTAGAAACTGGGATCATAAACCTTGGTTATGCAACAAGTTTAGGAGAAAGAAAATCTGAATTCAACCCAGCTGTACTCCGCTTAAAAATTGAACTCGTGTCACACCCACTAGTGGCGGAGGGGTTCCGTACATATATGAAACTATATGCATACTTATCATCACCTCTACACCAGTAGGATGTTACACAAGGTCAATTTCATCAGAGGGATTTAACCGGCTTGAATTTAGAGTTTTCCATCACCAACATTGGTAGCTAATTAATGTTAAAGAGTTAGGTCTCCTCTACTATTTACCCATAGCTGGAAGGAGAATATTTAGATTCATAACTTTCCCAGGGGTATTAGCATTATTTGTATTGAAAGCAGCCTCGTCTGGGATTGACTGCACCTCTGCAGAGGGGTAAAATCCCCGCAATAGGGCCACCTGTTGGACGTTGGTAAGGATCTGTGATGCTTAAGGACGGAATCCTGGTAGCTGAACAGTCCATGACATGCAACGCTTCACTTTGACCCTTACTTAGGCTAGAGGGGTAGTCAGAGAGGCCGTCTCCAATCAATCGGCTGGTCAGGTCAAGCCCTTGTACCTATATGATTGTCCTAATCCTATTGCCCTAATGGTAAAGTCCCAAACCTTTTTATCATATATGTGCTAGAAGGCATAGCATGAGGGTTATAGCATCTTGGGTATGATGTTAAACTGTGTCTAGTGGTGTAGTTCTAATTCTGTAGGAAGTACCTCTTTATCGCCATTAATCCTAGGTCAACCCTGACCCGGAGTGATAGTTTCTGTTAGGGTCCCATATATCGGTTAAATAGATTTAAAACATGAGTATTAAAGTGTGTTTTAAAAAATTGAGTCTGAAAAAAGAATTGAATACACAACAGAAAGGAATGAAACTAAATGCCTTCGGTATGAAATAGTCCAACAAGGGTTAAGATGCTGTAAAATCCAACCAACCAACCAACCAACCAACCACCTTTCTCCAAATCTTTGCAACACAACAGGAACATATATATATATATATATATATATATATATATATATATATATATATATATAAAGGTTTTGTAATTTGCTTGGAGCATTGTGTTTATATTGGTTTGTTGGTTGGTTTTGAAGGCTATCACAATGCAAGTGTAAAGAAAAAAGAAGGTAACTGTGGTGTTGTTTGTTAACATGAGATTTTTCATTCCGAAATATTAAGAATAAACATCATAGTTACCTTCTTTTTTCTTTACACTTGCATTGTGACAGCCTTCAAAACCAACCAACAACCAATATATATATATATATATATATATATATATATATATATATATATATATATATATATATATAGAGAGAGAGAGAGAGAGAGAGAGAGAGAGAGAGAGAGAAGGAATAGGTAGATATAGATATAGAAAGAAGAGTTTCACCATAGATATTGAGAAAAAACTATGCATATATAAAAAGAAACAAGAAAACAAATAAATAAAGAATATATATAAACAAGAGAATTTAGAGAGAGAGAGACAGACAGACAGACAGACAGACAGACAGACAGACAGAGACAGAGAGAGAAAGGGGGTATTCAGGTATGGATTTAGAGTTAAGATCGAAAGTCTGCATTATGTGCAAGTGAACGTTTATATACTGGAAGAGTATAATTTCCCGCCAGAGTAAAATCTGAGGAGAGGGGGAAATGATAGCATTTTGTCTGTAACAAAGATTTCCTCCACTGACAGACTGATGCCCGAAGCATTATAATCAAAAACCCATACCATGAAAGCCGACTTGAAAGAAACAGTTATTAAAGTAGGTAAATACCCATCAGCATTGTACCTATTACGGTCAAGTTACACTGAGAGCACCCATTCCCGAAGTTGAGCAGCGATGATCCTGTTCAATACTTAGTTAGGTGACTACTTAAGCAATGGCAGGTACTGTAAGCAACTCGAACACAAAAGGACTAAATTAAATTGACGCACCATTTTAAAATTTCGGTTTCTATTGTAACATGGGAAGTGAATGGTACCGGGTTGTTATTAGATAGATTTGCTATTTCAAGACAGCAACCGGAAGAAAGACGAGTTGACAAGGTTCATCATCTCGTCCGGTAGGCTAGGTGTAACATGATATGCTATCGATCTAGCGAACTGAAAACGCATTACGGTCAAGTCACACTGAAAGCACCGGCTCTCACTAGATCGCCTAAGGTAAGCAGCAATGAGCCTGTTCAATATTTGGGTGACCACTTAAGCAACAGCGGGTACTGTAAATAACCTGAGT
>CM042145.1:86440726-86443226 GCA_023376005.1 Doryteuthis pealeii
GTTAAATAGCCTCTTTATTATTCTTATTATACTTATCTTGTATATATCTTCTATCGTCTGTGGTTTACTGTCTCCTTTGTTCTTAGGTCTCCGTTAAATAGCCTCTTTATTATTCTTATATACTTATCTTGTATATATCTTCTATCGTCTCTGGTTTACTGTCTCCTTGTGTCTCTAGGTCTCTCGTTAAATAGTCTCTTTATTATTCTTATTATACTTATCTTGTATATATCTTCTATCTCTGTGGTTTACTGTCTCCTTGTGTCTCTAGGTCTCTCCGTTGAATAGTCTCTTTATTATTCTTATTATACTTATCTTGTATATATCTTCTATCTCTGTGGTTTACTGTCTCCTTTGTCTCTCCGTTAAATAGCCTCTTTATTATTCTTATTATACTTATCTTGTATATATCTTCTATCGTCTCTGATTTACTGTCTCCTTGTGTCTCTAGGTTCTCGTTAAATATATTCTTATTATACTTATCTTATATATATTTTTATCTCTGTGGTTTACTGTCTTTTTATATCTCCAGGGTACTCCATTGAATAGCCTCTTTATATCCTTATTATACTTATTATACTTATCTTGTATATATCTTCAGTCTTCTATCTTTTATTTTCTATCCTAGCTGGATTGGGTTGACATGACTTCTTCACCTGGGTCTCCTTGGGTTGCTGAATATCTGCGTGTCCATTTCTTGTTCTTATTAATGGACACGAAAACAAAGTGTATTTTTGACGTCTTTTATTTACCCAAGACCCATAATCTTACGCGTGGAGAATAGCCATATACGTTTATTCGCTTTGAAGTCTGTTACTAATCTGATTAACTAACTAAATCATGCTCATGGACTGGGTGGTCACATGACCAAACCAATCAATGAGAAAAATGCTCCCAAGTCAGTCAGGTATCAAGGTCTTATCTATCATGCCCATATGAACTTCTAATGAGTTCCAACTTTTAACAGTTACTTCGAAATTCTACGCTTCATTACAAAATGAATAGTCAAATCAGTACATTACGTTATACACCACTTCGTATATCATTCATTGATATATATATATATATATATATATATATATATATATATAGAGAGAGAGAGAGAGAGAGAGAGAGATAAATGACGATTTATGATCTTACGGTCCTACCCGGGAAAAAGATAGCAAGTCTATTTAATTCTACAACGCAACGTAATTAATGCATATTTATATATAATAAATAGTAAATAATTATTTTTTCTGATATTAAGCATCAAAACGTAATGAAAGAAAATCAATATTTGATTCCTAATCAAGACGTGCTTAATTTTATATTAATTTTAATGATGAACTAATTTAAAAAAAACGAGAGTATTGATTTTACCATGAATAGAAAGTTTCTACTTGGGATATTAACGGGTGTAGAATAGATAAATAGAATTAGCCATTTTAACATTATCTCTCTCACAATTAACTCTTGTGACTTAGTGGTAACGAGACCTTTAATACCACGTGGAGTGCCAAAGTATTAGTGGTAGAGACTGGACATAAACAGCTTTAGTACACATTTAAACTCTGGCAATTACTTTTTCAGAACTGATAATCGGTACGCCACTTCATATCTCATTCATATTATATATATATATATATATATATATATATATATATATATATATATATATATCCTTCTCCAGTTGGAGAAGCAGGGATGAACTCATAAGCGACGTTCTCCTGTGGAAGCCAACACATGGACATGCAAGTGTCGGGCGCCCAGCAAGGATCTACATTGACCAGCTATGTAAAGATGCTGGCTGCTCCACAGAGGAGCTCCCAGGTGCAATGAATGATAGGGAAGGTTGGCGAAAGATTGTCATGGGTGACATGATGATGATGATATATATATAAAAAGATAGAGAGAGAGAGAGAGAGTGAGAGAGAGAGAGAGAGAGAGAGTTTGATATATAGATAGACAGATAGATAAATAGATAGATAAAAAATGAACAGATAGATAGATAGATCAGAAAATAACCAGAAAGACAGAAAGACAGATCAGCAGACATAGATAGATAGATAGATAGATAGATAGATAATATGCATGGTTAGATAATGAATAGATAGAGAGAAAGAGACTTGATAGATAAGGAACAGATAGATAGAAATAGGGAGGATAGATAGGTATATAGATAGATAATAAACGTGGATAGATAATGAATACAGAAAAATAGAGTAGATAGAGTAGGTAGATAAATAGATAGGCTTAATCTTTAGGGAAATTATTATTTCAAGACTTTTAAAATTATAATAAATTGGGACAGAATGGGGTCAACTCTGACAAGTGTTTATCGATATCAATTATTTAATTGCAGCATTGTTGGTTTTTTTTTAATCTCCTTACAATTTTTTTTAGTATTCCATGTCTTCTTGTCTGTATTTTCACATGACTTTTCTATCTTGGTATTAACAAAAAAAAGTTTCTTTCAATATTGGCTTTTGTTACATTGGTTTGGTTTGGTTTCTTAGTT
>CM042145.1:86448226-86470726 GCA_023376005.1 Doryteuthis pealeii
ACACACACACACACATATATATATGTATATATATATTATATATATATATATATAGGTAGTCCATGTGTGTGTGTGTGTGTGATATATATGCAATTTTATAAAAAATGAATAAAAGCAGTTTCATTGACGAGTAATGTTTAATAAGCCGACGCTGCAGAGTTTCGGTTTGTTTAACAAACCTTCATTTGTTTCTAGAAAAAAGAAATTATAGTTGAACAAAATCTGTGAGTCTCTGCTTTAGGTATGTAGCTGCTTTTGTTGATATTCAAATATGTGAAAAAGACATACTTTATATATATATATATATATATATATATATATATATATATATATATATATATAGTCCATAAGAGCTGTTTCGTGCTTAGCATAAAGTTCAAAATATCTAATTATTTTCTTCTTGTGAGTTTTTCACTCCACCTTTTACTGATAGTTTTTCACTGCATGACAGCAAGTCTCCAGGAGTCTTCTTAATATTCTTGCTAACTTGAATGCGTTGTGGTTTATATGGTCTCGATTGTTCCGCTGATTTCCAACTCCTTCAGTCTCTTTTCCAAGCCTTTTGTACCGTTCCAAGCGCGCCTACAACAATTGGTATCACCGTCACCTTGATATTCCACGGGTTTTTCAGCTTTCTGACAAGATCCAAGTGTTTTTCAATTATTAATTTCACTCTTTGTGGTTTTTTTTTTTTCAAACCTGCGTTAACTGGTGATCTTTCACTGGAGTCTGAGTGATAACAAGTCTCCTCAGGTCTCCAGGACTCTTCTTAGTATTCTAGCCAATTTCTGGATGGTCTCAATTCTTCTTCTGATTTCCAATTCCTCCAGTCTGTTTTCTGAACTTTATGGGACCGTCCCAATTATTATTATTATTATTATTATTATTATTATTATTATTATTATTAGCAGCAAATATATCCACCCTCTCGGTGCAAGTGTTTAAGATTTAATTTAATAAAATATTATATTAAGTTAGGAAGGCTAATGAAACTAAATAAAAATGCAGATAATAATATTTGAAACAGAGGGAGTATAATCGAAAAGTAGAACAACTGAAACTTACTCTTCCATGATTTTCCATCACTCCTGTCTTTCATTTCTAAATTTTCCTAATTTAACTAAATAGTTAAATTAGGAGGTAAAAAATAAAAATACATTCATTTCTTCCTGTTAATGGATTTCTTTTAAGATTTATCCCCAAGATTTTTGCTCATATTCATTAAGATAAAATCAAACAATTTGAAATCAATAATACCAAGCACATATTTATTAAAATCAAATTTTTAATACCAATATGCAAATTACCGTTCCCTTTCACACTGTAAACCACTATTTTGTTGTATATATAAATAAAATTGCCTTTTATTTGTATGTAGATATGGTCAATAGTATCAGTAATGTAAAACTATTTTAATAATCATTGAGAATTAAATAAAATAAAATCATGGAGAAGGTGAAGTAAATAACAAAGGGAATTATGAGTTGAGTAGTGATATACTTTCGGTTATAGACAGACAAAGACAAAATCTCCATTATAATAAGATTATTATTATCATTAGTGGTAGGAGTAGTTATAATAATAGTATATAATAACAAAACAAAAAAGAATAGTAAAAAGAAATGTATTTACATATATGTGTGTGTGTGCGTGCACAGACATATAGATATGTTATCATGGTAAAGATTACGTGTTTGGATAAGAGAGATTACGGCGATTATCAAGTTAGAGGAGGGGGTAGTAGCGATAGAAGAATAATAATACAAAACTTTGTGCTAAAAATAATCCCCATCACAATCCTAAAGTGTCAAACTCTAAATATATTCAGACAAAAAAAATAAAGAAAGGACACAATATAAGCTAGAATATTTACGCCGATTCAAAGAATATTGGGACCATATTACCTTTAGGCACCCCTTTTGATCTTGATTAAGAAAGGACATGTTTTTCAATTACACCGTCAATATCCGGTTGTTTGTTAGGGGTTAGGTTAGGGGTTATGGTTGGGTTATTTTTATAATTTTTTAAAAATCTAAAAATCGTCTGTTAAAACAACCGAATATTGACGGTGTAAATGAAAAACATGTCCTTTCTTAATTGAGATCGAAAAGGGGTACCTAAAGGTCATATGATCAGATTAAAACTTTAGAAAAAAAACCATGTATACACATTATTCTATCTAATAATTTCATACGAATAATTTAGTTACATTACCAAAACATTTAGTGTGGAAAACTAATGTTACAAACCATGGCTATTATAGTAAGTTCGATTTATGGAAGCGCGTGGTTTAATGGTTAAAGTCATGGGAAATGGACTCGTCGCCCCGAGTTCAAATCCCGGCTGTGGTAATTGCATTTCACTTAGCGCTAATATCCTTGGGAAAGGTATGAATCCTACTCTCCCTCCAGCTATAGATACATAGTAGGGCAGACGGGGCTCTTTAACCTTGGTTAGGCAACCGGTCAAGGAGAAGGAAAACTCTGAATTCAAACCTGTTAAACTCCGCTTAAGAAATTACCTTGTGTCGCATCCTGCTCGTGCGGAGGGGTAGGTAAATATATATAGTAAGTTCGATCCCTACTGAGTACTCCCTATAATCGTTATCTTAGGCCATGCAAAGATAAGCTTAGTAGATATCACTACAGTGATAGATAGTAATAAGAACACACAATCTCACTACAATGATGACGACGACGTCTGTTACAGACGCCGTCATCATAGTAGTGCGTTATTTTTTTTTTATTACTATTCATTTCAGTAGTAGCAACTACTACTGAAAACAAATAGTAATAAAAAAACACGCACATTTTAAAACGGCGGGGAAATTAGACGGTAAAGAGATATCTTAAGTGTATGAAGCATTCTAACTCAAAAAGAAGCACCCTGTCGACGGGATCTAGAATTCGCCGACTGCATTCCTTGCAGAGTTTTAAGACTCACCTCCCAAAAAAAAAGGGGTATCCTGGGTCTGACACGTAGCCACATCCAGTGGTGAGGCTCTAGTTCAGGAGATATACGGAGTCTGGAGTTCCCCTTCATTGCCATCATTTCATAGTCCACACTCACCCGCAGCGGTATGTATTTACCAGCACCTTCGCAGGAGTAGGAAGTGACACAAGGTCAATTTCCAAAGCGGAGCTTCACAGGTTTGGACAGGTTTTAGTTGAGGCACAAAGCCAGAAGTGTGAGGCACTCTGTTAGAATCGAACTCACTGACAGTGATCTGTAATCTAGCTTGCTAACCACTACATCACGTGACGTACCCACCATCGGACAAATAGGGACAAATGCTGCACTAGCAACCTAACATATCATAACTATCCATATATATAATAAGTAAAAGCATCTATGTGTAGACGTTTACGCATGCGTACACGTATATATGTCTAGATACAATTACACACACACACACACACACACACACACATATATTATATATATATAATATATATATATATATATATACCGACCCTTCCCCACGAGTAGGATGTGAGACAAGGTCAATTTCTTAAGCAGAGGTTATCAGGTTTGAATTCAGAGTTTTCTTTCTCCTTGACTGGTTGCCTAACCAAGCTTAAGGAGCCCAGTCTGCCCTACTATTTACTCATTGCTGGAGAGAGAATAGTAGCCCTATGTGAAATGAACACAGCCTCGGTCAGGATTTGAACTCGGGTCGCCGAGTTCATTTTACTACGACAATAATCGTTTCAGCACTGGCCCGGGTTGGTAGTTTTTCTTAGCACCTCATCAATAGGTCATATATATATATATATATATATATATATATATATATATATATATATATATATGTGTGTGTGTGTGTGTGTGTGTGTGTGTGTGTGTGTGTAAAATGATTAGCATTAGATAGGAATACTTAAAACCATATAACTGACTTATAATAATGTATATTGCATATACTTGTAACCATAGGTGGAGTTGATCGTGTAACGGTTATCAGCATAGGAAATGGACATGGGTAGTACCCGTGGTGTTGTGGCTAACGTGATTGACTGCAACGTCGTTGTAAGCGAATTCAAACTCCAATTGCGGTATTGCGTTCACTTTCGGACTAATACCCTTGGCAAAGGTATGAATCTATGGGTTAAATGACACCACTAATATTATTCTACGTATATGGCTTTTCATCCCGCTAGATCATTGAAACTAAGCAGCGATGAGCCTGTTCAATACTTAATTGGGTGACCAGCCGATACTGCAAGTAACCTTTGTTAATCAAAATGACTTGATTCAGCATTAAATAACCCGAAGAGTGTCAATATGCCGTAAAACAAAACAGCCAACCAACCAACCAACCAACTATGGCATTAAATAACCCACAATAGGCTGATATGTCATTAAACTAAGAAACTAAACCATATATATATTACCAACCCTCCGCACTAGCAGGATGCGACACAAGGTCAATTTCTTAAGCGGAGTTCAGCAGGTTTGAATTTCAGAGTTTTCCTTCTCCTAGACCGGTTGCCTAACCAAAGTTAAAGAGCCTAGTCTGTCCTACTATTTACCAATAGCTGGAGGGAGAGTAGGATTCATACCTTTCCCAAAGATATTAGCGCTAAGTGAAATACAATTACCACGTCCAGGATTTGAACTCGGGGCGACGAGTCCATTCCCCATGACTTTAACCATTACACCACGCGCTTCCTTAAACTAACCCATATAGGTGACTACTTAAACAATCTGAGTCCTTTATTTATCAAAATGACTTGGTTAAGCATTAAATCACCCGAAAAGGGTTGATATGCCGTAAAACAAAACAACCAAACCAACCAAATCAAACAATATAAAATGCTAATTATTTTCTTTTACTGCTTCCTAAATTGAAGGATCGATATCATTATGGACTGTTGTTACAATTGGGAACCCAACAACTTTACGAGTCGTCTAGTACTTATTAAAGCGTTGTGTCGATGGATTTTCACTACTAGCAAATACATTTTCTTCACTTTATTGTCTCTAACGTTCAACTTCCTTATGTTAACATCGCCGAACTAATTCCGTTCTTATTCAAAACGTTTTTCGTCTATCTATTCAGCATTGTATTCAAATTTATTTTTAGGGGGCGTTTCCAGGGTCTTGTAGAGGTTATAGACTGTGTGGAAAGAGAACACCCATCGTCATACCAAAATAATGTGACGTCATAGCATCTCCAAATCTATAATGTATCTCATTGGACAGTGTATCTCTAAAAGCAATGTAAGCGACAGCCTTGCATTGATATAGCAGTGAGAATATGGCTCCGACAAGGCCAGGGATGAGAAACTAATGCTACTTAAATAACAGTGGTGATAGTAGCAAAATACTAATGACTAGACGATCTGTGAACCTGTTGGAGTAAAGCTGTGACAACGATCCATAATGATATTGGTACTTCTATTAAGAAAGGAGTGGTGACTGTTTTTTTTGTTTTGTTTTTTTACGTTTTTTTTTTAACGTTATATCAACCCTTTCCGGGTCATTTAATGCCGAATCAAGTCATTTTTTGATATCGGGTTACTTACAGTACCTGCTGTTGCTTAAATGGTCACCGATCTAAGTATTGAACAGGATCATCGCTGCTTAACTCTTTCCCAACAAATGTTTTCCCAACGGCTGTACCACATTTTTTTTTATATTTCTACCTGTATGATGGGATACTTCAAAATTCACTTTTCAATCTCGGGGCTGGTTCACAGAAAAAACAAAAACAAAAAAAAAAAAAAAAAAAAAAGATGGCAGGGGTTTTCACATAGTGATTTTTCAGTGTAAACAAATGAAACATGTGAGAGTCGCTGTCAGCGGTATACGGTAGGATCAAAGAGGTGGAAGCGACGCTTTGAGCAGCTTAAAGTAGGCAAATAGTTAACTTCGGTGATCTTGTGGGAACCGGTGCTTTCAACATTACTTGACCGTAAGCCCAGGGTGTGACATGCCGTTAAAATCAATCAATCAGTCATATGGTTTTAAGTATTAATATCTACTAGTAATGTATACTCAATGATATATGGTATCATATCTACCTAATACTAATAATAATACTGACTAATACTAATAATAATCATCTAATATTAATACTATCTAATCTCTATTAATAATGGAGATTCGCTTCCGGTTTTTGTCTGTAACAAAAATTACGTCACTGCTTACGTCACATTACCCAAAATCATCATAACAGAATAATACACTCAAAATTTGAACATGCAACATTAGACAGTCCTCATATGTTTTTAAATTTTTTTTTAATGAATACGTGACTGGTATTATATATCTATATATAGTTTGTTTTATTTTAATACATATTTAAAGTTTACATTTCAAATTGTTTTATTTTTTAATCCTTTAATGAATTTGTTGATTTTACTTACTTAGGGTACAAAATCGCTGACATTGAATTTTTTACTCCCACCCCTCAAGCAATATGTTTCAAAAATCTATTTTTACAATGTCCAGAGGGCGTTTTTTATTTTGTACTAGTACTAATAATATCCAAAAAGTGTTTTTATTTGATAATAATTCGTTTGCACTCGCGCCCTGTCGGCTGGGCAGAAGAATACACCCATTGCACCTCTGCAGATCCTGTTGGGTGTGGTTTATGACCTGTGATGCTTTAGGATTGAATCCTGGTCGCTGAATACTCCATGACATGCAACACCACTTTGGCCCTTACTTAGGCTAGACAGGTGGTCGGAGAGATCCCCCTCCGATCAATCGGACCCTCAATCACTGGGTTGAAGTTTCCCATAAGGGCAATAGGGTTGAGTCAATCATATAGGTACTAGGGCTTGACGTGACTAGCCGATTGAACAGTGGGCCTCTCCGACCGCCCGTCTAGCCAAGTAAAGACCAAAGTGGAGTATTGCATGTCATGGACTGCTCAACCACCTGGGTGCTATCCTTAAGCATCATGGGTCGCCACCCACAGCCAACAGGTGGCCCTGTTTGGGGAATGTTACCCCTCTGCAGAGGTGCAGCTGGTGTATTCTATAGGACGTGCCGACAGAGTGCTCAATATTGGTATAGGACTTTAGTGTGCAGTGGATGGGAAAAACGGACAGAGAATTCTAGGATTTACTTGTACCATTGTTTGAGGAAATATCATCAAATATCGTCTACTTAAATGCTCTAAAAATCCTCGTTTTCGCAAAACTTAGCCAATAAATTGATTAGAAATTTTACCATTTCAATATTTAAATCAGAAATGTTATTTTATTTTATTAAAATGAAACGAATTAAATATTATCAATAGAATTCAAATTGAAAATATGAACCCCCCCCCATCACTACCAACACCAAATGCTGCTTTTTACCTCATTAATTAAGCTGTAACAGACGATTTTGATGCTATTTCTTCAAACATTGTTACGAGTAAACGATCTAATTTTTGTGTTTGTATTCAGTATAATAGCATACAATTAGATAGATGGACAATTTGATATTTTTAAAAAGTGAAAAATCGGCCTACCCTAGTGTGCAGTGGATGGGAAAGCGGAGAGACAGAACATTCTGGGATTGTACATATCTAGACGATGTGATAAAAAAAAGTAACGAGACCGAAGATCTCATTTACTTTTTAGAGGTTAGAATTTTAAATTTGATGATAAGTGTAAAGCAGTCGAGCAACTTATATCTTAAAATAGAGACTTATGTAATGTTATGTAATGGTTACCGTCGTAGGAAATGGAAAAGACGAGACGAGTTCGAACGATTCTCTTTACATTTCACGTGGTGCTAATACCCTTGGGAAAGGTATGGATCCAATTATTCTCCCGCTAGCTATAGGCAAATAGTAGGGTAGAGTGGGCTCTGTAACATTGATAGGCAACCAAGAAAATCCTGTTAAACTCCGATTAAGAAATTGACCTTGTGTCATATACAGCTCGAAAGGAGGGTATATATATATATATATATATTATATATATATATATATATAATATATTTAATATTTTATAAAAAAGAAGAAGGTCCGCAAAATGTATTATGTTTTCAGAAAATGTTTTATTCTTTTATCTATATACGTGTTTCTGATTCATTAATTTGGCAGAATAGGTATATATATATATATATATATATATATATATATATATATATATATATCATAGTGAGGATGTCTAGACATCATTTAAACATGCCATAAAATCCAACCAACCAATCACACAAGCCGTATGTGACACAAGGTCAATTTTTAAGCAGAGATTAAACGATGTTTAATTCAGTTTTTTTAATCCTAGGATGGTTTCTTCAGAAGGTTAAAGAGTCCAGGTACCCTATTATTTTGCCCGTAGCTGGTAGGGGAATTGTTGGATTCATACCACAGGTCTGGCACGGCAAACAGCCTCGTCCATGATTTGAACAGTTCTCCGTGTCCATTAAATGACAATAGTTTCCTATCAGATTATTATTATATGCATGAAAATGTATAATTATTTATCAACCCCTTCGCACGAACAGGATAGGACACAAGGTCAGTTTCTTAAGCGGAGTTTAATAGATCTGAATTCAGAGTTTTCCTTTTATGCAAGTCACCTAACCATGGTATAGAGCCCATCATCCCCTGCTATTTACCCATAGCTGGAGGGAGAGTATTTGGATAGATACCATTTGCAGAAAACATATCTTCATTAGCGCTATGGGAACTGCAGACAGCCTCGTCTAGGATTTGAACTCGAGTCGACGAGTCCATTTCCTTCGAGTCTAACCATTACACCATGCGTGTCCATGAAGATGGAAGATGTAGAATTGTGTAAAAGTGAATTTCGGCATTAGATACGCTAACAATGGTTGATATGCCATAAATCCAACCAACCAACCAACCAGCAACCATTTTGCCCCACTAAAAAAAGATCAGCCGTTAAAAGTTCTTCTTAAACGTGAAAAGAATGTAAAAATGGTCGATCTACTTGCAGATGTTGCTTTATAAATGGATTAATACCTTTGCAATGAAGATCTTGGCAAACCTCCCATGCTAAAAATAGAGCAAATTTAATTACTTGCTTTTCTGGATATAACGCAACAGGCCTCCACTGACAATGTAAGTGTTTACTAAGCTGAGTTTGCTCTGACATTAAGTTTACAGGTGTCGAAAAGCCAGCAAGAAGGGAGGCGATGGTTGTGTAACGGCTATCGTCGTAAGAAGTGGAATCAGCGTCCAGAGCTCAAATCCTTTACCTGGTTGTTTTCGTTTCATCATCATCATCATCATCATCATCATGTTGCGCTGTTAGCATGGATATCCATGACAATCTTTCTCCAACCGTCCCTATCACTCATTGTTTCTTGGGGTCCTCTGCGCAGCATCCGGTATCCGCACGGAGCTGGTCAATGTACGTCTTTGTTAGCCGGCTCACATTGGCGTACCCATGTGCTGACTTCCACGGGAAGACATCAAAATCCTTTACCTGGCTGTTTTCGTTTTCATCATCATCATCATCATGTCACGCTATTAGCGCGGATATCCATGACAATCTCTCTCCAGCCGTCCCTATCACTCATTCTTCTCGGGAGGTCCTCTACGCAGCATCCAGATATCCGCACAGAGCTGGTCAATGCATGTCTTTGCTAGCCAACCCACATTAAATTAGCCTTATGCCTAACCCGTACACATGGGGTATGTGGTAAATACCTTGTATGTAGATATGGCCAATAGTATTAATAATGAAAAAACAATTTTAATGATAATTGAGGTTTAAATAAAATAAAATCATGGACAATGTGATTAGTAGTAGTGATATAGTTTCGGTTACAGACAGACAAAAACACAATCTCTATTATAATAAGAAGAGATATCTTGTTAGACTATAAATTTAATTTTTTCAAAGGAATCGCCATTGGCTTCAATCACGGCCCGAGACGATTTCGGAATCTCCAGCAAAATTTTCCGATGGTTTCTTTATTTAAATTGGTAAATGTTGCCATTAAGTTTGGCTTCAGTTCATCTTTGCACGGAGTTTTTTGGTCTCTCGCTCAACCGCGCTCTGCACCTAATAATCAACAGGATTGCAATCTGGTGAGTTAGGTGGTCAGTTATTAAGGGTGATGTGCTTGCAGAAATCTTCTCACAGCCAACACTGGGTTCCCCTGTATACGTGGCATTGTACTGACTGCGGTTTCCAGACGTAGACTATTTAAACACCCTCTTGATGCAGGGCAGCGTATCTAATCCAGGAACATGATCTAATCTTAAATAATTTATAGACAGTTATGTATACTATCAACATTCCTATCTAATGCTAATAATATATGCAAAATTATATGGTTTAAAATAACTATTCATATCTAATAATCAATTTTTCCACACAGTGATATCAAATATATATCAAATATTCTTAATATCAACAATTTGCAAGCAATTATGATTTCAAATCAATAATAATCCCTAGTAAACAATTATAGCTTCAAGTAACGATTCTTAATATAAATCCTTTGCACACAGTTATATGATATCAAGTAATCCTAACACCAATGATTTAAAAGCTTTTATGAATTCAAATCAATAATAATAATCCTTATTAAACAATTATAGCTTCAAGTAACTATTCTTAATACAAATACTTTGCACGCAGTTATATGATTTTAAGTATTAACATGTAATGCTAATAATTTGCAAGTAATACTGTACCTGATGAATGCTTTTAGCAGGAAACCATTGGTAGTAATATCGTTCCCAAATAAATGAATAAAAGCTAAAAACTGTTATTTGCCACTTCATTCAACAATCAACGCTCTATCACAGATATTGAGCACTCTTCTAATAACACTGTACGTTGGATTACTTTTACTTTTTCTAGTATACTAGTGCCAACCATACACATTAATATATATATATATATATATATATATATATATATATATTTCAATGAGTTTGAACTTGGTTCTCTGACTCTATTCTCATTGCCAATCGATAACATTTAGGCTACGCACACTTGCACGTACACCTGGTAGTTCTAATAGTAGGAGGAGTACCTGTCAGTTTATTGCCTTCTTATTATAGGTTTTATGAGCGCTAAACACAATAGCATAAATAGTTGTTATTTACGGTATTTGGATATCTTATATGTTGCAACAACAAAATTGACGACCCATAAAGATACAAAAAATAATAATAAAACAAAAAAAACCCGCTGGCCTTTAGTGCTATATTCAGGCAATAGATATTATCTATAAGATTTTGGTTAAAAACTAAAAATAGGTTGCTTCCAGAAGAATCGTCCCTGAAAGAAAAAAAAATTCTTGGAGATCGTATTACAAAGAAATTTGTGATGCCCCCTCTCACAGAATTTTCCCCAGTCCCCAGTAATTCTAGATGCCCTCTTTCTTCATCCAGCGAAATCTCGGTGTCATTCTATGGTTGAATTTATTCCTTTCTATGTTTTATGTTGCCAATTCCCATAAGGTTATAGACACCCCACCTCCACACACACACACACACACACACACACACACACACACACACACATATATATATATATATATATATATATATATATATATATATATATAATTTAATATACCAAACTTGTTGGTAAATCCTCGCGGTGAGAAAAAAAACAGCAAATAGTTTGCTTGTAAAAATATACTGCCAAACATCACCCGGGAGAAAAAAAAAATTTAGAAAAAAGAAAAGACCAAGATAATCGTACCAACAAAAAATAACCTATTGGTACAATATTTGGCCAAAAGAAAAAACAATTATATATATATATATATATATGTGATATATATATTCATACAAAACCGCCAGGAAACTAAAGCTAATAAGTAAAAAGTGCTCAATACCTAAGTAGAGCAAATAATAAAGATAAACCTAATGAGTCAGATAAACCTACTAAAAGTTTCGCTAAGGGCTAAGATCCGGATCTTAGCCCTGAAGAGCACTTAGCGAAACTTTTAGTATGTTTATCTGACTCATTAGGTTTATCTTATATATATATATATATATATATATATATATATATATATATATATATATATATATAGTGAGTCTAATTTCAGTGTATATATTATACTTGTATGTACGTTTTATATATATATGTCAATAATATATTTTTGGATACTTTACCCATGCTTCACACTAAATCCCAAAAATATATATTATAGACACACACACAAACACACACTCACACACACACACACACACACACACACACACACACACATATATATATATATATATATATATATATATATATATATATATATCACATATATACAAATATAGATACATTGAAAATATATACTGAAAAATATACCAACAAGGAAGCATACGGGACTCCACAACAACAACGACAACACACACACACACACACACACACACACACACACACATATATATATATATATATATATAATATATATATATATATATATACGAAGCTCATTCAATATATACGGGAAATATTTTTAGAAAAGCAAATTCTTTTTTTAGCTCAGTCGGTAGAGCGTCCGCCTGGGAACCACAAAGTTCCTGGTTCGATAGCGACCCTCGCCAACTCAGTATATGAGCAACACAGGGATCTGTGTGGTAAATTCAGGAGCTGATGGTAGGTGTGGCGCTCCACCTCACACACTAAAAAGAATGGATTATTTTGAGTCCGTTTATAGCAATCATTATTTTAATCGCATAAGAAATTGTTTTGACACTATTCAAAATCGCGGCAAAACAAACAGAGTGCTCCAGGCTTGAACAGAGATCTGTCAGCCAATTTATGGTGGCTGAGAAGTACAAACCACGTGAAATTTACAAAAGAATGTGTGATGAGTATGGAAAAGCATATTTTAATTAAAAAAATGTTTCCACACTCTGACTCTCCGGTAATTAAAGATCCCGCTGAAAGTCATCTAGTACATGAAATGATACTTCACAATTGATTTCCTTGAAAAAGGAGCAATTATAAAAAGTGCTAACTATTCTCAACTCCTTGGGAAATTTCACCTTATTTGTTGAATGAATCTTGTGTTGTATGGTTATCGTTGTAGGAAATGGACTTCTCGGTGACCCGAGGTCAAATCCTAGACGAGGATGTTTGCACTTCACATAGCGCTAATACCCTCGGGAAAGGTCTACATTCAACTATTCTCCCTTCAGCTATGGGTAGACTGTGCTCTTTAACCTTGGTTAGCAACCAGTCAAGGAAAAAACTGAATTCAAACCTGTTAAATTCCGCTTAAGAAATTGACCTTGTGTCAAATCTTACTTGTACCAAGGGTTCCGTATATATATATATATATATATATATCAAAATGTATTACAAAGGTCGGTTGAATTTTGGGTGCTGCGCAAGAAGTTGGCTACCCACAGGGTGGCGGAAAATGGCTTGGATTCCATCTCCATTACCCTTCAAGCGCGGCTCATGCACCTTAGCAATCAATCAACCCTTAGATTTTTAGATGAGGGGATGGGTGCTATCTGGGTGAGAAGCTCCCCTCCTCTGGAACTATAACTTGTGTATAGGTGAACGCTAGTTGTATGCATAAGATGGTCAATTGTCGGTATCAGCCGAACAATGAGGGAGTCTATCCCCTTTTCACTAGCGCTAGACAAGGGAGATCGTTTTGGGGTCTGAGGTGGAGCGCCACACATGCTATCAGCTCCCCATATTACCGCACAGATCCAAGCTGTTTTACTCATGCACTAAGTTGGCGAGGGCCGGTATCGAAGCCGCGACCTTGTGGTTCATAGGTGAATACTCTTCCGACAGATCCGAACCTGGTTTCCAAATTCGACCTATACACGAGTATATACGATAAATTATTGATTTATTATTAAAAAAATCTCTCTCATCGTTAAACTGTATTTGAAAGGTTAAACTCTATCCGTGAATCACATGTTCGCATTTTTTCTTGTTTTTAATGTTCAGAGTATTAATACTCTCGTAGGGATTACATTCTATACTTGCTAGGGTTTACCCATTTGACGCTAGGGGACCTGAAAGGTAAATAACTTACATGTCTGAAAATAGCAACAAGGTGGCGTGACCAGCAGAATTATAAAATTGAAAGTAATGTATGGTCACTGTATGTATATATGCATACATACAGGGTCACTATAATCACACACACACACACACACACAACACACACACACACAGATACTTTCTAAACCAGCTCTACGTATGTACTGAGCACTTTTATATATGCATTATTATTCCGACTCATTATCTTTCTTTCTTTTCTTTTATTTATATTTACCCATTTAGCTGGAAGGAGAATAGCTGGAAGTATACATTTCCCGAGTTTATTAGTGCTATGTAAAATACAAAAAGCCTCGTCCAGGATTTGAACTTGGGTCGCCGAGTACATTTTCAACAAAGATAACCATTACACGATGAGCGCCCCCATAAAACGTTTCAGTTGGAAATAATAACACATTGATAAAACTAGTTTACTAAAATCTTTTTTAATTAAATCAAATTAGTGAAATAGATCACTAATTAAGACTGAGCCTATTCTAGTAGTGACCACACCAAGCGGAGTTTAACAGGTTTGAATTCAGAGTTTTCTTTCTCCTAGATTGGCTGTCTAACCAAGGTTAAAGAGCCCAGTCTGCCCTACTATTTACCCATAGCTGGAGGGAGAGTAGTTGGATTCATACCTTTCCCAATGGTATTAGCGCTATAGCTTCGTCCAGTATTTGAACTCGGATCGATGAGTCCATTTCCTACGACTCTAACTATTACACCACGGCCTCCAACAAATAAAATATTCTCGTTATTATTTCGTCGTGAAATGTTCCCATATTTATTTTATACAAGCAAAGGATATTCGGCTACCATTCTTCTACACTTCAAAACAGCAGGTTACACGTATTTCCTTCAACGATCTTATTATTCGATATTCATCGAGGTACCATGCTGTGCTCTTTATGGCATTTCTCTGCAAAATGGAGGTTACCGTACCCTTTTTATGTACATGTAATAGGTTATCTTAGGTACAGTCAGGCAAATGGTATACACTAAGTATTAATCCATATACTACTCGAATAATCGTATATATATATATATATATATATATATATATATATATATAGAGAGAGAGAGAGAGAGAGAGAGAGAGAGAGAGAGAAAAAAAAAGAGAGAGAGAGAGAGAGAGAGAGAGAGAGTCGTGGAAAATGGTCTTGTCGATTCGAGTTCAATTCCTAGACGAAGCTGTTGGCATTTCACATAGCGCTAAAACCCTTGGGAAAGGTATGAATCCATATATTCTCCCTCCAGCTATGGGTTAAATAGTAGGGTAGACTGGGCCCTTCAGCCTTGGGTAGGTAACCAGTCTAGGAGAGGGATAACTCTGAATTCAAAATTCTTGAGGTCGGTCGTTGATTGGGTTTGTGGCAACCCTTGATGCACCAATTCTTTCCTATCGACTGTGCCAAAAAGTGTGGATGGTCCAACACAAGCCTTCACCACTATAAACAAATCACTGTGTGGATGTCCATTGTATGAACACTCATACGTCGATCGACGGGAGAGTCCATCAAATATATATATACACCGTCCCTCGCCAACCCAGCGTATGAGTAGCACAGGGATCTGTGCTGTAAAGTAAGGAGCTGATGGTAGGTGTGACCTCAGAGGCAAAAACAATCTCATTGGTCTAGCGCTAGTCAAAAGGGGATAGACTCTCTCGCTAATTGGCTGATAACGACTTTCGGCCACCCGACATATATATATATATATATATATATAGTAAAGTCGTCGGGGTGGCCTAAAGTCGGTATCAGCCAGACAGCGAAGGAATCTATCCCCTTTTCACTAGCGCTAGACCAAGGAGATTGTTTTTGCGTCTGAAGTGGAGCGCCACACCTACCACCAGCTCCACACTTTACCGCACAGATCCCTGTGTTATTCAAGCGCTGAGCTTGCGAGGGCCAGGCATCGAACTAGGAACCTTGCGAATCCTAGGCGAGTGCTCTACCGACTGAGCTAAATCGGACCCAGAGCTAAACATACTGTTTATTCATTTGCTCTCAGTTTTTATATAAATTCTATAAATAGAACATGACTCGATCTTCGAGCTTAATAGGCGCCAAAGGCGGACTTTAAGTGAGTTAAAAATTAGAAAAAAAAGAAGACATGACTGTCTTTGTCGCAAGTAGCTAATTGATCTGCGAAGTACATCAGTCTTTTAATCGTCCATGCAAAAAGACATTCCCTAAAGGTAAACGAAGGAAAATATTCCGCCGACGTCGTTAACTGTTAACGCGTCTAATTCAATCATTCGCGCCGATTTAGTAGAATTTTTTTAAATTCATAAATAAATAAAAAGAAGATATGACTAATTGCAACTGTCTATCAATTCATCTAAGAGTGTCCGTATCTAGTTTCAGTTTCACTTTCACTTTTGAAAAAAGAGACTATGAAATCGATTTTACTTGTTCGAACATGCACATCTCAACTTAATGGATCAATTTAGTTACTTTCCGAACGAAGTCGTTTCATGGTTAGATAATAGTTTCATAACATAATTTTCCTATCTATAAATTTAAACTTCTTACTACCCCCTCTATACGACTCTCTCTCTCTCTCTCTCTCTCTCTCTCTCTCTCTCTCTCTCTCACACACACACACACACACACACACACACACACTTTTCGCCTCGCTCTTTTATCCCCCTTCTCTTTCCCTCTCTCCTCCTTTCTCTCTCTTTCACATAAACCCATACACTTCATATTAAGGCGCTATCGTGTAACGGGTATCGTTTGAGGAAACGGAATCGGTGACCCGGGCACTTTGTTTTTCTACAAGGAAGTTTGGCATTAAATAACTTACGAAGGTTGATATGCCATAAAAAAGAAAACAAATGAAACCTAATCCATCTCTTCTCTTCCCTTCCCCCAGCTATGGGTAAATAGGATCACATATTTAATTGGTTATGCCTATAGGTTAGGAGAAGGAAAGCTGTGTATTCAAACCTATCTACCAATTTAAACTTTTTTCTTTTCCCACTATATGTCTTTTCTTTCTCTCTCTTTCTCTCTCTCTCCCCCCTATCTCTGTATTTCACAGAACCCCATACACATACATACACTTCTTATGAAGGCGCGCTCAGTGTAATGGTCAGTGCGCGCTCAGTGTAAGGGTAAATAGCAACGCAGACTGGGTTCTTTAATCATGGCTAGGTAACCAGTTTAGGAGAAGGAAAACTCTGAATTCAAACCTGTTAAACTCCGTTTAAAAATTGACCTTGTATCGCATCCTGGTCACGCGGAGAAGTTGGTAAATAATATATATATATATATATTATATATATATTAGAACAGTTTTTCCAACCGGTATGCCGCGGCACACTAATGTACCGTGAAGCTTCCGTGGGTGTGCCGTGATTGTTGAAGACGGTTGATCAGCCTCTTATATTTTTTATTCAATGTTTTTTTAATTGTGTTACACTTGTAGCCCATTTTCACTATTCCTTTTCTTTTAAAATTGAAATAAAATAATTACATGTTTATATACAGATGGTGTACCTCGATCAATTTATTGCTTAGCTCACTGTGCCGTGAGATGGAAAAGGTTGAAAAACTCTGTATTAATATAAAGTTAATGGAATAGACTCTAAACTTAAAATTTTTCTATCTATCAATTTACAATAATTTTCTCTAGCTGTCTGTCTTTCGGAAATAAGCATACACATATACATTTCGGGTAGTCCTCGTAATGTAATGGCTAATGAGGTGGACTAGGAAATCATAGTAACTGAGTTCGAACTCAAGCTGCGCTATTAAATTGTACATGCGATTTTCGCAGATTCCAAATAGCCTTAAAAGTTAATTCTCATGCTTTTTTAGAAGATTCATAAATGGCTTCTTTACCCATAGATTTATTCTTTCTTTACGCATATACGTCAACAGAATCTCTCTCTCTCTCTCTCTCTCTCTCTCTCTCTCTCTCTCTCTCTCTAGTCTCCATTCTTTTTCTTTTCTTTTCTTTTTTGTTTTCTTTCTTTTCTCATATTCCCTCACTCTCTCTCTCTCTCTCTCTATCTATCTATCTATTTATCTATCTATCTCTTCTTTACTTTTTTTTTATATTATCTCTCCTTTATCTATATATCTATCCCTTTCTCGACTCCTATTAATTCTTATTTTATTGTATTTCCTTTCTTTTCTTTCTCTCTCTCTCTCTCTCTCTCTCTCTCTCTCTCTCTCTCTCTCTCTCTATCTATCTATCTATCTACTCTGTGTGTCTGTCTACGTGACATATCTCTCTCTCTCTCTTGCTCTCCTTTTCTCTCTCTCCTCTCTCTCTCTCTCTCTCTCTCTCTATATATATATATATATATATATATATATATATATATATCCCGTTTTCTATATTTTTTCTTTTTGTCATTCTGCCTCTCTTTTCTCTTATGTTTTCTTCTCTCTCCCTCCCCCTCTCTCTCTCTCTCTCTCTTCTCTCTCTCCAATCTCTTTCCCTTTCTCACTCTCTCTGGTTTCCATTATATTATTTTTCTTTTCTTTCTCTTTCTTTTCTTTCTCTCTCTCTCTCTCACTCTCTCCTCCCCCTCTATCTATCTCTTTCCGACTCATTTTCTCTTCATTTTCCTTTTCTTTTTCTCTCTCTTTTCTTTTCATTTACATTTTATCTTTATGTAACCTCCATAAATAAATTTGTGCATGGAAACAGTTACTAAGTATAGTAACATGGGTTTTATTTTCTTCGGACAAATTGATATGTCGAATTGTCCTCGGCATTTCTCCCCCACGGTGCATGTCACATTCTTGTCCTTGACAATGTCCAGAGAGTTGTCAAAATTATTCACACCAGGAGCAAAGGCTATGGAGACTTTTTACTTTCCCTTTATGCTTATCCATACTTATATACATGTTCCCTTTTTTGGACTCGTCGCCCCGAGTTCAAATCCTGGATGTGGTAATTGCATTTCACTTAGCGGTAATACCCTTGGGAAAGGTATGAATCCTACTCTCCCTCCAGCTATGGATAGATAGTAGGACAGTCTGGGCTCTTTAACCTTGGTTAGGCAACAGGTCTAGGAGAAGGAAAACTCTGAATTCAAACCTGTTGAACTCCGCTTAAGAAATTGACCTTGTGTCACATCCTGTTCGTACGGGGGACTTGGTAAATATATATATACACGTTCTATTGTAAGGAAATAAAAATAGATAAAATATTGATAAAACGTTATTTTATTTCTCTGAATGTTTGAGATAGGCTTGATGATTATTATTATCTGCTTTTTCGACTATTGTCCCCATCTTCATTGTTATTTGTACAACGTTTCGGCCGATATGCCCTCCGGCCTTCTTCAGGTATTTCTTGTCGGACTCGGGAACCTTCTCGGACTCAGGAACCTTCTTTTCGAACTCGGGAACTTTCTTGTCGTAATCGGGAGCCATCACGGAACTTTGAACTTAACCTTTATTTAGTCCACTAGGCCATGTGTCCAATTGGACAATTGAGTGTGAATTTTGGAAACTTATAAACCTAATTCTTGTTTGGGCTAAAATATCTATATTCATTTTTATGTATGATTTTTTACCTAGACTTATATTGTGTTTTTTTAACAATGAAGATGGGGACAATAGTCCGAATAACGCAGATAATATTAAAACATTATTTGTCCGTCACATTCACTAAGTAGTCTTATAAAAACTACTTCTCATATATATATATATATATGAGAAGCAGTTTTTATAAGACTGCTATATATATATATATATATATATTATATATATATATAAAAGATATGTGTCATAAAAGTGCCGAGTTTGAATCTGTATTTACCAAGATAGGTGAACAATGAATGGAACGTTAATTTTTTCAGAATACAAGGTGTGTCATTAAAGTGCCGAGTTTGAAGATGTATTTACCAAGATAAGATGAACAATAAATGGAACGTTAATTTTTCCAAAATACAAGGTGTGTCGAAAAGTACAAAAATACTTTATTGACACACCTTGTATATATATATACTAGCAGCGGCTACCCGCCGAAGCCTGGGTAGAGAAAATAAAAACATGGTTTAATACTCGTTTGTAGATCTATTATTACTGAATACGGAGTTCGATCCTCACAAAAATCCCCACGTAAAAAAGTTCTTAATTTAATCCGGCCTGGTGGGAGGTCAGGGAATTTTAATTTAATGATTAACTATATCTTTAAAATAAAATATAAATAACACGATTTGCTAAATTTCAAATCAATATTTGAAAAAAAAAATTAGATAAAGTAATGAAATTTATGTAAAACGATAAATAATCTTTAAAAAAATATTATTAATTCAAAGCATAGCCGATCGAATGTCAAATTAAAGTATACTATAAATTTTATAACAATTTGAGTTTTCAGGTATTTCCGTGAAATGTATTAGGTAATCTAATGGTATTATCTCTTGGGCACTATTCTGTATTAGTATTATGATTTTATTTGTATTTCTAATATTAAAATAAATAAATTAACTCGGTTATGAAAAATAAAAAAGGCTTTGAGTATAATTGACGAACGACGGGAATTAATTTTTAAAAAGTTGAGTTATCGTTAAATGTTTTCATTTGATTTTTTATTTAATTCGCTGTAAAAACAATTCAATGTATGAAAAGACATACTAATTACATATTTACAAAGATTCTTTTCTTTTCTTTCTAATCAAATAAATAGTTTTAAGATAGAAACAGAAATATGCGATAAATAAGATTTAATTTCATGTGAAAATTTAGTATGAAACAATTATACTACGAATTCTAGGCTGACTGAAGCAAAATATTTAACTCGCTGTAAAAAATAATTAAATGGATAAAAACTCAATCAAATTACATATTTAGAAAGATTATTATATTCTCTTTCTAACCATATAAATATCTAGAAGATTGAACTGTAAATAGGCGAGAAAAAAGAATTTGATTTTTCGTTAAAATCTGTCTGAAAAAATCATATTATCAGCTCTCCGAAGCAAATTTGTTTTTAACTCACTGTAAAAATAATTCAATAGATAAAAACGCATAAAAGATTGCATATTTAGAAAGATTATTTTCTTTTCCTTCCAACCATATAGATATTTTTAAGATTGGACCAAATATAGATGATAAATTCCGAGCGGAATGGCTTAGACTGAAAAATTCATTCACTAAAATTAAACATCACTGCTGGTATCGGTGTAAATCGCTGTAACAAAAAGCAGGCAGCAACCAATATTTTATTATCAGCAGGTGCTGGTATACGCACAGTTACACAAATTAGGTGATTTTGGCTTAATTAATTAATTATATCCCTGAATTAGTAAAAATCAATAACCAAATTTGGCGTGTTTCTTAGGTAGAAGAATATCAATCTATATGCAAATTTTGAAATCTGAGTGACTCCTCTTTTCTGAGTTATTGGTCGTCACGTACATACCAAAAACTTTCTTATATATATATATATATATATATATATATATATATATATATATATATATATATATATATATATGCAAGAAAGTCTTATTGAATGTGATGGAGATGGGACTTATAATCAACTCTTTATCTACTTTTTGTCACATTAGAAGGAAATATATATATACTTTATTCTTTTTTTCTTTTCAAACTCCCGACTTTTCTTCTTCTTCTCAAACGCATTGATCCTTCTTTTTCTTCTCAAACTCCCTGATCATTCTTCTTCTTATCAAACTCAAAATTATTATTATTATTATTATTATTATTATTATTATTAGAGAAACGCTATCAAGACGAAGAGGTTTTATCGCCTGATCCCGAAGACAAAAAAGACAAATTCGTTGTTATAGTTTGGTTCACACATTTATTACTCTGTTAATAATTTCTGACGGCCATCTGTGTGAGTTTCCAAACCATCTTTCATAGAAAAGAATAAAGTATTTTCAAAGAAAATATTGAAAATACTAAACTAAAAAAAAATTTTTTAAAAGTCTGCCCAGATGCTCACCGAAAATCTAACTCTAAACTCAAAACGCAAACTTTCTCACCGCTTGTTTCATTTGAAAATAACCTTCAATTACAATGACAAACACTCAGACTGAGAGAGAGAGAGAGAGAGAGAGGGGGGGAGAGAGGGGGCATTATATAGCAATATTTTACAGTTTAAAAATCTTGGCGTTCCAAGTCTTTTCTTTTTAGATTATTTCTAAAATATTCATAAATTCCCGCATGCGTATTGAATTCTCTCCTCTGCTTCCTTACTGGAACATTAAACATAAATGTTTAGTGTATTCTCTCAAGGTGGTGTTAAGAATGTTCCATGGGGAATTTTGGAATTCCAAGAGGAAAAAATAATTAATATTATATTTATAAGAATAAATAAAATGAGAAATTATGAAAAATAAAGAAAAATAAACCCAACAAAAACATAAATGTTCCAGGAAATAACATATATATGTCTTTTAAGTGTATATTTAATTGTCAACGTTCCATCTCCCTTAGGAAGTTGGCAGTCAATACATTAGTAAAATTCTCATCGATTACTCCCAAGTCGACTCTGAATCGAAGTGGTAGTACCTGTTAGGCGGACCAATAAACTCTCAAAGAATGTGAGA
>CM042145.1:86473226-86493226 GCA_023376005.1 Doryteuthis pealeii
AATGAGACGAACTGTGTAAAGGGTTTTTATTATTAACTTAATTATAAATCGGTTTTATTTTCTTTAAAATCTAGCTGAGTTAGATTTGCCTCATGTTATGAATGTGTTTAAAATTCCGAAATTTGTATTATATATCATTATGTACGTATTAAGAGGAGACTTTTGTCTAATGGTTTTGTCTAAAGGAAACGGAATCGGAGACCAGAGTTCAAATCCTTGACGAGGCTGTTTGCGTTTCAATCCGCGCTAATGCCCTTGTGAAAAACATGAGTCCAACCATTCTCCCTCAAGCCGATGGTAGATGTGGCGCTCCACCTCGGAGGCAATTTTTTTTCTCTCTGGTCTAGCATTAGTTGTCCGGCTGATACTAACAATATGCCATTCCGCTGACTTTACTACTACTACTACTACTACTACTGTTCTACAAGGATGGATTTTTGCATTAAATAGCCCACAAAATTGATATTCCATGAAAAAAGCAACCAAACCAAATAAAAAATGCAACTAAAAATACTTGGGTGTAATGCTTATCATCGTTTAAAACGGACATGTCAAACTGAGTTCAAAAGCTGGACGAAGCCGTTTGCATTTCACATAGCACTAATACTCTTGGAAGGGTATGAATCCAATTATTCTCCCTCTAGCTATAGGACGTTGTTTCTGCTCCTGGAAAATAATGTCTTCAATTAATGCTGCCCGCAGTTACTTGATTGGTTTGGTTTCTTTTTTTAATGGCATATCAAACTTCATGGGTAATTTAATACCAAAGCTATTCTTGTAGAAGAACGACAGTAGTACTATTTAACACATAACTGGAGGCATAAGGGTATTGCTACCATTCCCAAGGGTATTAGTCTGAAGGTAAACGTAATAACCCAACTGGATTTTGAAATCGCTCACTACGATCTCGCAGTCAAACGAGAAGATTCCCGAGTTTGAAAAGAGCACATAAAGAAGGCCGGACGTTGTATAGATATAACAATAAAGATGAGGACAACAGTCCGAAAAATCTAAATAATAGGAATTATCAACACCCGTTTAAAAAATTAAGACAAATACTGATTTTACTTTTATTTTTCAGGTTAGCAACCTTGACAACACCAGCTGTTCAAGGTTAATACATTGTTATCTATTCTTATCACACTAGTCAAGTGTGATCAGATCTGATAAGAGGCCTCGCTTTTGTCAAATTTTTCTCAGTTTGTGAAGTGATTAGTAAACCAAAAATGGAGGTCATCTTTCACATTCTCTCGGTCACCCAAAAATACATTGAGCCACCTAAAAACTTCCGCCCGGGATAGAACTTAACCTCCCTAAACCTGTGTTAATTTGCTAGATATTTTTATTTGCTAATCTTAGCACAAGAACAAAAGTAGCAAGCCCCAGTGAGAATCAACCTCATCAATAATGAACTGTTAGTCTAGCTCCTACACTGCGCCATCTACAAAACCTTAGCCCAGAATAGAACTTGATCTCCATAAGGCTGTGTCAATTTGTTGAACGTTTTCATTCGCTAATCTTAGATAATTTTAGCACAATAGCAAAAGTAGGAGGCACCCTGTGAGAATCAAACTCATTAACAATTAACTGTTAGCCTAGCTCCCCACTTTTATCACGTTTACCCCCACAATCTCATGACCATCTAAAAAACTTTTGTTCCACCTATAAATCTCCGCCTGGGATGAGAAATTGATCCCCGTAAACCTGTGTTAATTTTTTAAATGTTTACTCTAGCTTATCTATCTAACAATTACACCACCGGAGGCGCCGACATAAACTTGTTAAACGCTTCCGTCGAGTTTCTATTTGTTTGTGTATGTCTCCTTGGACATCCCCACCCGTGTTAACAATCTTCTTATATCGACCTTTAGAAAAAAAGAATCTTTCCACAGAAAATATAAAATATTAATACAATATTAACTTACAGATCAAACTCTGTTAAGCAATTCTTCCGATAGTTTACAAAAAATGCTTTCTTGAATTATTTTCCTAACCATTTTTTTCTGAAATCAATCAAATTAATTTTATATTTTAGGGCTTACGGTCAAGTCACGTTGAAGTCACCGGTTCCTGATAGATCTCCGAACATAAGCAATAATGAGCCTGTTCAGTACTTAGATGGGTGACCATTTAAGCAAAAGCAGGTACTGTAAAAAACGAATATCAAAATGACTTGATTCGGCATTTAATAACCCGAAAAGGGTTTATATGCCGTAAAACTAAATTGCCAACCATTTTTATTTTATGCTCTGTTATTTTAGGTTTTAAACGTGCTCTGCTATCACATCATTGAGCACTTTTTCTATGCATACACTTCTTTATTTACTGTCCTTTATATATATATATATATATATATATATATATATATATATATATATACTAATCTTATCAGTAAACTCTTGCGGTAAGAAAAAAAACCGGCAAATAGTTTGTTAGTAAAAATATACTACCAGACTTCACCTGGGAAAAAAGAAAAGACCAAGAGGGTCGCACCAACCAAAAATAATCGATTAAAACTATAACACTTGCCCATCCCCCCAAAAAATTATATATAAAAAATATATAACTTATATATATATATATATATATATATATATATATATATATATATATATATATATATATATAAGCGTCAACTTCGAAATGGATACAGCTGTCATATTGGTGAGAACACGGAGGGTTGGAAATGTCAAACATGTGGACGGGTTGTGCTTTCTAAGGCCGAATATGTCAGTCATAGGAAATCTCACCAGGGACAATTCATACACACTTCAAGAACAATGTCTTGTGCAATCTGTAACAAAGTTTGTAATTTATATATTATATATTATTATATATATATATATATATATATATATTACTTATTATTCTTCCTTTGGAATCTCCCATTTTTCTTATCTTCTTACATCAACTTTTAAAAAAGAATATTTGCATAGAAACATATACACTATTAATACAATATTTATATACAGATCAAATTCTCTTAAGTAATTCATCCTATAGTTACCAAAAACTGTTGTCCGGGAGTTTGACTCAGAATTTGATGAACGCATCATCTGAGAGGCACATGTGAACAAGGCTTAGAATAAAAGTTGATCACAAAAAGCTTGTGTTAACTTGTTAAAAGTATCGGTTTCATTGTCCTGGAGTTTTAGACAGAATGCGATCTTTTGTTTCATTCTGTGTTCGATTATATAGTGGTATAAGATATAAACGTAATTGCCAGTTCTATACATAGACCTGAAAAGTAGTGGTAGTAGCGGCAGCAACTGATGAACTATTATGGTAAAAGATGTACACAAAATCGCCATTTTTATTTATGAACTTTTCTAACAGTAGCAGCCATTTTCGGAAAAAAAATGACCAACAGGAGACGAGTACAGAAAGCATTTAAGATCGTTCGCAACTACCCTCAAATCATTTGTTAATTGAACTTTCTGCTAGCAGGACCTATCGTTTGGATTATAAGGAACACTGCAGACTTGATATAATACATACTACAGAGGAAACTACAGACTTGGACTTAAACATATCACAGATGAAATCTACAGAATAGGATTACAAGGAACACTGTAGACTCGGACATATATGTCACAGATGAAATCTACAGACTAGGATTACAAGGAACACTGTAGACTCGGACATATATCAATATGAAATTACAGACTAGGATTACAAGGAACACTACAGACTTGGACATATATATCACATATGAAATCTACAGACTAGGATTACAATGAACACTGTAGACTCGGACATATATGTCACAGATGAAATCTACAGACTAGAATTACAAGGAACAGTGTAGACTCGGACATATATATCAATATGAAAACACAAGAACACTGACATATATATCACATCTACAGACTATGATTACAATGAACAGTGTAGACTCGACATATATATCACATATGAAATCTACAGACTAGGATTAATGAACACTGTAGACTCGGACATATATGTCACAGATGAAATCTACAGACATTACAAGGAACAGTGTAGACTCGGACATATATGTCACAGATGAAATCTACAGACTAGGATTACATAGACTCGGACTCACAGATGAAATCTACAGACTAGAATTACAAGGAACAGTGTAGACTCGAACATATATATCACAGATTAAATTTACAGACTACAAGGAACACTGTAGACTCGGACATATATAATCTACAGACTAGGATTACAATGAACACTGTAGACTCGGACAATATATCACATATGAAATCCAGACTAGGATTACAAGGAACACTGTAGACTCGGACATATATCTCACAGACGAATATACAGACTAGGATTACAAGGCACACTGTAGACTTGGACATATATCTCACAGACGAAATATACAGACTAGGATTACAAGGAACACTGTAGACTCGGACATATATATCACAGATAGACTTACAAGGCACACTGTAGACTCGGACATATATATCACAGATGAAATCTACAGACTAGGATTACAAGGCACACTGTAGACTCGGACATATATCTCACAGACGAAATATACAGATTAGGATTACAAGGCACACTGTAGACTCGGACATATATCACAGATGAAATCTACAGACACACTGTAGACTCGGACATATATCTCACAGAGATACAGGACTAGGAAGCACACTGTAGACTCGGACATATATACTCACAGACGAAATATACAGACTAGGATTACAAGGAACACTGTAGACTCGGACATATATCTCACAGACGAAATATACAGACTAGGATTACAAGGCACACTGTAGACTCGGACATATATCTCACAGACGAAATATACAGACTAGGATTACAAGGCACACTGTAGACTCGGACATATATATCACAGATGAAATCTACAGACTAGGATTACAAGGCACACTGTAGACTCGGACATATATCTCACAGACGAAATATACAGACTAGGATTACAAGGAACACTGTAGACTCGACATATATATCACAGATGAAATCTACAGACTAGGATTACAAGGCACACTGTAGACTCGGACATATATCTCACAGACGAAATATACAGACTAGGATTACAAGGAACACTGTAGACTCAGACATATATATCACATATGAAATCTACAGACTAGGATTACAATGAACACTGTAGACTCGGACATATGTGTCACAGATGAAATCTACAGAATAGGATTACAAGGAACACTACATATAAAATTAGAAAAAAAAACGTATTATTCCCATTACTTCCGATACCGAATCTTAGAACTGGGAACCCATCAGAATGCTCAAAGACAACGTATAAGGACATTCCCTAATGTCTGCAGCCTATGCTTCTGGTAAGAGATGTTTTCCATGGCCTAATGCCAAAGCAATCACTGAGACAAGCGTGAGTAATTAATGATCGCTTGCAGATAATATCTCCCGGCTGATGTCCCACAATATTGACGTAGACACACAACCGCTGTCTCTGCAAATTAGTAATAAAATACTGAAATTTTCTCATTAGCAAACTTTTTATGCATATTTTCTATATTTAGTTAGGCAGTAGGTCAAAAGGTTAATACACTCAGTGAGGTACAACCTCGTTAGTAATGATCTAGCGCGAGTGGCGTCTTATCCGTCACACGACATCGGATATTAAAGTAATTTTATTATACGAATACTATTCCGTGTTTTACTAACAGCAGAGGATTGAGCAGTATGATTGAAAACTGGTATTTTAGCAAATTCAGATTTCATTATAGACCTTTATATATATATATATATATATATATATATATATATAATATATATATATATATATATATATATATATATATCATAATCTTTACAGATCTCTGCCGTGCCTCACAATCCTACAACCTTACCGCCAGAACATTTCCTCTCATGAGCCCTCGCTGGATCGGATGGATCAGATGATAAAATTTGATGCTTATCCACCACCATATATCTCTTAAGACCAGAAGCCGACTTACAAACTTTGTTACAGATTGCACAAGACACATTGTTTGTTCCTAAAGTGTGTGTATGAATTGTCCCTGATGAGATTTCCTATGACTGACTTATCCGGCCTTAGAAAGCACCCCCGTCCACATGTTGACATTTCCAACCCTCCGTGTTCTTACCAATATGACAGGTGTATCCCTTTCGAAGTTGACGCTTGCGGTTTTCATGCTCAATTCATATGTATACATACATACATACATATAGTACTTGTTATCGTTGTCGGAAATAGAGTTGGCGATCTGAGATCAAATCCTAGACGAGGCTGTCGGAGTTTCACATCGCGCTAATGCCTTTGGGAAAGGCATAAATCTGTTTCCCTTCCAGCTATGGGCAAATAGTAGGACAGACTCCGTTCTTAAGCCTTTGTTGGGCAACTAATCTATGAGAAGGAGAACTGAGTTCAAACCAGCTTCACTCTGCTTAAATCTCATGACTTTGTGTCATATCAACCCCCCACGCCTACACACATATTTACTTACTTATACATATAAAGGAAGAGATGTATGTCAGTTGGTAGTTAGAGAAAAGAGTCATATATTTTTTATTTCTATAAATTTCAGAAAGTCTGCTTTATATATATATATAATATATATATATATATATATATATATATACAGTATATACAGAGTATATACAGAGTGTTCGGGATAAATTTGATATATGTGCTACTCATACACTGAGTTGGTGAGAACCGGTATCGAACCAGGAACCTTGAGGTTACCAGCCAGACACTCTACCGACTGATGGGGGTGGGTGGGTTGGAAAAGTACCTATTGTGTAAAAAAAGTAAGTAAAGTCGACGGGGCGGCCTAAAGTCGATATCAGCCAGTCAGCGAGGGAGTCTATCCCCTTTTCACTAGCGCTAGACCAATAGATAGTTTTAGCATCTGAGGTGTAGCGCCACACCTACCATCAGCTCCTTACTTTACCACAGATCCCTGTGCTACTCATACGCTGAGTTGGCGAGGGTCGGTATCGAACCAGGAACCTTGAGGTTCCCAGCCAGACACTCTACCGACTGATGGGGGTGGGTGGGTTGGATAAGTACCTATTATGTAATACGATATAAATTCTTGCGTGTCACTTGGAGTGGAGATAAGGGCTACCAAATAACTCTAGTTACCCTGAGGAATGGTATGAAGAGTGATTTATTGGCATATCCACCCTACAACCTATTTGGTTTATAGGATTACATATTTTTTAGTATCATTTGGATTATTCGGACTATTTAATGTTATTTACACATGGTTTCGGACGATGTGACCTCCGGCCTTCTTCAGGTATTTCTTGTCGGACTCGGAAGCCCTCTCGAACTCGGCAAAATTCCGTGATGGCTCCCAATTACGAAAAGAAGGTTCCAGAGTTCGAAAAGAAGGTTCCCGAGTTCGAGAAGACTCCCGAGTCCGACATGAAATACCCGAAGAAGGCAGGAGGGCACATTGGCCGAAACGCTGCACAGATAACAATAAAGATGAGGACAATAGTCCGAATAATCCAAATAATACTAATTATTTAGCCTCATCTCAAAAATTCAGAGAAATTGTGCTTTTTTTGTTTGTCGCCATTCTATCGCTGATTACAACTGACACTTGTCCGGGATATGTTAACCAATAAAAAGGAGAGCCAATATTATTTCGTATTATCACCTTCCAGCAGGCATGGATCCTGATCAAGTAAAAAATCTCATTTCCCCTGTTCTTCCGAGTGCTGTGCACGAGCAAGAACATGGGCACGCAGTGGCTTGGTTTGTTTGGTTTGTTGTTTTTACGGCATGTAAACCCTTATTGCCAAAACTTTTTGTTCTATTCACGCTTGAGGAATATTCAATTTTTTAAGACCAATTTTTAACACATTTTTTAAACTCTTTTTTTCTATTTAACCCACAAATGGAACTCTAACAGGTACTACCGCTCCGAGTCAGAGTGGACCTGGGAATAATGGTGATAAAAATGGAACTTCACCATTTGATGCAGTTTAACATCATACCCAAGACACTAAGACCCTCAGCCACCGCCTTCTAGCACATATATAAAAAGGGCTGGGGTTTGCTATAACGGCAATAGGGTTGGGCCAATCATATAAGTGCTATGGCTTGACGGGACCAGCCTATTGATCGGAGGGGGCGTCCTGACTAAGTAAGGGCCAAAGTGCTGCATGTCATGTCCAGCTCAGCCACCAGATTTCTATCCTTAAGCATCATTACCCACGTCCAACAGGTGAGGTATTTTACCCCTTTAAAAAGGTGCAGTCGGCGTATTCTACAATCCCCTGTCGACAGGTTGGTGCACGCAGGGATAAGGGAGGCTTCTCATCAGATCTGATTGATATTTTGCTGGTTAGAATAATTGGTGAAATAATAATATTGATCAGCGGATTTTCAGTCAGAGTGACTAATCATCATCATCATCATCATCATCATCATCTCGCAACAGTAGCACAGATATCCATGACTACCTCTCGCCAACCGTCCCTATATCTCAGTCCCTGGTAGATCCTTTACTCAGCATCCAGTATCCGCACAGTGCTGGTCTCTGTAGGTATTTGCTGGACGTCCCGCACTGGCATGTCCATGTGCTAGTTTCCATAGGAAGATCCTTATGAGTTGATCTTTACTTCTCCAACTGTGTCTTGTCTTGTCCGTCTTACTCAGATGGATTGTGTGATAGGGGGCAGGTGGCCGTATAGCTGCTTCCTTGTGGGGTGTTGTTTCCACGATTTGTTAAAGATGGCACGTAGCATACTTGTGTAGCTCCCATCTAGCCTAATCTCCAGGCGCCTCGTCACGGTCCAAGTGGTGTAGCCATATAGTAGCACTTATACCACCACGGCTTGGAAGAATTGTAGCTTTAACTTGTCGGTGAGATTGATTTCCATATAACTGAAATTTGTTTATAGCGAACCATGCCTTCCTTATGCGTGCATTAACATCGCTTTCTGTAGAAGAGATAATACTACCTAGGTACGTGAATTATCATATTGGCTTTAGAGGCTTACCGTTGAGTGTGGAAATATGAAAATAAAAACATCGATCTCATTACTTACCAGAGGGTGACCCATAAAAGTCTGACACATAAAAATGAATCATTTCTATTCCTTCCTATACGTACATCAATATAGCTTTCTGTTGATGAGATATTACTACCTAGGTACGTGAATTGTTCCACCAATTTTAGAGGCTTACCGCTAGTATTAGCGAAATATTTTGTATAGTTAAGGAGCCAGCTTAAGAATTAATGAGCAAGGTCATATATTTTTTAAACAGAGTACATCTGGTTTACCCATAGCTGGGGGGGGAGGAGGTAGGATTCATGCCTTTCCCAAATGTATTAGTGCAAAAATGTAACACAAACAGCCTCAACTAGGATTTGAACTCTGGTCACCGTGTCCATTTCCTAGGATGATAACCATGATAACTACATGCCTATTCTGCGTGTACACTACTTGCATATCCAATTGGTTTAACCAAGTCTGGGTATCATATGGGTGCTAGAAGGCGGTGGCTGCGGGTCTACATGTCCTGGGAATGACGTTAAACTCTATCTGATGGTGAGGTTCCAGTTTTGGAGGTTTGGGGAATGTGGAGCACCCCTTCATCACCATTGCTCCCTGGTCCACTCTGACCCGGAGTGGTAGTACCTGTTAAGGTCCCATCTATGGGTTAAATATAAAAATGTATTTTTTTAAAATTGTATTATCCATTAAGAATTGATTTATTTCAAAACTTTATCGGCATTAAATGACCCACTGAGGTTGATATGCCGTAAAACCAAACCAAACCAAACTAAACCAAGTCTGGACAAGACCAGAATCTTTAAGCAACCAGTAGAAAACTTACCAATAATCATAAAATATAGTCCAAGGAAACATATTTCTAGCTCTATGATATCTTGTCGATTGCCGTCATTTTCACGGATACCTAGTTGCACCTTAATTCGAGCTCTTTGTATGATTTTGTTCAAGGTTTCTGGGCCAATCCTCTTATCTTTACACGAATATTATTCTTGTGCTGTAGCAATATCTTAAGCTTATTCAAATATACACACTCCTTTAAATAACCCCACAAAAGAATCAAGCAGTCAAAGCAGGCGAACGGGGAAGTCATTTGAATTGTGAATTTCTTAAAATTATTCTCTCAGTTTAATAGTAAAATTCTATTACGAGGGTGAGTAAAAAAAATTGTTTAGGACAGGTATGATTACCAATACAGGGACATGTATCATACATCAAAATAAAGCTGGTCTTCTGTGAATCACATCCCTACTTCTCCACATAGTCATCGTTTCTCTCAATAGCAATGTTCCATCTTCGAATGAGAGCATGTATCCCTACCCCGTAAATTATGTTGACTGTTCTTTGGGCCATTTCTTTATTTCAGATTTCACTTCCTCGTCATAATGTTTGCTTCTCAAACTCTCTTTCATGGGACCGAAGAGAGGCAAATATTATTCCAGTGATAGAGAAGTGAAATCTGTAGTGAACATGTCCTGGAGAATGAGACATAAAATTTTCAGGATCTTCGAGGTAGAGACGGATCACCTAATCTCGGCCAGGAGACCGGAGTATTGATCGACAAGAAGAAGAGAACCTGTCATCTCGTGGATTTTGTCATCCCAGCCGACCACCGAGTGAAAGTGTAAGCGAAAAGATTGACAAATACTTAGACCTTGCCAGAGAACTAAGAAACTTTGGAACATGAAGAGAAAGGTCATACCAATGCCCTTGGAACGGTTCAAAAAACTCTGGAAAAGAATTTGGGTGAATTGGAAATCAGTGGAAGAATCGACACCATCGAAACTACAGCACTGTTAAGATCGGCTAGAATACTCAGAAGAGTCCTGGAAGCCTGAGGAGACTTGCTTGTCACGTAGCCTCCAGTGAACTTGGCTACGGCAGGTGTGAAAAAAAATAAAAATAATAATAATAATAATAATCTCTATTAATAATGGAGATTTGCTTCCGGTTTTTGTCTGTAACAAAAATTGCGTCACTGCTTACGTCACATTACCGAAAATCGTTATAACATAGAATAAATACACTCAAAATTTAAAAATGCAACATTAGACAGTCCTCATTGTTTTTTAAAACAAGTTTAATAAATAGATGACTGGTATTATATATCTATATATAGTTTGTTTTATTTTAATACATATTTAAAGTTTACATTTCAAATTGTTTTATTTCTTAACCTTTAATGAATTTGATGATTTTACTTACTTAGGGTACAAACTCGCTGACATTGAATTTTTTACTCCCACCCCCTCAGGAGATATCTTTCAAAAATCTATTTTTACATCGCCCGGAGGACGTTTTTTATTTTGTACAAATAATAATAATAATAATAATAATAATAACAATGAATTAAACTGGGATCCACACAAGGAGCCTTCAAAATAAGATACTATAACCACGTGAGTAGTTTCGCACGCGAAAAATACAGTCATAAGACTAGTTTATCTAATCATATGTGGGAAATAAAAGAAAAACATAGGGGTAGACCCTATTCTCAAATGGAAATAATAAATGTCATAAATACAAAGATGGAGACACATTTTGCCTCCCTGTACGGAGGAAAAACTCGAAATAATTACCTACAATGAACCAAGGGAATTATTAAACCAAAGAACTGGAATTCTAAACTCATGTAGGCATACAAGAGATATGGTTCCTTAGCCAATAAGACATAGTTAACACACTCTTTTACTAATTTTTAACTTTTTATGCTAATTTTTTGTCAATCGTATACACACTCCCATTATAAAAGACGTTTGTATCAACCTCCTTCAGTCAGAATGATCCTGATGAACCGTTCAGGGGAAAACTAGGTGGGTAGTGTCTGATTCATTTAGGTCCCTATATATATATATATATATATATATATAGAGAGGTATCCAGAACTTGGTAGTAAGGGATTATTCTATATGCGATATCTAAGATACACTGTATTATTGTTGTATGATTCAGTGTGTATAAATACAGTGAATCTTTAAATCACTAAAGAGAGCTCAATGTATAATAAACTTTTGTATAAAATTTTAGTCGAAATAATTTATTATGGAATTACGGTGTTGAGATATATAGGTTAGTTATTTACGGAACTGTTTGATAGCTAATAACATGCTTGTAAACGTAGCTAATTTGCATATTGATATCTTGGTATTATTGATATCTTAATATATGAGACCAATATATCAATTCGTATATATATATAATGAATATTCCAAACGAATTTAACTAAAAGTCGTTGTGCGGCTTTTAAAGTAAACATTTTGAAGGATATAAGAAGTGTTACTTATTGACTGACCCTATATTACTGGCATTAATTAGCTGTTTTCCTTTATGGAGCTGTTGTCATAATAATAAAACCTGTCAAGAAGTAGGTATTTAGCCCACCCGTTAACCACTGGTAGGATATGATATTGTCATGTACAATTGTCTAGTATGGAGCATCCAGCAAGGATGGAACTCACAACTCAGTTGTAATAGATCTGCAAGACTAACTTGATAACCATTACACCACGATGGAACACCAATGAAAGAATGAAAGTAAAAAAATTAACATAACAAATAAAACTCATTTCCCAAAAAGAGATTATCAAAAACACGTAAAATATTTTTTTTTAAAGACATCTATAAGTTATACAGATAAGAAATGCTGTTTTTCACTTGGAGAATAAGTAAAAGTAAAGTCGTCGAGGTGGACAGCGAGGGAATCTATCCCCTTTTCCCTAACGCTAAGCCAAGGAGATTGTTTTTGCATCTGAGGTGGATCGCCACACCTACCACATCCCTGTGCTACCTGTTGGCGAGAGCTGGTATCGGACCAGGAACCCTTGTGGTTCCTAGTCGGACACTCTAAACTGGAATACTGTTAGTGAAAAATATAAAATAATTAAAATACACCTTGGTATGTAGTAGAGTCTGTGTAACTTTGTTTTACCAAGAGGAAAGAAACAAGCCGGTTGTTTCGCTGGCTGACGAGAGAAAGCGATCATATGGTCTGCGCATAGTTCTATTTATATATTCAATGCGCCGATGTTTGTGAAGAATTCTGGCTTTCGTAACTGGCTTATAGATTTTGGTCAGAAATCTGTAAGTTCATTACGATAGTCACAGATGGCATTATACAGCCGGTTTCGGCCATCCCGGTTTAGGCCACCCCGACAACTTTACTTTTTACTTACTCTCTCAACTGTGTGTGTTTCTCTGTGGGTTGTTTGTTTTGTTTTGTCTTACTTTATTCCTGCTGAACGACTACACGTCGTTTCTTGTACCTTGGAGTGACAAATATTTTGAAAATGTCCGAATAAATGTTTAGATCCAAAACAACTTACATTGGGGATCGAACCAGTCTGAACTGTATTACCATTAGAGCTGCTGGGTCAGTAAAATACATTTATTTCCATGTATGGAGTTAAGATAGATAGATAGATAGAGAGAGAGAGAGAGAGAGAGAGAGAGAGAGAGAGAGAGAGGGAGGGAGAGAGAGAGAGAGAGAGAGCCTTTCTGTGATTAGACATAGCAATCACGTGATGTGCCCAGAAATTTTGGCGCCCGTAATCATTAGACACATTTGGACCAGTTCTTAGTGGTCGACCAGAAATTATCTCTGAGAGGATTGACTAAAACAGAATATACTAGATATCCTCAAATTCCCTCTCCATCAGACTGGAAAATCTCTCAAACTATACTCTCTATATATATAGGAATGGCGTGCATATTGTTAGTCATTGTTTGGTTGTTAAATAAACCGTTAGAATTAAGTTTTAATTCCTTTATTTGTTGTTAGTTTTAGAATAAATGCTAAAATAAACAGCATAAGGCTATTGTTAAACCAACGTGTTTAGTTTATGAGCAATTAATTAGTTAACAAAATAGTTATGTTTTAAAAATTAGCCGACCTCATCATTCGAAAAATAGCAGTATAACTTTTCATAGAATCAACAGTTTTTACAAGATGAGCATCTTCCATCTTTGTTTCAGTTAAAATTTACAACGGTAGACATTTTGGATTTAAATGGACTTTGATGTTTGTGTTGAAAAGCTGATTATATGACTATCATCTATATTAGATAGAATTATAAGACAGTCGTTTATATTGGTTTTATTATGCGACAAGCCTTTATATTAGGTGGGATTATAAAATAATCGTCTATAGAACATCTACTTATAGAACCATCATTTCTATTAGATGTAATTGTAATACATTCGTCTATATTAGATGTGATTATAACATAATTGTTTATATCAGGTTTGATTAGAAGACACACCTTTATAGTAGGTGTTATTATGAGATATTCGTTTATAGAAGATATGGTTATAGAACCACCATTTCTATTTGTTTGAATTCTTTATGTATATAGTTATTTACTAAGCTTAGCTTAGATATGGCACAAGGCCAGAAGTATGGGGCACCCAGTGAGAATCGAACTCACTAACAATGGTCTGCTAATCTTGCTTGCTAACCATTACACCACGCGAGTATATAAGGCATGAGGCAAGTAGTCACTTCTACTTATAGACTCGTTGACTACCACGTGACCAGGGAAGGCAACCTATTGTCCAATCACTGGCAGTGCTGCTGCTGCTGTTGTTGTATTTATACTAGCCTGATTCTTAACCTTAGATCATTACTACTTGGACGGCGGAACGTAGTACTATGTCACAGGACTTATTGAATTACCAAAGGATACTTTACCACCGGATACTTATTGACTTACTTACTTATTTGTTAGTCCATCTGGAACCAAGGATGGCGGCCAGATACTCAACACTATTGGATGTGTTTATGATATTCGTCTAAATTAAAGTTAAAGCGGCTATTCTTCCAAGCCATAGTTGTATTAGTGCAATTATACAGCTAGCCAGATGGACCCAAACAATCCGCTTAGAGAATAAGCTGAGTGAGAGTTGCATGAGAATACTGCGTGCGGTCTTAAACAAATCACTGTAAAAACACCTTACAAGAAAGCAACTGTACGGCCACCTGCCGCCTATCACACAAACCATCCGAGTAAGACGAAAAAGACATACTGGACAGTGCTGGAGAAGTAAGGGCGAACTCATAAGTGACGGTCTCCTACGGAAACCAGCCGATTGGCACGCCAGTGTGGACCGGCCATCAAAGACCTACATTGATCAGCTCTGTGCGGATTCTGGATGCTGCACAGAGGGCCTCCCGATGGCGATGAACAACAGGGAATGATGGTGTGAGATTGTCATGGATATCCGTGATGATGATGAGAATAAAAAAAAAGAAAACGACATCAATCAGCTCAGTATGGATACTGGATGCCTTATAGTTTTAGTAATCACCATTATCCACCGACATCACGGATTCCATTGAGGCTCTCTCGTCATCCGTCCCTATCAGATATCACTATTGGTAAGTCCTTTTGACGGCTTCCAGTGTTCGTATAGTGCTGATGAATGAATATATTTGCTGGTCGAACAAGACTGGTGTGTTCATGTGTAGGAATCCATTAAAGAACGTCACTTACTTGTTCGTCCTTACTTGTCTTGCAGTGCTCAGCATGTATTGCTCGTCTTACTTGGATGGTTTGCTAGATGAGGGATGGGTAAGTGGCCGTACAACTGCTACTTTCACGATTTGTTAAAGACAGCACGCAGCATTCTTGTTTATTTTCTATCAAGTTTTTTTTTGCATTAAGCTTTTCGTTAGAGTCCAAGTGGTGTAACCATACAATAGTAATAACATGGCAATTTATAAGAGGATTTGAACTCGTCTCACCGTTTAATATACGTATGTTCGTGTATATTAAATCTACGACGCAGTTCGTATTATCTTGTTATAATGATTGTTTATGAACGATTGGAGAGTAACATAACTAGATAGATTAAATATTATTAGTATTTTTCAATTCAATATTTGCTAAGGATTATTATTATTAGTTACTTTTAACCATAATTGTTTACTAATGGTTATTGTTATTAGTTACAAAGCATACAAATGCGTGAAAATTATTTGTATTCTGAATAGTTAATAATAACCATGACTGGTTACTAAGGATTTTATTATTAGTTACCTGAAACCATATAAATGTGTGCAAATTATTTGTATTTGAATAGTTACTAGTAACCATAATTGTATATTAAGGATTATTATTATTAGTTACTTGAAACCATACAAATGTATGGAAATTATTTCAGGATTTGAACTCTTCCCGCCGTTTAATATACGTATATTCGTGTATATTAAATCTACGAGGCAACTCGTAATATCTGGTTATAAAGTAAGTCATATGGGCGACCTAGTGTCGGCATCAGCCAGTCAGCGAGGGAGTCTATCCCCATTTCATTAGAGCAGGGAGATTTATTTGGTGTCAGAGGTGGAGCGCTACACCTACCATCAGCTCCTCGCGTTACCGCACAGATCCCTGTGCTACTCATACGCTGAGTTGGAGAGGGCCGGTATCGAACTAGGAACCCTGTGATTCCTAGCTGAACGCTCTACTGGCTGAGCTAAACCGGTCCATCTGGTTATAATGTTTGCTTATGAACGATTGGAGAGTAACATTTTAAGATAGATTAAATATCATTGGTATTTCTTAATTCAATATTTACTAAGGATTATTATTATTAGTTACTTACTAATGTGAAACCATACTAATGTGTGCAAATTATCACAGGATTTGAACTCCTCTCACCATTGAATATACATATATTCGTGTATATTAAATCTACGATGCAATCTCGTTATAATGATTGCTTACGAAAGACTGGAGAGTAACATTTCAAGATAGATTAAATATTATTGGTATTTTTAAACATTTTTTTAAAGAGCAATACGATGATATAAAATGCTACTTGACAACGGATCGTCATTTCATAGAAGAAAAAAAAATATCAACAGTTAAATTATTGATCAAATCATAAGTGACTGGTATTGCCATTTTTTTCTAGTAATTGAGTATTCCCAGGGTAAATAGAAGGAGATTGGGCAACTCTAGACTATCACGTGACTTTCTCTCGGTACGTCACACACCATATTGGTTAGTTGGTTGGTTGGTTGGTTGGTTGGGTTTTATGGCATGTCAACCCTTGTGGGGTTATTTCATGCCGAAGACTTTGTTTTATTCATTCTTGCTGTGTTTTTCAATTTTTTAAAACTCAATTTTTTAAAGTCATTTTTAATAATCATTTTTTTTTAAATCTATTTAACCCATAGACGAGACCCTAATAGATACTAACACTCCGGGTCAGAGTAGACCTGGGAGTAATGAGTAATTTTATAGTTACCAAGCACTTTTTTCTTTTTCCTTGAGAAACTGTCAAATTTATCCCGAACACCATATATATATATATATATATATATATATATATATATATATATATATATTCACTCTTCCCTCTCTCTCTCTCTCTCTCTCTCTCTCTCACACACACACACACACACACACACACACACATATATATATATATATATATATATATATATATATATATATATATATACCATATAATCTTATAATATAATATCATTTCATGCCCAAGACTTTGTTTTATTCATTCTTGTTAGGTATTCAATTTTTTAAACACAATTTTTTAAACGCATTTTTAATAATCATTTTTCATCTATTTAACCCATAGATGAGACCCTAATAGTTACTAACGCTCTGGGTCGGAGTAGACCTGGGAGAAATGACGATCTACTCCACACTCCGCAGAGCTCAAAATTTAGAACTTCACAAGTTTAAACTTTATGCAGTTTAAAGTCATACCCAGATCTTCAGACAGCGCCTTCTAGAACATATAGCTTAGATGTGGCACAAGACCAGAAGTATGGGGCGTCCAGTGAGAATCGAACTCATTAACAATGGGCTGCGAATCTAGCTTTCTAATCATTACACCATGTAAGGTGCCCACTTCTCGAACATATATGTAAAAAGGTTGGAGTTTGCCATAAGTGCAACAGTGTTGGCACAATTATCTAGGTGCTGGGCTTGACATGACCAGCCGATTGATCAGAAGAGGCCTCTCTGACTGCCCGTCTCACCTTAGTAAGTGCAAAGTAGAGTGTTGCAAGTAATAGAATGCTCTGTCACTAGGATTCCGCCCGTAAGCATCACGGGTCGCCACCTACGGCCAACAGGTGGGATCTTACCCATCTACACTGTTCGGTAGAATCCTTTGGTTGTTCCTTGGTTTTCTTTAGTGTTGGATAGAATCCTTTGGCTGAGCAGAGTCCTTGGTTGCAGATCCGTTCGTCCATGTTGAATACGTGCAAATGAACGGCTTTCAAGATCGGCGATCAAATAGTTAACTAACCACGTATTTAAGCGTATTGATTGACCACGCAGAGTCTATAAGTTTAAGTGGTGGACTTCAGCACATTTTATATGACAAATAATCCAACATGCGCTGACAGCAAAATATCCCTGAGTTTCTCTCGCCAACTGTCCCCATCGGTTATCGCCCCTGGCATCCGGAATCTTCACAGAATAGGGTGTTTTTTGCTGGTCGGAGGACATTGGTGTTGGTTGGATGGTTGGTTGGTTGGTTGTTCTGTTTTTCCGCATATCAATCTGTTTCTTGTCATTTAATGCCGAATCAAGTCATTTTGATATACAAAGAACTCAAGTTGCTTACAGGACCTGCCGTTGCTTATGTGGTCATCCAACTAAGTATTGAACTGAAATCCGTACAAATAACCAAAACGGCATTGAAGTTGTAATGCTGTCACTTCGCGAATATATCTAAAAACATTTATGTATTAAATTATGTAGAGATGTCATTACGTTTTGATGAGTGGGTCTAGTTTTTTTCCCAACACATAATGCATTTGTTAGAAGCAACTGAAGTGATGGCTAATCAAAGTATCGCTGTTTCTATAAGCTAATGGCATAAACATATACGCACACATACACATACATACATAGTATTGAATTATTTTTTATATAAGGCGTGCTGTAATCCACCACTTAAGTTTATAGACTAAGCGAGGTGATTATCAGACTGACAGCCGTTTATTTGCACGTTATTTGACATTGACGAACGGACCTACAAAGGCTCATACCCAACATTAGGGAACACCAAGAAATAACCAAACGATCATACCCAACATTAAGGAACACCAAGGAACAATCAAAGGATCATACCCAACATTAAGGGACACCAAGGAGCAACCAAAGGTTTCTTCACTAAGGATCGCATGCTGCTTAACACAAGGGATCTCCGCTGGACAGTGCTCTTGCTTGAATCCCTAATGATGGCCACAAAAATCGTAACACATACACATACATAGGTGCAGTTATAGGTAATGGGTCGGTTTAGTTCAGTCGGTAAAGCAGTCGTCTCGGAACCACAAGGTAGCAAGTTCAATACCGGTCCTCGCCAACTCAGCATATGATTAGCACAGTGATCTGTGCGGTAAAGCAAGGATCTGATGGTAGGTGTGACGCTCCACCTCAGACGCAAAAACAATTTCCTTTGTTAAGTGTTAGTGAAAAGGGGATAGATTCCCTCGCTGTCTGGCTGATACCGACTTTAGGCCACCCCGACGACTTTACCTTACCTTAGTAGGACAGCCTTGGATGTCAACCAATCCAGAAAAAGAAAAAAGCTAAATTCAAACAAACTGTACACTGCTTTAAAAGAATTGGCCTTGTGCTGCATCCTGCTCGTGGTAGATGTGATTGAGGGGTTGATTTTAACGGCATGCCAATCCGTCTTATTATATTATATTATGTTATTTATGCCAAGATGTTGGATTATATCGGTATATAAGATGTGCTGGAAACCGCCACTTAAACTTATAGATTCGGCATGGTTACGTGGATCAAACCCAGCCAATCAACAGCTTGAATACGCTGGTAAAAATGGGGGGGGGGGGCATTTTAAATATTTACATTAATTTGCCGATAAAAAAAGTGACAAAAACACGAGTCAGAAAATATCTAAGTTGGGCCGGAAATTCGCTTGACGTTTTCTCGCTAAAACATAAGGTAAATTATGAAAGGAGACCAGGACTACGTATGATCAAAATTACCAAAATATATTCCGTAATTCACAATTTCAAT
>CM042145.1:86505726-86525726 GCA_023376005.1 Doryteuthis pealeii
GATACGAACTGTAAGGATGGAACGTGCTGTTATGCTGAGTTTTTTTTTTGTGTGCGATCTTCACTATGCCAAGCGAGGCTAGTAGAATGGCTGACTGGCTGGGTTGTCGGCTGCTCGTTCGTACGTTCGGTCGGTCGGTCGGCAGCTTGGTTGGATAAACGGATGGATGAATGGATGGATGCATAGAAGTAGGGATAACCGTAGCGCTAAGTGAAGAGGAAGTGGAACTAGCTATGATGCGGGAGGAGGGGGGGTGTAAAGGAGAAAGAAAGAAGAAAGAAAGAAAGAAAGAAAGAAAGAAAGAAAAAGGTGCAGTTGGATGAATGTGCGAGTGGGTTTCTTCAAGAAGTAGTGAGCGTTGAAAAGATTGAAAGGAAAGAGAGGGGAAGCTAAGCGAAGAGAGAAGGTTTGTGTTTGTGTGTTCGTTTGTGTAAGTTAATAATGTGTGTTTATTCACACGTGTGTGTGTGTCTGTGTGTGTGTCTGTGTGTGTACTTATCAAATATGTAAAAACGTTTTCATAAAGACAAAGATATAGAGATTTAGATAGATAGATAGATAGATAGATAGATAGGAAAGAGATAAATGCACACCGCGAGAGAATGATACATTGATAGAGAGGGGGAAGAGATGTACAGAGAGATAGAGAAATAGAGAAAAAGATGGACTCCGACATAGACAGATAGATAGATATAAACACTTGGATCAATAAAGAGAAAGAATATATATATATATATATATATATATATATATATATATAGAGAGAGAGGGAGAGAGGAGAGAGAGAGGGAGAGAGAGATTGATAGATAGAAAAACTTTAATAAAGGGAGGGTGAGTGTGTGTGTATGGGAGAGAGAGAGAGTGGGGAGTATAGACATCGAGGTAGTAATAAATAAAAACAGAGAGGAACATTAGATAGATAAATAGAGAAATAGGGGCACTAGAGAGAGAGAGAGAGAGAGAGAGAGAGAGAGAGAGAGAGAGAGAGAGAGAGAGAGAGAGAGAGAGAGAGAGATAAAGATTAACAGTATCACATAGATAGATAGATAGATAGATAGATATGGTCACAGGGAAAGAAAGAAGAAGTGATAGATAGATAGATAGATAGATAGATAGAGATTTGGGCACAGGGAAAAAAGAGGAAGTGATATATATATTATATATATATATATATATATATAGATAGAGATAGATAGATAGATAGATAGATAGATATGAGCATAGGGAAAGAATGAAGAGCGAAATTAGCAGTTATATATATATATATATATATATATATATATATATATATATATATATATATATATATATATATATATATATATATATATATATATATAAAGTTCTCTTAGTTGTAAGTGTATGTGAGTAAAGTATACATGAATGAATAATCTATCTAATAAAGATAATTTCCTTCTCTCAACTCCCTAACTTCATCCCATTTTCCTTAAACCTTATTCGATCTCTTCCCTGTCTATATGTACATATATAATCATATAGATATTTGCTCAACTTAGCTTAACTCAGCCAATCTTCCGGTCACACAGGTAGGTCATCCAGACAGGATCGAACTTACATCACTCGCGTAATGCATTTATGACGGAAGGGGGGTGGTTCACTCAGTGGAACTCGAACTCACTAAACAGTGGTCTGTTAGTCTAGCTTGCTAGACATTACACAGATTTTTAAAGTATTTTGAAAATATGAAGAATGGACGGTACCCATAGATTTTTTTTCCCGCCGATCTTGATAATAGCCAGAAATATTGCAGAACGCAATCGATCATAAACATTTGGAGAATATTTACATTCACTAGATCCAGACATACTTACTCTTGTACGTAAACAAAACAAAGTTACTGAATAAAAACACCTTCACCAAAAAAAAAAAGAAAAAAAAAAGAAACAACATTTTTTGCTGTCTGGAATAAAAATTGTCATAAAGAACACACACACACACACACACACACACACACACACACACACATATATATATATATATATATATATATATAAACAATTTTTGGTACAGCTAAATTTATATATAAGTTTGAACAGTAACATACATTATTATAGGATCAGCTATTAAACAGATTAATTTAAAAAAAAAAAAAACAAGAAGGCGAAATAAGATAGAAACTTAAGGGCCCTTTCAACCGGTCCTTTTTTCAACAGTTCAACAGCCGGGGGATCGTTTAAAAGTCAAAATGTATAAATTGAGTAACAGGGGATAGGATAATGTAAAGGCTGGAGCAACAAGAAGGAAAGAAAAAGATTCTTTCACGTCACCCCATAAAATATAAAAATATAAATATATACTAAAATGTTTATTTATATATTCATTCATATATATATATATATATATATATATATATATATGAATAATAAATAAAAAAATTTATATATATTTATTTGCATGGGAACAAGTCTGCTACCATTGGTTTCATGTTATGTAATGCTATGTGGAGCAATCGTCGGGTAGCGAAAAATTTTGAATTTTTTTCGCTGCCAGATGATTGCTCCGCTTAAATAATAAGCTTACATAGCATGAAACCAATGGTGGCAGACTTGTTCCCATGCAATATATATATATATATATATATATATATATATATATATATATATATATATATACTAGCAAAAGTACCTGGTCCATGACCGGACTTTAAAAAACATGAGCTGAACGGCTTAGACTGCGAAATTTATTCACTAAAATTAAACTTCACTGCTGGTATCGCTGTAACAAAAAACAGGCTGTGAACAATATTTTATTATCAGCAGGAGCTGATATACCGACAGTTCCGCAAATTAGGGATTTTGGTTTAATTAATTAATTATATCCCTTAATCAGTAAAAACCAATAACCAAATTTGGCGTGTTTCTTAGTTAGAAGGATATTAATGGGTATTAAGATTTCGAATCTGAGTGAACTCGCGTTTTGGAGTTATAAGTCGACACGTACATACCAAACTTCTTTTTATATATATAGATGTGTGTGTTTATATATTCATTATTTCATTAAAAATTATATTGAGCACTCTTCTAGTAATAATGTACGTTGGATCACCACTGCCTCTTCAAGTGTAATAGTGCCAACCATACACATTGATATATATATATATACACATTGATATATATATATATATATATATATTTTGGGAGAATATGTGCATAATTGGAGTCGTACCTAATTTTGAAAATTAATTAATTAATAATGTCCGGTTTCAAATCACGCACAGGGCGGCCTTCCTATCTATAGCTCTGCTGATGAGGCCTAATAGGCCGAAATCTACATACAGAGATTGATTTTTCTCGATTTGTTTAGCCATACATTTAAATAGGCATTCCCGCCTAATTCATTATTAATTAATTAATTAATTTTCAAAATTAGGTACGACTCTAATTAAGCACATATTCTCCCAAAAATTGTCGGCAAAAAGCCATTTCAAACATACCGTGTTTACAACTTATCATATATATATATATATATATATATATATATATATATATATAGGGAGTAAAATAGAGAATTAAATCCGACAGTACGTAGAAAAGTAGAAAAGAAGAAGTATTCCAAAAGATGAGTTCATTCTTGATGTGAAGAATACCAAAATTCATTGATTTTTTTATTATTGGAAGTGAAACGCGAACTGGATTGTCCAGGATTTGAACTCGAATTTCTGAGTCCACTAACGAGAATGGATATGACAAAAGTTCCAATTCTTAAACAGATTACAGCTGGTATGAATTCAGAATTTTCGTTATTCTAGACCGGTTACCATACCAGGGTTAAATATCCAAGTCTACCCTACTATTTAACCATAGTTGGAGGGAGAGTAATTGAATTCATACCTTTCCCTATGATATTAGTGCTATGCGAAATGCAAACAGCATTGTCCAGGATTAGAACTCGTATCACCGTGTTTATTATCCTATTATGGTAACCATTACGCCATAAATTATTGTAAATAGTTATAACTTCAATTAACAATTCTTAAATAAATGCTTCGCACTCAATTGTATAATTTCATGAATTGCTATCTGATACAAATAATCACATTTATTCTGATCAGTATTAACTAATAATTTGTACACAATTATTCCAATGTTAATGATTAACCAACAATTATATGATTTCAATTGGAAGCGTGTGGTGTAATGGTTAAAGTAATGGGAAATGGACTCGTCACCACGAGTTAAAATCCTGGACGCGGTAATTGCATTTTCACTTAGCGCTAATACCTTTGGCAAGGTATGAATCCTACTCTCCCTCCATCTATGGGTAAATAGTAGGGTAGACGGGCTCTTTAACCATGGTTAGGCAACCGGTCTAGGAGAAGGAAAACTCTGAATTCAAACCTGTTGAACTCCGCTTAAGAAATTGAACTTGTGTCACATCCTGCTCGTGTGGAGGGTTTGGTAAATATATATATATGGTTTCAAGTAAAATTGTCTTTCTCATAATACCGCCCTATCGGTGGAGCGTTAGAATACTCTGATTGTACCTCTGAAGAACGGCTAGAATCCCCCAATGGGGGCCACCTGTTTGCCGTGGGTTGTGACCCGTGATGCTTAAAGACGGAATCCTGGTGGATGAGCAGTCCATGACATGCAACACCCCACAGACACTTACTTAGGTCAGACGGGCGGTCGTAGAGGCCCCTTCCGATCAATCAGCTGGTCACATCAAGCCCTAGCACCTATATGATAGCCCCAACCCTATTGCCCTTATGGCAAGCCCCAACCCTTTTTATCATATGGGTGCTAGAAGGCGATGACTGAGGGTCTTCATGTTCTGGGAATGACGTTAAACTCTATCTGATGGTGAAGTTCCAGTCCTGGATGTCTGGGGAATGTGGAGCACCCCTTCATCACCATTGCTCCCTTGTCCACCCTGATTGGTAGTACCTGTTAGGGTCCCATCTTTGGGTTAAATAGAAAAACATGAGTTTATCAACAAAACTGATTATCCATTAAGAATGAATTTAATTCAAAACTTTGTCGGCATTAAATGACCCACTGAGGTTGATATGCCGTAAAACAAACCAACCAACCAACCAACCTTCTCATGATAAGAATTATATTTGAACACAGTTACATGTAGGCATGTAGTGTAATTTCTATCTAATATTAATAATAACTTGTTCACATATATTCCTATCTTATACTAAGAATTTTTACACAATTATTCCTATCTAATTATATTATAATGGTTATTGTACGTTTTTCTGTCTGTAACCGAAACTATATCACAATTAAAGTCACAATTCCCTTTGTTATTTATGTCACATTCTCCATGATTTTATTTTTATTTAAACCTCAATTAGCAATAAAATTGTTTTGCATTATTAATACTGTTGGACTTATCTACATACTAATAACATGCAATTGTCTTTATATAAAACAAAAAATAGTGGTTTACAGTGTGAACGGGAAGGTTAATTTGTATATTGATATCAAAAGATTGTTTTAATATATATGTGCTTGGTATTATTGATTTCTAATTGTTTGTTGTTATCTTAATGAATATGAGCAAAAATATCGAGGATAAATCATAATAGAAATCGATTAACAAGAGGAAATAACTGTAGTTTTATTATTTACTTTATATTTTAACTAAATAGTTAAAATAGGAAAATTTAGCAATGAAAGACAGGAGTGATAGATGAGTTAGATATTTACATTATATTCTCAATGGTTAGAATAAAGTAAAAATAAGTGTCATCATTTTTGTGTTCGTATTTAATTTCATTAGTCTTTCTAATTCGATATGATATTTGATTATATTAAAACTTAAATATTTGTGCCCGGGAGGCGCATTTTTTCTAGTTCAATTAATTTTGGGGGGTATTAATTGAAATTAAATTTGGCTATAGCGGGAGCATTATTTAAAATGTTTTAGAAGACCTGGTCTATGCTAATATCAAAAGTAGGTGTGTTAAAATAGGTTTTCCGATTAACATCAGGAGGAGACTGCCAGCATATAATAAATAGACTTTTTTCAGTGTTTCGAGGTATTTTGTATTATTTATATTTTTTGGCCTATTGTCCTCATCATTATTGTTATACACATTAACATGTCAGCTGATGTGCCTTCCAGCCTTTTTTATGTGTTTCTTGTCGAACTCTGGAACCTTCTCTTCGAACTCGGAAACCTTCACGGAACTTTGAACCGAACCCTTTATTCCAGGTTGATAATTTCCGATTGGTATAGGCTCGAGAGGGGTATCATTACGGGCTGTGCGATCACTGCTACCCACTTCACCCTTGCCATAAATATGGTTGTTAAATCAGCTGAAGTTGAGTGCTGACAATGATGACGGGAGTGTTCTCTTTTCTGATTATCATGACCGGGTACAAGTTTTAAGTTATGTTAAACATTCTATGTTATTATCGCTTTAAACCCGCAACTTAGAGATCATTGTCACTTAGAACTGTATTAACTCAACCCTTGTATTCCGTTGCGTAATGTGCCCAAATGGACAATTCAGAGTGAATTTTTGGAACTTATAAACCTAATGTCGATTTTAACCAGAATTTCCATTTATACTTATCTATGCTTTTTACCTTGACTCATATTGCTTTTTCAATTTAATCTAACTTTTAAAAATCCAAATAATGCATATTATCTAGCCTCATCTCAAGAGTTGTTCCAGATAATTGCTGGTGTGGGTTTTATTATATTTCCAGGTATTTGTTGGTGTGGTGTTATTATATGATTCAATATTCGATTTATATTAACTTTTTCGGTATTTCCAGATATTTGTTGGTGTGTGTGTTATTATATTTCCAGGTATTTGTTGGTGTGTGTTTATACGATTCAATATTCGATTTATATTAACTTTTTCAGTATTTCCAGGTATTCTTGGTGTGGTGTTATACGATTCAATATTCGATTTATATTAACTTTTTCTGTATATCCGGGTATTTCTTGTGTAGTGTATATGATTCAATATTCGATTTATATTAACTTTTTTGATATTTCCAGTATTTTGGTGTAGTGTTATATGATTCAATATTCGATTTATATTAACTTTTCGGTATTTCCAGGTATTTCTTGGTGTAGTGTTATATGATTCAATATTCGATTTATATTAACTTTTTTGATATTCCAGGTATTTTTTGGTGTGGTGTTATATGATTCAATATTCGATTTATATTAACTTTTTCGTATTTCCAGGTATTTGTTGGTGGGTTGTTATATGATTCAATATTGGTTTATATTAACTTTTTTGATATTTCCAAGTATTTTTTGGTGTAGTGTTATATGATTCAATATTCGATTTATATTAACTTTTTCGGTATTTCCAGGTATTTGTTGGTGGGTTGTTATATGATTCAATATTTGGTTTATATTAACTTTTTTGATATTTCCAAGTATTTTTTGGTGTGGTGTTATATGATTCAATATTCGATTTATATTAACTTTTTCGGTATTTCCAAGTATTTTTTGGTGTGGTGTTATATGATACAATATTCCATTTATATTAACTTTTTCGGTATTTCCAGGTATTTCTTGGTGTGGTGTTATATGATTCAATATTCGATTTATATTAACTTTTTCGGTATATCCGGGTATTTCTTGGTGCAGTGTTATATGATTCAATATTCCATTTATATTAACTTTTCGGTATTTCCAGGTATTTGTTGGTGGGTTATTATATGATTCAATATTCGATTTATATTAACTTTTTTTGATATTTCCAGGTATTTTTGGTGTGGTGTTATATGATTCAATATTCGATTTATATTAACTTTTTCGGTATTTCCAAGTATTTTTGGTGTAGTGTTATATGATTCAATATTCGATTTATTATTTTTTGATATTTCCAGGTATTTTTTGGTGTGGTGTTATATGATTCAATATTCGATTTATATTAACTTTTTTGATATTTCCAGGTATTTTTTGGTGTAGTGTTATATGATACAATATTCCATTTATATTAACTTTTTCGGTATTTCCAGGTATTTCTTGGTGTGGTGTTATATGATTCAATATTCGATTTATATTAACTTTTTCGGTATATCCGGGTATTTCTTGGTGTAGTGTTATATGATTCAATATTCGATTTATATTAACTTTTTTGATATTTCCAGGTATTTTTTGGTGTGGTGTTATGTGATTCAATATTCGATTTATATTAACTTTTTCGGTATTTCCAGGTATTTCTTGGTGTGGTGTTATATGATTCAATATTCGATTTATATTAACTTTTTCGGTATTTCCAGGTATTTGTTGGTGGGTTGTTATATGATTCAATATTTGGTTTATATGAACTTTTTTGATATTTCCAGGTATTTTTTGGTGTAGTGTTATGTGATTCAATATTCGATTTATATTAACTTTTTCGGTATTTCCAGGTATTTCTTGTGTGTAGTGTTATATGATTCAATATTCGATTTATATTAACTTTTTCGGTATTTCCAGGTATTTCTTGTGTGTAGTGTTATATGATTCAATATTCGATTCATATTAACTTTTTCCGTATTTCCAGGTATTTCTTGGTGTAGTGTTATATGATTCAATATTCGATTTATATTAACTTTTTTGATATTTCCAGGTATTTTTTGGTGTGGTGTTATGTGATTCAATATTCGATTTATATTAACTTTTTCGGTATTTCCAGGTATTTCTTGGTGTGGTGTTATATGATTCAATATTCGATTTATATTAACTTTTCGGTATTTCCAGGTATTTGTTGGTGGGTTGTTATATGATTCAATATTTGGTTTATATGAAACTTTTTTGATATTTCCAGGTATTTTTTGTGTAGTGTTTATGTGATTCAATATTCGATTTATATTAACTTTTTCGGTATTTCCAGGTATTTCTTGTGTGTAGTGTTATATGATTCAATATTCGATTTATATTAACTTTTTCCGTATTTCCAGGTATTTCTTGTGTGTAGTGTTATATGATTCAATATTCGATTCATATTACTTTTCCGTATTCCAGGTATTTCTTGGTGGGTGTTATATGATTCAATATCGATTTATATTAACTTTTTTGATATTTCCTGGTATTTCTTGGTGGGTTGTTTATAATGATTCAATATTTGATTTATATAACTTTTTGGTATTTCCAGGTATTTCTTGGTGGGTTGTTATATGATTCAATATTCCATTTATTATAACTTTATTCGATATTTTTGGTATTTGCTGGAGTGGTCAGTTAGAATCCTTTGCGGAAGAAATAAATACTTACGTAAATACGTAATACAATGAGTGACTCAGTAAGAGAAAAGGATCTCGGCCACTGGAGGCCGTTATTAGTCTGAACGAGACGACGATTGAATTTGACTTGAACGCACCAAACTGGAAGGAAATGACGGAGGTGTTATGTTTTTTTGGCCATTTTAGGTTGCACTTTAGAGAACACTTTACAGTGGAGATCCCTTGTGTTTCTTAGTGTCAAGTAGAGTCCTTTGGTTGTTTCTTAGTCAAGAATCCTTAGTTGTTCCTCAGTATTAGGTAGAATCCTTTAATTGTTTCTTTGTGAAGAATACTTGGTTGTTCTTCGGTGTTAGATAGAATCCTTTGGATGAGGAGAGTTCTAGGTTGCAGATCCGTTCTTCCGTGTCGAATACGTGCAGATGAACGGCTTTCAAAATTGGCGATTAAATAATTAACCACGTATTCGATCCTGTTGATCGGTTGGCTTTAATCTACGCGCCCACGCAGAGTCTATGAGTTTAAGTGGTGGACTTTAGCACACCTTTTATATCAACATATTCCAACAGGAGGTAGTAAAGTCAGCTAGATCAGCCTCTGCTCCAGACCCAAGTGGAGTTCCTTACAGCGTTTCCGAGACTTCTTCAGCTCCTTTGGAAGATCCCAAAGCTGATATGGCGTAGAGGCAGAGTTGCAAACCAGTGGAGATTTGCAGAGGGTGTGTGGATCCCCAAAGAAGAAAACTCCAGAGAATTAGATAAATTTAGGAGTATTTCTTTACTGTGTACTGAAAGCAAAATCTTTTTCAGTATTCTATCGCGGCGGCCGACCAAATTTATTTTGGGAAATAATAAAAGATCAACAGCAGGGGGCAGGGGGCAGTGGCATTTTCTTTCTTTTTTTATTCCCCCGCCTTGAAGATCTTTTCAACTGATGAACTAGTTTTTCTACCATTATTAGTCAGTGATGAGGGTGCCCTTACTAAAGACCATTTTATTTTTTCATGTATGTTTTATTTTATTCATTGAATTTCGTCGGGGATTTCATTTTACTTGTAAATAAAATTCAGTCATCCCCATCCTCACAATATGTAAATATGGGATTAGTTTAGACCTTCGTTGAGAAACTGGTATGTTTTGGTGATTGTTATGTGTAAGCTTTTCAGAATAAAAGTGAAGTTGTGGTAAAACGATTATTATTGTGTGTTTTTGGGGTCAGTAATGAATCCAGTTAAGTTAAAGATAGGATAATGATGACCAACATCGCTCCCTCTATTTTACGACCTTGTGCCACAGTTGTAAATTTTGGCAATATATAATGCGTTTTCTTTGTATGCTAAACGTTATTGTGCTAAGTGGATTTTTTTTGGCGCCACAGGATCGCCTTTTGGTAAGGTTCATTGGGAGAACAAGTATGAGGTTTCATGTCGCGCTATTAGCATGGATATCCATGACAATCTCTTTTCAACCGTCCCTATCACACATTGTTCTCGGGTGGTCCTCTATGCAGCATCCAGTATCCGCGCAGCATCCAGTATCTGCGCAGCATCCAGTATCCATTGGTCAATATATGTCTTTGCTGGACCACCCACACTGGCGTGCCCATGTACTGGCTTCCATAGGAGGACATCACTTATGAGTTTGTCCTTACTTCTTCAACAATGTCCTGCGTGTCTTGTCCGTCTTACTCGGAGGATTTGGGTGATATGGGGCAGGTGGCCGTACAGCTGTTTTCTCGTGGGGTGTTGTTTTATTTAGGATCACTACGCAGCATTCTTGTGCAGCTCCCATCAAGTTTATTCTCTAGGCGCTTCGTTAGGGTCCAAGTGGTACAGCCGTACTGCAGCACTGATACGACAACGGCTTGGAAGAATTGTCTCTTTAGCTTGTCTGTGCGTTCGGATTTCCATATGACTGATAATCTATTTCATAGTGGACCATGCCTTTTCTATGCCTGCATTAACATCACTTTCTGTAAATGAGATATTACTGCCTAGGTACCTGAATTGTTCTACCGAATTTAGTAGTTTACCATTAAGAGTGGAGATGTCTCCTTTGATTTTAAAAGACATGAACTCGGAGTTTACGTATAGGCCGATATTTCGTGCAGCCCGAAACTCGTCATGATCCTAATACCATAACTGATGAGGCAATCTGTGCATTTTTTAGGTGTATGATTTCAAAGTAGGTATAGGATTACAAATGAATCACATTTTGGCATTAAATAACCCAATGAGGAATTAATATGCCGTTGATCAAATAAACTAAGAATAGACGAACACCACTGTATTTACTGTTTCATTAAGGACGGCTTTCATGTCGTGAGTTTTTGGGTCGTCATTTCATTCTGAAGTGGAATCATGTTAAAAATCTATTGATTCTTTTCAAGCCTTTTTTCCCAAATCTGGATCTGAGAAGGATTGAACCAATGGATCGGTTTGGTCTTACTCGTCTATTTCCCTCCTGGATCTTACTCGTCTTTTTCCCCTCATGGATCTTACACTTTGAAAGGTGCGCGTTCGCAAAGAACACTATTCTGTTCAAGGTGACAACTTATAATAATTTGTTTTCGACATTTCTGGGTATTTGCTGGTGTGAGTGTTATTATATAATTCAATATTTTAATTATAACTTTTTTCGGTACTTTCAGGTATTTACTGGTGTGGGTATTATTATACGATTCAATATTCAATTGATAATACATTTTTTCCGATATTTTTTAGTATTTATTTATATGGGTGTTATTATATAATTCAATTTTTCATTTAGAATATTTTGTCAGTATTTCCAGGTATTTGGTAGTGTAAATGTTATTTGTAGATTTATTAGAATAACTTTTCCCGATATTTCTGGTTATTTGCTGGGTGATTCAATATTCAAATTATAGTTATTTTTTTCGGTATTTCCAGGTATTTGTTGAAGTAGATATTATGATTCAATTTCCCATCTACAATAATTTTTCTATATTTTGTAAAAATGTTGATCTTGAAAACGAAATATTCTTTAAAAAATTCACCCTTTCATCATGGTATCCAGTGAGACTAAGAAAAAATGTCGGCAAAATCTTATTATAATGGAGATTGTGTGTTTGTCTGTCTGTAACCGAAACTATATTACTACTCAAGTCACAATTCCCTTAGTTATTTACATCACATTCTCAATAATTTTATTTATAGTTAAACCTCAATTCTTGATAAAAATTATTTTACATTATTAATACTGTTGGTCATATCTACAGGTATTTGCCTCTCATCTCACTTATGAGGGTGTGACACAAGGACATTTTTATGTGGGCCCACCCACAAGCCGAAGCTCATGGATGGTAGGTGGAAAAATATTGCGTCAATCCCGTCGGCATTCCCCCTCAAGGGGCGCCTCAGGCGCTGGGCAATAAACCCAGCCCTGCCCCTTTAAGTCAAGGGGGCAGGTATTGCCTGGGGGGGGGGAGAGTCCCCTGGGATCGACGCTATTAACTTGTAAAGCCACTGGACCCCCACCACGAGGGCGGGCTTATCTACATAATGATAACATGCAATTGTATTTATATATAAAACAAAATAGTGGTTTATAGTGTGAACGGGAAGGCTAATTTGCATATTGATATTAAAAATTTGATTTTAATAAATATGTGCATATTATCCTTCATTTCTAATTGTTTGGTTTTATCTTAATGAATATGAGCAAAAATCTTGGGAATAAATCTTTAAAGAAATCTATTAACAAGAAGAAATGACTGTAATTTTAGTTTTTTCCTATTTTAACTAAATAGTTAAATTTGGAAGATTTAGCAATGAAAGACGGGAGTGATAGAAGAGTAAGTTTCAATTGTTCTATTTTTCGATTACCCTCTCTGTTTCAAATCTTTTTTATCTGCATTTTTATTCAGTTTCATTAGCCTTTCTAATTTAATATAATATTTTATTACATTAAAACTTAAATACTTGCACTCGGAGGGTGCATATATTGTCTAGTTCAATTAATTTATTTGGGGTTGAATGGAAATGACATTTGGTTACAAGTAAAATGTTTGAAAACCCTCTTGTATACGTTGTATAGTAGGACCGAGTGGGCTTTTTAGCCTTGGGTAGGCAACCAGTCTAGATTGTAGATTCAATACAGATATTATTAGGTATATTTTATTACCATATTCTACAACATTGAAACATTGGAACACTTTGTTATTTCTATTGTAAAGCAAAGAACGAAAGTTTTATTATTTCTAGTTGAACATTATATATTCGGACCATATGACCATTAGGCACCCCCTTTTGATCTCGATTAAGAAAGGACATGTTTTTCATTTACACCGTCAATATCCGTTTGTTTTAACAGGTAATTTTTAGTTTTTTTTTAAATTATAAAACTAATCCCAACCCCTAACCCTAACAAAAACCGAATATTGACGATGTAAATAAAAAACTGTCCTTTCTTAATCGAGATCAAAAAGGGGTGCCTAAAGGTAATATGGTTCATATATTCAAAACGGTTATTATAGGATTATTATTTTATTCATTTTATTACCATAATCATATTTGTTATCCAATGAGACTAAGAAAAAATGTCGACAAAATTCAATTAATTTATAAGGGTGGGGGGCGAATGGAAATTGAGTTTGATTACAAGAGTTGCGTCAATAAAACAAAGTTTGAGAAGTCCCGAATTAATTAATCTATACATTCTATCTATTCTGCATTTAACTAGGTCCGTCAAGGTCAAAGGTTCACGAAAATGGCAATTATATAATCGACCTCTGAGTGCAGGTCATTGACAGTCGCACCTGCAACATCCGACAAAGACAACATGGTGAGGTGATCATATCGGGCTATTAGAATTAAACAGTAAGAGACACAGACTTCTACTGTCCATCAAGGGAAACGACGTGATCGGAAGGAAATAGAATCTGTAATTCTGTTCATCTCTCGAAGCAGTTCGAACCCCGCTATAGATGCGGTCAGTCTTAAGGACCAAACCGCTCCAATCGTTCAATCCTTCTCAGATCCAGATTTGGGAAAAAAAGGATTGAAAAGAATCAATAGATTTTTAACATGATTCCACTTCCGATTGAAATGACGGCCAAAAACTCACGATATGAAAGCCGGCTTTAATGAAACAGTAAATACAGTGGTGTTCGTCTAGTCTTGGTTTATTTGATTAACGGCATATCAATTCCTCATGGGTTATTTAATGCCGAAATGTGATTCATTTGTAAATGGCAGATTGTATAAGAGAGAGAGAGAGAAGAGAGAGAGAGAGAGAGAGAGAGAGAGAGGAGAGAGAGAGAGAAGGAAGAGAGAGAGAGAGAAGAGAGAGAAAAAGAGAGAGATAGATAGAAAGAAGCGGAGAGAGAGAAAAGGAGTAGAGAGGGAGAAAGAGAGAACAGAGAAACAAAAGAAGCGGGGGGATAGAAAAGAAGCAGACAGAGAGAAAAAAGCGGAGAGAGAGAGAGAGAGAGACAGAGCGGGAGAGAGAGAGAGACAGAGAGAGACAGAAAATAAACGGAGCATATATATATATAAGATATAAAATTTATATATATAGATAAAAAAGGCGAGAGAGAGAGAGAGAGAGAGAGAGAGAGAGAGAGAGAAAAGAAGCCGAGATAGAAAAAGTAAAGAAGCAGAGAGAGAAGGGGCAGAGAGAGATAGATAGAGAGATAGAGAGAATGAGAGAGAGAGAGAAGAGAAGAGAAGAGAAGAGTGAGAAAGAGAAAATAAGCAAAGGAGAGAGAGAGGGGGAGAGAGAGGGAGAGAGAGAGACAAAGAGAGAGAGAGGGGGGGGGATTAAGCGAAGGAAGGAAAGGGCGTTGATTTGGTTGATTTGGTTAACGTCATATCAACTCCTTATGAGTTATTGGACCATTTGACCTTAAGGCACCCCTTTTTGATCTCGATTAAGAAAGGACATGTTTTTCATTTACACCGTCAATAATCGGTTGTTTTAACAGACGATTTTTAGATTTTTTTAAATTATAAAACTAACCCCTAAACCTAACCCCTAACAAACAACCGGATATTGACGGTGTAAATGAAAAACATGTCCTTTCTTAATCGAGATCCAAAAGGGGTGCCTTAAGTGCATATGGTCCGAGTTATTTATTGCCGAAATGTGATTCATTTGTAAATGGCTGATTGGGGGGGAGAGAGAGAGAGAGAGAGAGAGAGAGAGAAGGAGAAGAGAGGGAGAAAGAGATACAGATGGAAATAAAAGAAGCGGGGGTGAGAGAGAGAGGAAAAGAAGCGGAGAGAGAGAAAAAATGGAGAGAGAGAGAAAAAAATAAACGGAGAGGGAGAGAGAGAGAGAAGAAGAAGAAAAAGAAGAAACAGACAGAGAAAAAGCGGATAGAGAGAGAGAAATAGCGGAGAGAGAGAGAGAGAGAGAGAGAAGAAGAAGCTTAAAGAAAAAAGTAAACAAGCTGAGAGAGAGAGAGAAAGAGAGAGTGAGAGGGAGGGAGAGAGAGGGGGAGGGAGAGAGAGATAGGAGAAAGAGGATTAAGCGAAGGAAGGAAAGGGCGTTGATTTGGTTTATTTCGTTAACGACATATCAACACCTTATGAGTTATTTATTGCCGAAATTGGATTTATTTGTAAATGTTTAATTGTAGTCAGAATGATATTTTAATGTTCCATTTTATTGGTCTATAATCATTTAGTTAGACACAGTTATATGACATCAAGTATTCCTATTTAATACAAATAATTTGCACATAATTGTATGGCTTCAAGTATTCATATCTAATTCTAAAGATTTATACAAAATTACGAGTGGGAGTCAAAAAGTAATGCCGTTTTGTTTATGACAGGTATAATTACCAACAAGAACATATATCATACATCAAAATGAAGCTAGTCCTCTGTGGATCAGATCCCTACTTCTCCACATAGTCATCGTTTCTCTCAATAGTACCGTTCCATTTGAGGACCCTCAGATGCCTACGTGGAATTGCTAAACACTGTAGTCAAGCCCTGGATAACAAGGGTAGCCAATGTTAGGCCATATGTATAGCAGCAGGATTCGGCCCTCTGCCACATCTCTGGGAAAAGTCGAAAATGGTTGTCGGCGAATTTTTACGACTACATCAGTCCAATGTTTGGCCTCCGGCACGGAAATTAGACTACTGTCAACAAGTTTCACTCAAAATAACCGCCATTAGCGTCGATCACAGCCTCAATCCTGCTCCGGAACCTGGAGCAAGCTGATGTTACAGTTTCCCTGGGAAGGGTCTCAAAAATTACCTTAATTCTGTCGATTAACTGGGCTTTTGTAGTACTGGCACGGCTATTGGTGTCTTTCTCAACAGCGCCACATACATAATAATCCATGGGGAAGCCAAACATTGGGACTGGTGTAGTCGTAAAAAATCACCGAAAACCGTTTTTGACTTTTCCCAGAGGTGTGGCAGAGGGCCGAATCCTGCTGCCATACATGTGGCCTACCATTAGCTACCCTTGTTATCCAGGACTTGACTACAGTGTTTAGCAATTCCGCGTCAGCATCTGAGGGTCCTCCAATACTTTTTTCTGCAGATTTTCGAGTGATTCTGCTCTACGAACACAATCAGATCGTCTGTTATGTTGCTTTCTTCTAGCCACAGACTCGTAGTCTCCATTGCAATTCTCTAGTTCATCCCTGGTTGTTTTTACAGTGTTCAGAGAGCATTGGGTAGCAACCATAATCTCCTTATTTTGATGGCTGGCGCAGATCATCGTGATATAAGTTATTCCCTTCTATGATTAAGGTGGGTTCCAGTCATCCATTCTATCTGTCATCACGTATATGAATGAAGAAGAGTCCAAGCTTTTAAGTGATGTCTAGTGTGCGTCAATACCTTCAACATACAGAGAAAAATAAGCAAATATAAGTATGTCAAATTTATCCCGATGCCCTGTAATTGCCAAATTGAATAGAACTTCAATAGTCCTGACCACCAAACTATTCACACTCCGACCACCAACCAATTTAGTTTCTGTATATATATATATATATATATATATATATATATATATATATATATATTTACCAACTCCTCCGCACGAGCAGGATACGACACAAGGTCAATTTCTTAAGCGGAGTTCAACAGGTTTGAATTCAGAGTTTTCCTTCTCCTAGATTGGTTACCTAGCCATGGTTAAATAACCCAGTCTGCCCTGCTATTTACCCATAGCTGGAGGGAGAGTAGGATTCATACATTTCCCAAGGGTATTAGCGCTAAGTGAAATGCAATTACCACGTCCAGGATTTGAACTCGGAGCGGCGAGACCATTTCCCATGACTTTAACCATTACACCATGCGCTTCCTACATATATATATATATGTGTGTGTGTGTGTGTGTGTGTGTGTGTGTATGTGTGTGTGTGTGCGTGTGTGTGTGCGCTCGTGTATCTATGTGTGTGTGTGTGTTTGAATGTATGTGTGTGTTTACATAAAGGGCCACTCTACGCCATTTTTGTATCCGAACCATAATTGCTCTGTGGTTCCCCATGATAAACATACAAAACTCACAAGTCATTAAATTGAATAAATATATTATATAAACATTCCGTAAGTGCTTGGGTCGCTACCTCTTAATATTTTTATTACAGTTTCAGTTCTGCTCTGTCTGGATATAAAAGAAGAAAAAAAAAAGACTTCCCCCGTAACCCGCTTTGGGGATGGGAACACTAATCATGTAGCGTATCTTGGGCACGAATAGTCTCCCTCTAGGTCGTTTGAATATAGTTTTCTTTCTCTGAGATCAGTTGCTATACTGTTAAATAACCAAGTATGCTTTACTATTTACCCATAGGTCAGGGAGCACTAAACTACGGCCCAACGGTACTTGAATTTGTAATGTTTTTGATAATCTTTTAAAAATAAATATGTTGGTTGAATTTGTTTTTGTGCATCTTACGCCAGTCATCCATGAATATAACATGGAAAGATAAATTTTGTTTTACATCTTTTTCTCAGAGCTTTCATTCTGGCTAGCAAGTATTGAACACAATAATAATGTGGCCTGCGCTCGTTATTTTTTTAGTTATCCGGCCCACCGTGAAAAAAGATTGGTGATCCCTGCCATAAGTGGAGGGAGGATAGTAGGATTCACACGTTTCCCAGAGGCATTAAGCACGATTTGAAATACAAACAGCCTATATCAGGATTTGAACTCGGGGTGTCGAGTCCAATTCCTACGATGATAACCGTTATACTGTTATGTACCCCTTGTTCTGTAGGGTATATATATATATATATATATATATTATATATATATATATATATATATATATATATATATATATATATATATATATATATATATATATATATATATATATATACGGTGAGAGTTCTATTAAAATTATGAGATATGAGAACATTAGTGGTTATACTCTCATAAACCTTTCACTTCCTTTCTTGTTGGAATAGCTGACTGGTACATTATTGCTGGATTTTTTATCTTCTGTTTCTTGTAGTTGGGGAATTTCTTCTAACTATTTTTTTTTATGTCTGTAAGCTGTTAACTGTTGCTATCTTCATTTCTTCTTCTAACCTCTGTTGACGATTCTGCTTCTCAAGAAGCCGGTTCGCCAAGCTTGCCATTAGTTCACGGAGAGACAACACAAGGCTTGTATTTCGTGATCACATTTTTATGCAGATCAAAAACTTTCTCAACCGCACGCGAAGTGAAGCTTACATAACGATGTCTCCCGCTTAACTAAACTAAGCTGAGCCTTCTTCCCCACAGCCTGTGTAACCGGAAAGTAACACATCACTCAGTAAGTCCCGGGCCTGAATTATAGATGGCGACTCTAATCCATATAAAAAACGGCCACAAATGAAGAAGAAGAAGAAGAAGAAGAAGAAGACAGGAGGGAAGAAGAAGAAGAAGAAGAAGAAGAAGAAGAAGAAGAAGAAGAAGAAGAAGAAGAAGAAGGAGAAGAAGAAGAAGAAGAAGAAGAAGAAGAAGAAGAAGAAGAAGAAGAAAGTGCTGTTTCACCAATACAATGCATCGTGTCACAGTCGATCAAAAACAACAACGCGTCAACGATTCAGAGCGTTGTTTGCAAATGATTCAACGCAACAAAAATGAGTTTTTTGCGTAAATATGGGACAATGGATGAAACATGGATCCACCACTTTACTCCGGAGTCAAATCGGCAGTCAGCTGAGTGGACAGCAGCAGGTGAAAGCCGTCCAAAGCGACCGAAGACGCAAACATCAACAGGCAAGGTTTTAGCCTCCATATTTTGGGATGCACAAGGTATTTTGTTTATTGATTACCTTGAAAAAGGAAGAACCATTAATAGCGAATATTATATAGCATTATTGGTGTGTTTTGGGGAAGAAATCGACAAAAACGGCCACAAATGAAGAAGAAAAAGTGCTCTTTCACCAAGACAATTCACCGTGTCACAAGTCGATCGCAACGATGGCAAAACTACATGAATTGCACTTCGAATTGCTTCCACACCCACTCTATTCTTCAGATCTGGCCCCTAGCGACTACTGGCTGTTTACAGACCTCAAAATAATGCTCCAGGGAAAGAGATTTGGCTCCAATGAAGGAGTTAGGCGTATTTTGAGGCAAAAGACAAATCGTTCAACAAAAAAGGCATCGAATTGTTCAAAAAAGAGTTGGAATCAGTGTATCACCCTTGAAGGAGACTATGTTGATAAATAAAGTTGAAGGAGACTTCTAGGGTGATACGATATGTTGATGAATAAAGTCGAATCCTGTCTAAAAGTTGTTGTTTCATTAGTTAGGCCTGGGACTTATTGAATGATGTGTTAGGTTACCCAAAGTTTATTCATGCCAATCAGATTTTGAATTTCAATGACTTTGAATTCAAAATC
>CM042145.1:86530726-86555726 GCA_023376005.1 Doryteuthis pealeii
ACAAAAGTGTTAAAATGCAAAATTGCATTATTTCTCTGAATGTTTGAGATGAGGCTTGATGATTAGTATTATCTGCGTTATTCGGACTATTGTCCTCATCTTCATTGTTATTTGTACAACGTTTCGGCCAATATGCCCTCCGGCCTTCTTCAGGTATTTCTTGTCAGGTTCAATCCTGAGTAGAGGTAGTAACATAGAAAAATAATTAACACAACTCCTACCCCAGTTATGGTTAGCGGAATGAGAACAGGATACCCCCGTGGACTAAATAAAGGGTTAGGTTCAAAGTTCCGTGATGGTTCCCGATTACGACAAGAAAGTTCCCGAGTTCGAAAAGAAGGTTCCCGAGTCCGACAAGAAATACCTGAAGAAGGCCGGAGGGCATATCGACCGAATCGTTGTACAAATAACAATGAAGATGGGGACAATAGTCCGAATAACGCAAAATTGCATATCTTAAAGTTGGGGTCTCAAATTCAAGGACACAGAAGTGCAGTTACCTACTGAGGGAGAGGTACTGTGGCTAGAAGCAAGCCCGGGAGAACATCATCTCAACTGGCAGGGACATAAAGTCCATAGGGGACTCACTAGTATTTCAAATGAAAATATTGTTAAAAGCCCGAAGCATCAAAGCATTTGAGCAGTTCCTATGAATATGTAAATCCTATCCTCTCAAATCTGCCTCTTTAATTGACCCCAAACCGTCTTGAAAGATTTGTACAAAGTTTTCACTTTACCAAAAAGAAATTCAATAGGGTTTAGTATGTAAGAATACAGGCTTTAAAATCTTCTCGAATTTTATTTGCTTCGACAAATTCTTCTTCTATGTTTGCACGATGTATAACCACGTTATCAAATAGTGTTGTTTTTACAAATAAATACAATATTGGTTCAAATTCTGGACGAAAGTGTGTTTCACTTCGCGCTAATGCCCTTGGGAAATACATGGACCAAAAATAAATTCAATAGGGTTTAGTATGTAAGAATATTGGCTTTAGATAAGGCTTTAAAGAGTTCTCGAAATTTTGTTAGCTTCATTAAATTCTTCTACTGTATTGCGTGCTGTGTCGAGGCGTTATCATATAGCCTTCCAACGAAATTAAAATCCAATTTTAAAAATACGAGTTAATTTGAATTTGGATTTTTTAGTAAAGGATGTTATTTTCGAAAGGAACGACATATCAAAATTTGGATTTTTTTAATGGATTCGAATAATTTCAAAATGGATCTTAGTATTTTGGAGAAAATAATGGAACAATCCTATAGGATTTTCAAACCTTCTTTTTAAAAATCGCATAGGCTAAAAACTGACAGTTACCAAGTACCATTGGCTTATGTCACACACACACACACACACACCAACACACACACATATTATATATATATATATATATATATATATATTATATATATAATGCTTTCACATTTATATATATATATATATATATATATACGTGTGTGTGTGTGTGGGTGTGTGTGAGTGAATGAATATGTATGTGGCTCTGTGTGTGTACACACGCACTTGTATATATATATATATGTGTGTGTGTGTGTGTGTGTGTGTGTGTGTGTGTGTGTGTGTTACATGAAGATGGTACTGCGTATATATTTAACTAATGTAAATAATAAAAATAAAGCGTTGAAAGAAATTTAATGTATTTATAATTAGATACCGTTGGGATTGTAGCACGAGAAAAATGTTTTGCTGTTATATTTCAGGAATACAATCCCCTTCAACTGGTGATTGTAAGTACATAAACCTTTTTCAACAATTTATTTTAGATATTTATATTAGTTCAATATATAGCACAATTTATTTCCATCCAGTCAATCAGTCAATATAAATATCATACCTGTAACCAACACTTCAATATATATATATAATATATATATATATATATATATATATATAGAGAGAGAGAGAGAGAGAGAGACGACTTCAGTTCTAGTGATCTTTTGAAAAATAGATTTTATCTCGAAAATTCAAGAATCAAATACAGGTTAACAAACAAAACCATTGTTATCTTATTATTATTATTTCTTTACACCTGCATTGTGATAGCCTTCAAAATCAACCTCCAAACCAATATATATATATATATATATATATATATATATATATATATATCAATGTGTATGGTTGGCACTATTATACTTGAAGAAGTGGTAGTAATCCAACGTACAGTGTTATTAGAAAAGTGCTCAATATCTGTGATAGAGCGTTAATAGATATATGAATAAATAAATGTTTTAGTTTATATTTATTTGTATTGGAACAATTTTGCTACCATTGGTTTCTTGCTCTGTAGCAGTCATCAGGTATCGAAAGTGTTTTGAAAATGATGCAAAGGATATAAATATGGTCAAATGTGTGCGTTTGGTTAAGTGTATTCGTGTGTCACTTGTTTGTTTACGTGTGTAATGTCCGATGCGCCTGTTCTGTTCGTACGTGTGCGAATGTTGGCATGCACGCACACATGAAAGTACGTAAGGACTGCGACGTCATGATCATATATATATATCTGTGTATGTGTGTGTGTGAAAATATATGTATGCCTATATATATATATATATTATATATATATATTATATAAAGATTTTTTGGATGTTTGTTTTTTTAAAAGCATTGTTGGATAAAGTTTATATTATTATTTATATTTTTGCTTGAAGCCAATTACAATGCGTATATCGCATAAAATTCGACAATTATAGAAGATAATAATGACAAGTGAATTTCGGTAAAGGATTATTCGGTGTGTAGAACATCGTACAGACTGTTTCAAATGAGACTTAATAAAGTTGAAACAGTCTGTACGATGTTCTACACACCGAATAATTATTTACCGAAATTCTCTTGTCATTATTATCTTCTATAATTATCGAATTTTATGCGATATACGAATTGTAATTGCCTTCAAGCAAAAATATGAATAATATATATAATATAATAATATATATATATATATAATATATATAATATATATATATATATAATGACAAGGTTATGAAAAATGAATGCACCGGTTTTTCTTGAAGCATGAAAGAATAATGAAACTAAGAATTTCAATGGCCCAATATTCAAGAGATACAGCTGACTTGCTGGTTTCGTTCGGATTAATGGTGTAACTGATACTAGTTTTAAGGAAATTTATATTGTAACAGTCACCTCACTGTGGACACCTCACGTTGGGTAAGGGCACCTCATGTGGTGTAAAGATTTGCAAGCTAGATTCGCAGACGATTGTTAGTGAGTTTGATTCTCACTAGATGCTCCTTACTTCTGGTCTTGTGCCACCTCTAAGCTAACCATAGTAAATAACTATACCGACATATAGGGGCACCTCAGGTTGTGTAATGGTTAGCAAACTAGATTTGCAGACCATTGTTAGTGAGTTTGATTCTCACTGGGTGCTCCATACTTCTGGCCTTGTGACACACACAAGCTAAGCTTAGTAAATAACTATATTGTAACTGTCAGCAGCTGGCTTCCGGCTTAGCAAGTATGATAGCTAATTTTGACTTGAGGTGAAACAAAATTTGAAGTTAATGGATTTTAATTGAAAAGTGATTTAGAAAATTATTTACTAGTGAGAGCTGATAATTAATCTTGTAATATTTTAACTAAATAAGTTTTGTGGTATCTAAGGACATAGTTGTGACAATTTTATAATGGATTGGATATTTCTTAAACTGTAAAGAGTCATTGAAAATTGAATTTATGTTTTTTATCTTGATTAAAGAGAGTGGTAGATATTTGTGTAATATTATTCTAGACGTTATTTTAATGGTTTTATGTATGGTTTGTGTTTTGGGGGAAATATATATATATATATATATATATATATATATATATATATATATATATATATATATATATATTGGTTTGGAGGTTGATTGTGAAGGCTATCACAATGCAGGTGTAAAGAATAAGGTAACAATGGTGTTGTGTGTTAACTTGTATTTTATTCTTGAGTTTTCGAGATAAAGTCTCTTTTTCAGAAGATCACTGGAACTGAAGTCGTCTTGTTATGGCATTTCTAGTTAAATGAATTTTTTTTTTGAAAATGATGGTATTTTTTATAACTGCATTTTAACCAAAAAAAAATCGCATTCACGTAAACATGCAATACGAGAATACAGTTATAAAAAGTACCATCATTTTCAAAAAAAAATTCATTTAACTAGAAATGCCATAACAAGACGACTTCAGTTCCAGTGATCTTCTGAAAAAGAGATTTTATCTCGAAAATTCAAGAATAAAATACAGGTTAACACAAAACACCATTGTTACCTTATTATTTTTTTCTTTACACCTGCATTATGATAGCCTTCTAAATCAACCTCCAAACCAATATATACACAATGCTTCAAGCAAATTATAAAACCCTCTTATATATATATATATATATATATATATATATATATATATATATATATATATATATATATAGTATCAGAGAAGTAATTTGAACAAAAAAAAACACACTGATGTTATTAATTAGTGTTGTATTTATTGGCTAATATTGCAATATTTCAATCTGTATAAGATCATCACCAGAGCCGGTCTGTTATGCAACGAAGAAAATACTTTTTGATAAATATGACCAGTTTGTAGGGGAAATTATTTTCTTTGTTACATAACATGTTTGGGTTTTTTTGGGGGGGGTTCAAATTTCTTCTCTGATATACTGTCGGACTCACTTCCTTATTATATATATATATATATATATATATATATATATATTATATATATATAATATGAATGTGATACAAGGTAAAAGTGACACTTAAAAGGAGAAAAAAAGCAAGAAGTGAATGATTCGGCATAAAGATGAAAGCGTCACCAGTGCAACCTGCACAAACCAAATAAACACTACCGATAGAGAGATGTAAAAAAAAAAAGAACTGAAAAAATGAACAAGTGAGATAAAATCAAATAATAGACAAATGGTAAGAGTTATGAATAAATATATATTACCTACAAAGCATAAAAAAAACAAAAGCTCCCCTCCCCGACCCCCAAAAACCCGCTTCTTTTATATTAAGCTAATAACCATAAAATATTGTTGACTAATACGTTTTAAGTGTGTGAGGTTGGTTGCTTGATTTATTAGAGACAACAATATAAGCTTAGATTCAGATGGAGTGTCAGTAATGCTTGTTTTGTTTGTTTGTTTGTTTTTATCATTCTTTCTTTATTCTCTTTGTTCCTGAGATTTCGCGTTGGTGTCTTTATATATCAAGAAGATATATAAGATATATATTAAGAAGATATATAAGAAAATCGACAGCAAAGAGAGCCAGAAAGAGGGAGAAAAAACAGCAGCCCCAGAAAGCATCACAGTTAGTGTGAAGTCAGTGCACCAAAGACTGTCACTCAGGGATAGGCCTGCACAGTCACTTGCACAGGTGTAGATTTTTGGGGGCACTACACCATCGTCCTTAATGGACAGAAAGGTGGCAACAACAATTTAAGAAAATAGCACGAATATTATATTAACATTCCTGGTCGCTAGAATTTTTGCAAGCGTTCAACCATGTTAGCGTGTTATATACCCCTTTAAATATTGGGTTTATGAATGGGTAGATAGGGCCGGTTTAGCTTAGTCGGTAAAGCGTCGGACTAGGAACCTCAAGGTTTCGGGTTCCGGCCTTCACCAACTCAGCGTATGAGTAGCAAAGGGATCTGCGCGGTAAAGTGAGGAGCAGATGGCAGGTGTGGCGCTCCGTCTCATACGCTCAAAACAATCTCCTTGGTCTAGCGCTAGCGAAAATGGGATAGACTCTCTCGCTGTCTGGCTGATAGGTTATCCCGACGACTTAAAGAGATGACGAGATGAGAGATAGAGATGCGTTCTTAGTTTTCTTACTTGTTCCTACTTCATCGGCCGCCATCTTCCTTCTGGACTGATTTCTTTCTCTGGGTTGGGTGTCTGCTCATTTCGTTGTTGGAATAATTAATAATTTGTTGTTTTTCCATTGACTTTATTAAGATCCCACAGCCCAAAAGGTTTCTAACCGCGCGGTGAGAGGTCGACATCTTAGGAGCGAAGACCCTAATGTCTGCTTTGCTGTTACATGTATTATTGTTGCACAGTTTTGTTTCAATAGATATTTGTTATTTTTACGGAGAGTTTTTTTTTTTGTCTTTTGAGTTGCCAACACTCGGAAACCTGTTCCGACCAATAGCCGACCAACCCAACGAGAAAGCTCCGACAAAGTTATGTCAAATCCAAGTTCTGTAGATCTTTGAAAATGTCGCGTGGGTGCAGAACTAATGAGAGAGCAACTAGTCGGAGACACATGTGGTAGTCACGGAACTAGACTAAGTTACCTTGGGCTGTGTCTTTTGTAAGATACTCTGGGCCCTTCCTAAACTAGACTAGAATGAAATAAATATGGAACTTAGAACAAAGGAACTGATGACGATACGTAAGGCCTTGCACCTGAGAGATAACAAAGACAGACTCTATGTTACAAGAAAAGGAGGAAGAGAACTCGTCAGAGTTATGTGGATGCAAGAGGGTATAGGATTCAAAGAATATACGAAAGAGAACAAATAAAGACTGATTACAGAAGCCAGTAACAGCTATATATATGGACTCTCTCGTAGATTTTGACGCATCAGGGTTCATCCAATGAACAACCTACACAATGATTTGTTTATAGTGGTGAAGGCTTGTGTTGAAGCAGGCGCACTTTTTGGCACAGTCGATAGGAAAGAATTGGAGCACACGGAATACCACAATCAACGACTGACCTCAGGATTTTCAAATTCAGGGTTTTCCTTCTCCTAGACTGGTTACTATCCAAGGTTAAAGAGCCCAGTCTGTCCTACAATTTTACCAATAACTGGAAGGAGAATATATGGATTCATACCTTTCCCAAGGGTTTTAACGCTGTGTGAAATGCAGACAGCCTTATCTAGGATTTGAACTCAGGTCGAGTCCATTTACTACGACCCTAACTATTATTCCACGTGCCTCCATAACGACAGTAATAACTTAAAGACAAACAAGAAACAACAATAGAAAATCTAGAACACAAAAATGGGAAAAAGAAACAACTTCATGGATACTTCAAGCGACAAACTTAGGAAATTGTTTACTAGATGACATGGACACGGCTAGGTAGAGGAAACCTGATGAAAGAAACTGTATCGCTAACGTAGGTGCTAACGTGCTGGACGGCTACATTGTAGTAAGCGAGTTCGATCTCCAATCACGCTATTACGTTCACTTTTGGACTACCCTTCAGAAAGGCATGAACCTATCATCCCCCTCCCCAAGTTATGGGTTAAATAGTACCACTACTGTTCTTCTACAAGGATGGATTTCGCATTGTATGGAAAAAAAAGAAAAGAAGTCTGGTTAGTTTAGAACTTGCACAATCCTGACTTTTGTGGCGATACAAGTTGTTATTGGGTAATGAATTTGGCTGAATTCAATTAAGTTGTTTGTGTTTTATCTGTTATTCCTCAATTTTGATCACACCTCATATACATGTGAGCTATATTTCGTTATGAACTCGTTACGCATAATTTTCTAAATCCATACTACCCTCGTAACAATAGCTGTAAAGTACTTCTTTTTTAAGTGTACCTTTTGAAATTTGAAGAGGATTGTTGTTATGCTTTGCAGTAACAGTTTCAACTGGCTTCAGCAATTATTACACGTTGTATGATGAAAATTTAAACATTAAGACTCTCTGGAAAGAAAGATTACCAGTGGCCAAAAGGCTGCTTGGAGGCAATAGGTGTGACAGACCCGCTTTTAGTCGCCGAAACTGTGTTATCACACCTAGTTAGCGGCTGATGAGGGCAGGGTATCGCACGTGGTGTTTATTACACGTTGTATGACGAAAAAATACATATGAGCTATATTTCGTTATGAACTTGTTACGCATAGTTTTCTAAATCTTCATAACAATAGCTGTAAATTACTTCATTTTTTTAGTGTATCTTTAGAAATTTGAAGAGGATTATTGTAACGCTCTGCAGTAACAGTTTGAGCAGGCTTCAGCAATTCAGAATATCGTATGCCTTTCATATCTAAGCAAATGAAAAGTAATTTTTTCTTAAAAATTAAATTTAATTAATTTAGAATTAAACATTAGCATCAGACAGATTTTCTAAAAGAAAATACAATTTATTTACTAAAAGTATAAATCAAATTATTAAAACATTATCGTCAGAATTTATAAGCGACAGAAATTATTTTCCAAAAAATTCAAATAACTGAAGATGATAATTTTAAAAAATTCCAATCATATATATATATCAAAAACATAAGTTATCGTAAAAAGTCTCACTGTACAACCCGTAATGTTTATCAGATAAAAAACATTATGATTGTTATTTTCACTGACAATTTTTCGGTATTGTGTTTTTTTTCTTTAATTAGTACAATTTTTAATTTCAAATCATCACAAATCATGGTTTTATTTCAAGATAAGTTTATTTGAATTAATTATCAGCTTTAGTTAAGAAAGACCTGTATGTTTTTGAATTTAAGACAATTTTTGAGGATACTGAAGGCAAGTATTGATCCACCTCAGACTTTCACTTCTTCGGATTATGATAATCTACACTTCAACTCCTGTGACAATTCAAAGATTATCAAAGAGAACCTATATTTTCAGATCCTGTGATCACCTTCGGATCAAAACATTGAACCCACGTCTCAACTCGTGTGATAATCTATGGATTATCATAGTTAACCCACATTTCAGATCCTGTGACAATGTTCAGATTATCAAGGTTAACTTAATTTCCACAATTTTTTTTCAAGTCTTGCAAGAAGTGTGAAGAGAAAGTATTAATTTACAAATATAAACTAATGAACAATATAGCGACAAAGACATAATTGGAAACTGTTGTGAGGTTTTAAGGGGTCAAATAAGAACAAAACGACGGGTAACATATGTAGGAAAATGTATTAACAAAAGAGTAGATAATTACAGTAGAGAGAAGTCGGAATTACGTCCGACAAGTAGAGTTATGAGCTGACTCGCATTGGCTTCCTCTCAAGCTATAATTGTCCCTGTTACTTATAGTAACCGTCGGTGCATTCCATTAGTCTATAGGGTATATCACCTATAACAGAAACTAAAACCAATTCGTATATTGTTGCTCATTTGAAGATAATGTTGCGCCAAAGTTGTAGTAAAATGCTTTTCATTTGGGCCAGTTGCACCCCTGCATCTATTCCAAAGTAAAAGTGGTTGGTTGGTTGGTTTATTGATTTTAACGGCATATCAACCCATCCGGGGTTAATTCATACCTAACGGTTAGGGTGTAATACATATTGTGTATTCATATATATACTTTTAGTAATTGGTTTTAACAATGTGTTAGCATTATTGGAGACTATATTGTATGGCATTGATCTTTTTCATGTCTATATTCTATGGTATAATTTTATTTCCCTCAAAAAGGAGAAAATATCCTCTATGTTAACATTTTCAAACAGATCTTTCATATTGTTTGCTTTAAAATAACGTTTCTGATGTGAGCAAAAAATCTGCATTCCATCAATAAGTGTTTAACTGTCAGGGGTGTTTGACATGTTTCACATTGTGGTTGTTGTTCTTGTTTGAGTATATAAGAGTGTGTTAGTTTTGTATGACCAATGCACAATCGGGACATAATGACTTGTTCCTTTCTAGACTTCCTTACAGTTGGTCTGCAGCCTCCCAAAGTGGGTTTGATTAGGAAGAGTTTATTGTGGATACAGTTATTCCAATGTTGTTGCCATTTTGTATGAGGGAATCTATCAATTTTAGGTTTCAAGTCAGTATATGGTATCTGGAACTTGTCAGGGATTAAATCTAGAGCTGATTTAGCTACAGAGTCAGCTCTTTCATTCCCTCTCGCTCATATATAGCTTGGTATCCAGCATATAATAATCTCCTTAGAGTTAGACATTGAGTCTAATCTATTCAAGAGCTTAATGATGAGAGGGTTTCCCAGTTTTTTAAAGTAAAAAGCTAAACAAAACTATTTTATTTTCGGAACAGATACAAAGATACAACCAATCCTGGTCATATAGCCCAAGTTGGAGTGAAATGCTTTTGTACTTAATTGCATGTTATCATATGCCATAATTGGGGTTGAGGTGTAATGGTAGTTAGTAACTTCGTATTAATTTAACTAACAAAATGGAACAATTATATGCGTAGCTCATCTCGCCGTGTCCATTACCTACGACGGTAACCATTGCACCCTCACCTCACCACTCTCTCTCTCTCTCTCTCTCTCTCTCTCTCTCTCTCTCTCTCTCTCTCTCTCTCTCTCTCTCTCTCTCTCTTTATTATATACTCGATGTTCGACATGGGTATATAACAGCAGTTTTGTTTATAAACTGTTTGCTGTGCAAATTAGAGCAGGTCGATTTTGGAACTGTAACGTCTCCCATGTGGCGAAAGCTGCTAATTAACATAAATGACTTACCTCACAAAACATTCTTTTTCAAAACTTTGCCTACGTTTGATGAAATATATTTCAATCTTTTTAAATGTTATCACTGATACAGCTTGCTTATTCGGTAAAAAAACAGCAAATCGGATGTGTCGGTAAAGATGGGGGGGAATATTTTCGATTTAAATTCTAGTTATAATATTTTATTCGTTTTTTTTAAAATGACAAGCTCGTCTGTTTTAAATATTGAAATTGTTAAATTTTCTAACCAACTTCTAGACTCAATGTTGTGAAAACAAGGATTTTTGATGCATTTTATTAGACAATTGTTGATGCTATTTCCTCAAACAATGGTGCAAGTACCAACCACCACTCTCTCTCTCTCTCTCTCTCTCTCTCTCTCTCTCTCTCTCTCTCTCTCTCTCTCTCTCTCTCCATCCATTCCCACCGGCCATGATCGTTCGTGGTAAGTCCTCAAGACGACACTCTTTCCTCAAAAAGATTAACTTTCGAGGATGCTGAAGGCCAGTCTTGATCAACCCAATGCTTCGGATTATTATAATCTAAGTTTCAATTCCTATGATAATACGAATATTATCAAAGAGAATCTATATTTCAATTCCTGTGATAATCTTAAGATTATCCTAGTGAACCCACATTTTAGTTTGTAGGATTATCACAGTCAACTTAGAAACAACAAAAAAAATGTTTTTGAAGTCTAACGAGAAGTGGGTTGTAGATGGTGAGACACTGAGTTAGAGGGTTGTCACTAGCGACGGAACGTAATCAAATTACCAAAAGTGATAAGTCCTCCTCACGATATCCGGTATCCGTACAGAGTTGATCAATGTAAGTTTTTGCTGTCCGACCAACACTGACATATCCATCTATATGAATCCACAGGAGAACATCGCTTATGAGTTCGTCCTTACTTCTCCAGCTAGACCCGGTAGACCCATAACTCTTTTCTACTATTACACTATTCCAACGCTTTTCTAACAATTTGATACATTTTTTGTAGAACGATTTGTCTTTGGCCTCAAATACTCCTCAGTTTCTGATATCACTTCTTTATTGGAGCCAAATCTCTTTCCCTGTAGCATTTTCTTTTGAGGTCTGCTAAGAGCCAGTAGTCGCTGGGGCCGGATCTGGAGAATAGGGTGAGTGTGGAAGCAATTCCTGTAGTTTTGCCATCGTTGTAATCAACTTGTGACACGATGCATTATCTTAGTGAAAGAGCACTTTTTTCTTCTTTATTTGTAGCCGTTTTTTTGTGATTTCTTCCTTCAAACGCACTAATAATGCTTTATGATATTCGCTATTGATGGTTCTTCGTTTCAAGGTAATCAATGAACAAGATAACTTGACCATCCCAAAATACGGAGGCCAAAACCTTGCCTGTTGATGTTTGCGTATTTGGTCACTTTGGACGGCTTTCACCTGGTGCTGTCCACTCAGCTGACTGTCGATCTGACTCCGGAGTGAAGTGGTGGATTCCATGTTTTATCCATTGTCTCATATTTACGCAAAAACTCCCCTGTGTTGCGTTGAAACATATGTAAACAACGCTCTGAATCGTCGACGCGTTGTTGTTTTTGATCGACTGTAGTGTCAAACTAATTTAAACTTTGGGAATTGCCCTTGTACATTACGTTCTGAACAATTATATATACATATACATGTGTGTGTGTGTGTGTGTGTGTGTATGTGTGTGTGTGTGTGTGTGCTTAATTGAAGTCATACCTAATTTGAAAATTAATTAGTTGATAATTAATGAATTAGGCGAGCATATCTGTTCAAATGTAAGGCGTAAACAAATCGAGAAAAAGTCATTCTCTGTATATACATTTCGAAATGTTGACTTTTTCTCGATTTGTTTACGCCTTAAATTTGAACAGATATGCTCGAGTAATTCATTAATTATCGACTAACTAATTTTCAAATTAGGTATGACTTCAATTAAGCACACACATGGTATATTATATATATATATATATATATATATATATATCCGCACGAGTAGGATCCGACACATGGTCAATTTCTTAAGCTTAGTTTACCAGGTTTGAATTCAGAGTTTTCCTTCTTCTAGATTAGTTACTTAGCCATGGTTTAAAGAGCCCAGTCTGCCCTGCTATTTACCCATAGATGGAGGAGAATTGGATTCATATCTTTCCCAAGGGTATTAGCCCCGTGGGAAAGGCAAACAGCTTTGAGGTCAACGAGTTCATTGCCTACGACTCTAACCATTACAGTACGCGCGCCCCCAACAACTTAATATATGAAAGGAATAGTGTAAGAAAGAGTGAAAGATAAGTAAGGGAAGAAGACAAAGAGTAAAAGTGAAAATTAGATAGAAAGGAGAGACAAATAAACAGAGAGAAATAGAATGAGAAAAAGAGAGAAAAATAAATAGAAAAGGCAAAGGGTTACGTGAAAGTGAAAGTGAAAGTGTGAAGAAGAAGAAGAAGAAGAAGAAGAAGAAGAAGAAGAAGAAGAAATAAGAGAAAGAAAGAGAAAAGAAAAATGACAAATAAACAGATGGAGATAGAAAGAGCAAAAGAGAAAAATAGAGATAGAGAAAGGCAAAGGGTTAAAAATGAAAGTGAAAGTACGATAGAAGAAGAAGAAGAAGAAGAAGAAGAAGAAGAAGAAGAAGAAGAAGAAAGAAGAAGAAAAGAAGAAGAAGAAGAAGAAACAAATAAAGAGAAAGAGAAAGAGAAAATGACAAATAAACAGATGAGATAGAAAAGAGAAAAGAGAAAAATAGAGATAGAGAAAGGCAATGGGTTAACGTGAAAGTGAAAATGAAAAAAGAAAGAAAGAAAGAAAGAAAAAAGAAAGAAGAAGAAGAAGAAGAAGAAGAAGAAGAAGAAGAAGAAGAAGAAGAAGAAGAAGAAGAAGAAAGACAATAAAGAGAAAGAGAAAGAGACAAATAAACAGAGGAGATAGAAAGAGCAAAAGAGAATAGAGATAGAGAAAGGCAATAATGAAAGTGAAAATGAAAACGTAAGAAAGAAAGAAAGAAAGAAAGAAGAAAGAAGAAGAAGAAGAAGAAGAGAAGAAGAAGAAGAAGAAGAAGAAATAGACAAATAAAGATAAAGAGAAAGAGACAAATAAACAGAGGGAGATAGAAAGAGCAAAAGAAAAAATAGAGATAGAAAAATGCAAAGGATTAGCGTAAAGAGAAGAGTGAAAGAAGAAGAAGAAGAAGAAGAAGAAGAAGAAGAAGAAGAAGAAGAAGAAGAAGAAGAAGAAGAAGAAGAAGAAGAAGAAGAAAATAGACAAATAAAGAGAAAGAGACAAATAAACAGAGGGAGATAGAAAGAGCAAAAGAGAAAAATAGAGATAGAAAAATGCAAAGGATTAGCGTGAAAGAGAAAGTGAAAGAAGAAGAAGAAGAAGAAGAAGGAAGAAGAAGAAGAAGAAGAAGAAGAAGAAGAAGAAGAAGAAGAAGAAGAAGAAGAAGACTATAATCTAAAGGACTGTTAATCCACCATTGATTATATACGTTTAAATCAATCAAGTATTTTTACTGGACTGAAATGATTTTTCCACATTTCCGCTTGTCCATTGCTGATTGTCTGATTGTGCATTGATGATATCCTCAACACCTGGAAACATTATTATCAATCATTTACAGCGGATATTGCTACAGCCAGTCTGACGCTCTCTACCTTCACCCGGTGTGTAAGACTTGTTTTCAATTGAATTCAGCTCAGTGCTTAAAGAATCAACTCTTTAACAAATGAGTCACCATTTTCATCTTCTTGCATTAGTAATGATTAATAAGTATGACACAAGGCCAAATATTAAATGGAAGGGGTTAATGAAAGACGGACATTTGTGCCGCACCAGTCTTCCTAACCGACAGAACTCGGCAACCTGCCTAAGCATGCGAAAATAAAGATCAATATATGTTACCTTATCATAATGGAGATTGTGTGTATGTCTGTAAGCGAAACTATATTACTACTCAAGTCACAATCCCCTTTAGTTATTTATATCCCATTCTCGATGATTCAATTTTTTCGACCTCAGTTATTATTAAAATTGTTTTACATTATTAATACTGTTGTAAGATTTAAAGGCATTAATTGAATATACAATTCCGACACGTTGTGAGACAAAACATTTAATATATATAACAGCACATGGAAACGATAAGATACATATTGTACAGGAGAATAGAACATGTAAATACATATACAATATTTAGGTATAAACAAGATACCCAAATGTAACTAACATATAAATGTTACAGACATGGAACTAAAGGATAGTCGATGCTGTATAAAGGACTTACAGTAATGAAAGGGGAGGGGAAAGCCCCAACGAGAAGGGAGGTAGATAGACTCTAGCCCATAGCAGTTCTTGAGAAGATCCAGCTAAAAAGAGGAAGACAATTTTAAACCAGACGCTTAAATCCCAGAGGTCCCCTAGTGGGAACAAACAGCAACGCAAGAAGATAACTCTTCCGGCAAAGGGAAGATAATCCCCTACAATGTTAACCACATCCACATAATAATAACATGCAATTTTATTTATATATACAACAAAATGGCGGTTTACAGTGTGAATGAGAAGGCTAATTTGCATATTGATATTAATAATTTGATTTTAATAAATATGTGCTTGGTATTATTGATTTCTAATTTGGTTTTATCTTAATGAATGTGAGCAAAAATCTCGGGATAAATCTTAAAAGAAATCCATTAACAAGAAAAAATAACTGTAATTTTATTCTTTACTTCCTTTTTTAACTAAATAGTTAAATTAGGAAAATTTAACAATTGAAAGACGGGAGTGATGGAAGAGTAAGTTTCAGTTATTCTATTTTTTCGATTATACCCACCTCTATTTCAAATCTTTTTATCTTCCTTCTTATTTAGTTTCATCAGCCTTTCTAATTTAATATAATATTTTATTACATTAAAACTTAAATACTTGCACCTGAAGGGTGCATATATTTGCTAGTATATATAATGATAGAACAGGTCTAGATAGACACACACGCATACATACCTATATATATATATATATATATATATATAGAGAGAGAGAGAGAGAGGGGGAACAAACTCAGATGACAAGGTGCTCCAAATAATGGCCTTGTGTCATACACGGCCCACTAATATATACGGCCCCATATATCACATAAGCAGGCAGAATTCTAACAGGCCGATTCGTTTTATAGTCAATTTATGTCTGTTTCGAAAAAATGTTAAAAATATACTAACAAACTAACAAAAAAAATACTTAAAAAAGATTATGCAGTTATACAAAACAAACACACCAACAATCTATCTGATTTCAGGTTATATCAGAAATAAAACTTTTCAACGTGAAATGTATTCCCTGTTTATGGTATGCAATGATAGAGACGATACTACAGAGAAACAGTATTTCTAAAGGAGAACATGGTCCCATCTAGCCAAATGTTTGTGCTTTAAGATTTTTCAAAACAGACATAAATTGACTATAAAACGAATCGGCCTGTTAGAATTCTGTCTGTTTATGGGACCTGTGAGGCCGTCTATATTAGTAAGCAGTGTGACATACTAATTTAAGATTTATATGTTAATATTTTAGGACATTCAATGCAAAAAGATTATTCATCATGGTTTAGCTTCATGATTAAAACTCAAGAAGGGGGTGATCCATTCTGACTGCAGACAAGTTCATGGCTGAAAAAGCCAATGCAGACAGGCATGCATCATCACAGCAGCTGCATCAGAAGGTCTTGTCAGGGTTGGATGGTGCAGTATTGTGGTCCCCCTCCCCTGGAGTCCTTTGTCCTTGAGAGTGGCTCTGGTGTGTTTTCAGTGATGGAGGCGACATGTTTGTGGTGGTGATACGTGAGGCGTCATAGTTCTCAGCTAGGCTGGGCCCATGCACCATGAGATTTTTTTCCAAGCCACCCTTGTATCGGTTCCATGGTGCCCCACTGTCTCGATGACCAATGGAGAGTTCACCGGACAGAGTGATCTTCGGCAGGCAATGATTCCTAATCCTGAAGACGCGAATAAAGCTATGTAAAATGGCCGCTCTAAAAGAAGAATCACGCGCTTGTAAAAAAAAAAACAAGACAATCCCTCCTGTTTTATTAAACCATCCTACAATGTCTGAAGTAGATGTTGGTGGTAGTGCAGAAGAGGTTGAACCTTTCCACCAGTAACCCATGATTTAAATGATAAAAAATAATCAGCTGATTAACGGTTATTATAAAAGAGGGGTCGAGTATTCGAAGTCAGGCAGTGGAGGACAGAATGTGACAGGAGAGCAGCATGGCACCGACCTTAGCTTAGCCAAAAATCTGCTGGTCTGCTTTCCTTTATTGTTCTTTTTCTTCTTCCGATTTTGACAATTGGCTCACCGACTCTAATTATATCGATTCTGTTATTATAAACATCTTTATATCTCTCTGTGTGTGGATGACTACTATAGGACGATCAAAAAACAGAATAAACTTGTTGACAAAAAAGACTTGCAATCGTGTTTGTTTTTAAAAGCCAGCACAGATGTTACATAATTTATGGGCAGTCATAATATATGAACGTACATTAGAATTTTAGATAAAGTTCGTAATATTTAAAATCGGAGGAGGGGAATTTTCCATACCCGTTTGGGATTACGATTGACATTTAGATGATCTAAACTTCACCTTCCGGTAGAAAGCACGCGATTGGACGAGTAAGAATAAGTTTAGTTTAGTTAGTCTGATTCGACACGGCTTTTAATGAGCGTAGACGTGTTGTCGGCTCCTCGGGTCGGTTTCCCTGCGGCGGAATCAAAATGGGCAGGGTTGAGAATAAAGCTTTATTATAAGAAACAACCAAGTCTTGTTAATAATTAATTATTAAAACAAGCAATGTTCAGTCAGGCTCAGTACGAAGAAAACAAGAAGGAAAATCAACCAGCCGAAATCCCTGAAGAGAGGTCAGCCAGAGAAGATGGCGGCCGAAGTAAGAAGCAGAAGCAAGTAGAAGTAGAAATTACCAAGAACTATCTAATCTAATCTCTCTCTCTCTCTCTCTCTCTCTCTCTCTCTCTCTCTCTCTCTCTCTCTCTCTCTCTCTCTCTCTATTATATACCCGACGTATGATATGGGTGTATATATTTACCAACCCCTCCGCACGAGCAGGATGCGACACAAGGTCAATTTCTTAAGTTTAACAGGTTTGAATACAGAGTTTTCCTTCTCCTAGACTGGTTACCTAGCCATGGTTAAAGAGTCCAGTCTGCCCTGCTATTTACCCATAGCTGGAGGGAGAATTGGATTCATACCTTTCCCAAGGGTATTAGCGCTATGTGAAATGTCAACAGCTTTGCCAGGAATTGAACTAGCGTTGACGAGTTCATTTCCTACAACTCTAACCATTAAGCCACACGCCTCCAGTCTATATGATATGGATGTATATGACTATATAACACAGGGATACCCGGAATCTTAAGAGTCGTTTTCACACACGAGGAAATTATAAATTTGTCCTGTCTCCCTCCTCAGCTGTGGGGTAATAAAAAAGATATTGATGATTTGCTGTCGGTAATTTGTTAGGAATGTCTGTTAAATCAATCTATTCCAGATTTCAACTAAAGGACCACCCCAGTTCATTTAGATTTCATTTATTCTCCTCCACAGAAAACGACGTTAATGCACGTATAGGAAAGGCATGGGCCGCTATAAATAAATCATCGGTCATATGGAAATCCAATCTCACAGACAAGTTAAAGAGACAGTTCTTCCAGGCCGTTGTCGTGTCAGTGCTGCTGTATGGCTGCACCACTGGACCTAACGAAGCGACTAGAGAATAAACTAGATGGGAGCTGCACAAGAATGCTGCGGGTGATCTTGAACAAGACGTGGAAACAGCACCGCACGAGAAAGCAGCTGTACGGCTTCCTGCCACATATCACCCAAACCATCCGAGTAAGACGGACAAGACACGCGGGACACTGCTGGAGAAGCAAAGACGAACCAATAAGCGACTTCCTCCTGTGGAAGGCAGCACATGGGCACGTCAGTGTGGGCCGACCAGCAAAGACGTACATTGATCAGCTCTGTGCGGATACAGGATGCTGCACAGAGGACCTCCCGAGAATGATGTGCGATAGGGACGGATGAGAGAGATTGACATGGATATCCGTGCCAACAGCGCGACATGATGATGATGATGATGATTTCTTCCTCATATCTTTCCTATTTTCCTTAATTTATTTTTATTTTATTTTTTTTTTATTTATTTTTTTTTTTTTAGTATGAAACCTTTTCCTTCGTTAAACACTCCCATTTAAATGTCGCATGAGGTTCAAACTTGTCATTCAGTAGTAATAAATCTGCGAGACTAACTTGCTATTCATTACACCATGATATGACGCCCTCTCACGTTAGTAGGGCATATGCACAAAGCTACACAATTATATACTCATTCAACGAAAAGGAAATACGTTTTGTTTTTTGTCTTTTTTATAAGAAACGAAGACCCAGTACGTTGCATAATGTGTTGGATTGCGACATTATAGTAAGCAAGTCACAGTTGCTCTATTACATTCAATACCCATGGGAAAGGTATGAACCCCATCCACCCAACAATGGGTTAGATAGTACTGTTGAGATTGTCTGCCCTTTGTCTGGAAGAGTTATCTTCCCGCATGGTTTCCGTTTCTGACCACCATGGGTCTGTAGTATTTAAGCGCCTGATTCAAACTCTCTCACTCCCTTTTCTCCTTCTTTTCGGACTGGACGACATGGGTTAGACTTTTGTATCTACACCCCACCCTCGTGGGCGTCTCTATCCCCCACGTACGGACTAAGTCAGTAAGTGACTTCAACCTTATGGACTATCCATAACTCCTTCTATATTTTATATGTACATGTACGTAACTATTGAATGTGTCCTTTTATTATATCTTGTTTCCTTGTATGTGTATTTCATTTTATATGTTATTCCATGTGCCTGTATTAAAGTCCATGTTATGTTTAACACCCTTGTCGGAGTTTGTTCGTTTCAACAAGTTATACCAAATATTATAATCTTGAACCTTACAGTACCATTCCTGTTGTTTACAAGGATGGCTTTAGCATTAAATAACCCACGAAGGTTGATGTACCATTAAAAAAAAGAAACCGAACCGAAGGTACACCCCTCCGGATCAGAGGTGGTATATTGGCAACGAAGAGGTTAACCCACACTCCCCAAAGTACCAGAACTGGAGTCTCACCACCGGATTTAGTTTAATGCTATACTCAGGATATCCTTTTCTGGAGAGTCTTAGCCCTCTACAGGGGATGCAGTCGCGGTCTGTGCTAGGTCTCATCGATAGTTTTGGAATATTTTAGTATATAAGGTGTGCTGCAATACACCACTTAAATTTATAAACTAAGCGAGGTCACGTGGTTTAAAGTTCAGCCAATCGACAGCCTGAATACGTGGTTGGTTAACTACTTAATTCCTGATACTGAGAGACGTCCATTTGCAATCATTGACGAAGGGCCTACAAGACTGAGGAGCACCAAGGAACAACCAAAGGATTATTCACTAAGGGTCGCGCTCTGCTTAACACAAAAGATCTCCGCTGGACAAGCGCTCTTGCTTGAAGACTAAAGGATGGCCACTAAAATCGTAATAGATAGGGTACTGAAATACTTGAAACAACCCTGGCAATTGATCAAATTAACTAGCCAAAAGAACACCCCCTGGGCGGTTTAAAAATTATGTTAGAGAGTTTTTTTTTATCTAAATCATCAAATTTATTAAAGGGTTAATTAAAAAAACAATTTGAAATGGAAACTTATTTCTGTCCCACTAAAATAAAATGTTATGTGCATTTATAAATTATTAATTGAATATAAGGGCCAGGTTACCTCAGTCGGTAGAGCGTTCGGCTAGAAATCTCAAGGTTCTTAGTTCGATACCGGGCCTCGCCAACTCAGCGAATGAGTAGCACAGGGATATGTGTGGTAAAGTAAGGAGCTGATGGTAGGTGTGGCGCCCCATCTCAGATGCTAAAATAATCTCCTTGGTCTAGCGCTAGTGAAAAGGGGATAGACTCCCTCGCTGTCTGGCTGATACCGACATTAGGCCACCCCGACGACTTTACTTACTTAATTGAATAATTATTTTGAATATTTTACACATAAATTTTACCCCAAAATCATAGGCATTTATTTATTTCTAAACTTTTAATTTAACCACTTTTTACTTAAAAAACAATGAGAGTAAAAAAATATATTTTTTAAAATGATTAAAGGTGTGTTCTTTATTGTGACGTAAGCAGTGATTTAGTTTTAGTTACAGACAAATGGAGACCCAATCTACTCTATTAATGCAAGGTTGTTCTGTATTCTATATATTGAAGATTTGGGGTGGTGTGACGTAAGCAGTGATGTAGTTTCGGTTACAGACAAATGGAAACCCAATCCCCACTATTAATGCAAGGTTGTTCTTTATCCTATATATTGAAGATTTGGGGTGATGTGACATAAGCAGTGATGTAGTTTCGGTTACATACAAATGGAGACCCAATCTCCATTATCAATAGATTAATACGAGCAAAAGTATGCGCCTCCTAGACGCAAGTATTTAAGTTTCAGTGAAATAAAATATTGGATTATATTAGAAAGACTAACGAAACTAAATAAGAACGAATATAAAGATATTGCACTTAATTTAATATTATTTTAATTGATTTCTATATAGAATTATATATAGGATTGCTTTTAATACGTTTAAGACTAACATGATTATTCCCCCCATATGCTATGTAGATATTTTATTTCTTAGATATATATTACACATATTTCAGGATTTTAAATGCATTAATAATATTGGCAGTTTTGCGGCATATCTAACTCAGCTATATTTTAATTGAAACATCGTTAATAAATAAGATGCTAATTAAGATCAAATAATGACTATTTCATAATCATTGAAAATATAACTTAAATAACTAAGGAAATCGTGACGTCAGTGTTGACGTAGTTTTGGTTACAGACAGTTACATAATCTCTATTATAATTAGATGTTAGTGATAGTATCTGAGATGTAAAGAGATTTGCTGTCACTTTTTCCCTGTTGTGGCCACCGGTTATTAATAGTCTGAAATATTTTTTTAAAAATAAAAAAAACAGAAACAATTGTAAGCCGCTGTGTTGAGCGTACGGGTTCATCCGGACATTTTTTTTTCTTCCAGAGGTTTCTCAGTATCACGTCATGCTGTAGCCACCGTATATTTGTTTACTTGTTACCATGGAAGCGTTGTGTAAAAGCATGATAATGTTTTAATATATTTTTTTCGCTTTGTTTCGCCTTTGTTATGCTTTGCTTTGATTTAAATTCATGTAACTGGATACCGGCTGGGCAATTGAGCAGAAACAGCAGCAGCAGCAGAAGCAGGAGCAGCAGTAGGAGCAACAGCAGGAGCAGCAGCAGGAGTAACAAGAACACCAGCTGCACCAGCAGCAGCAGCAGCAGCACCAGCAGCAGCCGGCATTCCTTACTCTTGGAATTGTAATAGAGGGATGCAGGAAGAGGATCATGAAGTTGGCAGCCATATTAGGATGTATGAAAAGGTTTGCTTTGGTTTCTCTTTTTAATGGCATATCAACCTTCGTGGGTTATTCAATACCAAAGCCATCCTTGAATAACTGTAGCAGTACCTAGTAAATAAAGTAAAGTAGGCAGGATGGCCTATTGTCGGTATCACGCGGATAGCGGGAGAGTCTATCTCCCTTTCGCTAGCGCCAGATCAGGAAGATTGTTTTTGTATCTGAAGTGAGCGCCACACCTAGCATCAGCTCCTCACTTTACCGGACAGAATCTGCGCTACTCATACGCTGAGTTGATGAGGGCCAGTATCGAACCCGGAAACATGGGTCCGAGCCGAACGCTCTATCGACTGAGCTAAACCGGCCCCTAACTCATATCCAGGGGTATGAGGGGATTCATACTTTTCCCAAGGGCATTAGTCCGAAAGTAAACGTAAGAGAGCGACTGGTGTTTGAACTCGCTTACTACCAAGTCGCAGTCGACCATGTTAATCATTACACCACTGGGACACACACCCCTTTTGCGTATGGAATCTGTGGTATATTTAAACGTGGCTTGTCTTCCGTGATTTGTGTGCTTACTTATGAAGAAGTATTTAATACCAGAGCAATACTTGTACTTTAAATATACGCTCCTACATTTGAGGCGCTGGTAGGTGTCGTCAGTGATGTAGTATGCATGGGTCACTGCGAAGTTTCCGGTCTTTCCACATCATACTCCTCTCACCAGGCTGATACAAACAGATATGATCAAACTCTGATCCACCCACAAACTTGAGACGCTTGACTTTTATTGTTTTTAGGCGAGTGTAAAACTCTCTACCGAGCCTCTGATTGAATGATGCCAACAACCAGTCAAATGCACGGGACAGTTTATTCACGTGGTGTACGCGGACAATGACCCTTTTTCTCCAAAACAGATTGTACGGAAGAACCGTAGTGATACCATTTAATCCATACCTGTGGGAATGGAAGCGCGTGTTGTAATGGTTATCATCGTAATAAATGGTATCAGCGATGAGGCTGTTTACATTTCACATCGCGATGATACCTTTGGAATAGGTATGGATCCAATTATTCTCCCTCCACCTATGGGTAAAGAGTAGAGCAGACTGGATCTTTAACCTTGGTTAGGTTGGTTGGTTGGTTGGGTTTCACGGCATGTCAACCCTTATTAGGTTATTTTATGCGAAGACGTTTTGTTTTATTCGTTCTTGATGGGTGTTTCTTTAAAACTCAATTTTGTTTAAAACTCACTTTTGTTTTAAAACTCACTTTCTATTTAACGGATAGACTGACCCTAATAGGTACTACCACACCGGGTCAGAGTATACATGGGAGTAATGGAGCTTACACTCACCAAAGTTCCAGAATTGCCACTCATTGGCAATTCAGTCTCGAAAGACTATGATAAAAGTTGTTGTGTGCCCCTGAAGTTGCAGCACCTCCTGTGACTATGAAGTCCTATGTTTGAGAAACATTTTCGACCACAGGGTCGACTTCTGACATGTACAGTCCTCTATGGAGATTCTGCCACCACTAGATGCAGTTTAACGTCATATCCAGGGCACTAGGAACCTTAACAACCGCCTTCTAAGCAAGTATCTGATAAAGGAGGATTTGGGGTTTATCATAAGGGGAATAGGGTTGTGACAATCATACATGTGCTAGGGCTTGACGTGACCAGTCGATTGATCGAAGCGGGCCTCTCCGATTTCAGATTATATGGTGATAGACAGCGTGGTGTAATGGTTAAAGTCATGGGAAATGGACTCGTCGCCCCGAGTTCAAATCCTGGACTTGGTAATTGCATTTCACTTAACGCTAATACCATTGGGAAAGGTATGAATCCTACTTTCCCACAAGCTATGGATAAATAGTAGGGCAGACTGGGCTCTTTAACCTTGGTTAGGCAACCGTCTAGAAGGAAAACTCTAAATTCAAACCTGTTGAACTCCGCTTAAGAAATTGACCTTGTGTCACATCCTGCTCGTGCGTAGGGGTTGGTATATATATATAATATATATAATATATATATATATATATATATATGGTGATATACATGAAACAGTTTAGCCCATAATAAGTAAATGCAGAAACTAGCACAAAATGAATACACTAACAGGCATGAATGGGGGAGAAAAGGGATCCACCGGGAATTGTGCAAGAGGCTGAAATTTTACCATCCTGACAAATGGTATATGCAAGAACCAGAAGATGGTCTTGAAAAGGAAAAGCATGAATATTGGTTATTTTTCTCTGTAGGTTGGAGGTATTGACGGACGCTACGCATCATTTAAAAGCTTGGACCCTTCTTCATTCATATACGCGATGACAGATAGAATGGATGACTGGAACCAGGTTCCGGAGCAGGATTGAGGCTGTGATCGACGCTAACGGCGGTTATTTTGAGTTAAATCTGACGACAGTAGTGTAATATCCGTCCCTGTTGAATTTCTTTACAATCCATTGAATTTTGTAGTTACCAAGCACTTTTTCTTTTTCCTTATGAAACTGTCAAATTTAATCCCGAACACCCTATATATATACACACACTTTTTTTATATATTTTACACCAAACTCTTTTGAGTTTGTATTATGGATTATAATGCTTCTGATTTTTAAAAATAAAATTTATTTTATTTTTAACACAAAACCAGAAGATGGCCTTGAAAAGGAAAAGCATGAAATTCTTTGGGAATATTTGTGGATCATCTAATCCCGGATAGTTTTCATTAACAAGAAAAAGAAAACTTGTTATATATTGGACTTGGCTGTGCCGGCAGATCCCAGAGTAAAAGTGAAAGAATTGTATTGCGTGAATGTGTCCTAAAATATGGAAACAAGCCCAATACCAAAGTCAACCAAGGATGGCACAAACCCAACAAAATGGGCTTACGGTCAAGTCACGTTGAAAGCAGCAGTCCCTGCTTGATCACCGAAGTTAAGCAGCGATGAGCTTGTTCAATACTTAGATGGATGGCCATTTAAGCAACAGCAGATACTGTAAGCAATCTGATACCAAAATATATTGA